>UESW01003985.1:827938-952747 GCA_900491605.1 Calamus simplicifolius | reverse complement strand
GGCCCTATCCTCGGGGCAGTTGCAGGCTAAAGCTGAGGACGAAAGCTAGATGTCGGGGCAGAGTAGAGAAGCAGGAAAAAGGAGCCCGGGGGTTGCTCCCACCAGGGCTCCATAGAGATGACGGAAGCTAGCGGCTGGAACAGGGTTAGGAGGTCCGCGGAAGGTTACAGAGGAGCTTGGAAGTTGGGACCCGGCCACCAGGGTCATGGGCGGATTCTGGGGATCCCAGGAAACACGTCGTCGATACTGAGGCCGTTGAAAAAACGTTGAAGGCGGAGCCGTTGAGGTCGAGGCCGTCGTGGACGAGGCCCAAGGCCGTCGTGGACGAGGCCATCGTGGACGAGTGGCCGCCTAGGATGGACGGAGGAGGCCGTTGTGGAAGGGCCAGGGGCCTCCTAGATGGACGGAGGGCCGCTGTAGAGTTATTCGGACTCTCTAGGGACGCTTTGGGAGACTCGACCGTCGAGGACGGGAGAGGACGAGTGAGGCCGCTGTGAAAGGGCCAGGTGCCGCTGTGGGAGATGGACCACTGTGAGACCGTGTGGAGAGGCTGCCTGGGTGAGCCGTGTGGACCTGGGAGCCGTCGTGGAGGGTGCTGCCTGGGTGCCGTCTAGGATGGATGGAAGAGGCTGCCATGGAGGAAGGCTGTTTAGGCTGGGGAGCCGCCGTGGTTGGCCATTGTGGAGGACCCGGGGCTGCCTTGGGCTGCTGTTGGGGGCTGCCGCGGAGGAAGGCCAGTTAAGAGAAGCCGGACGGCTTGGCCGCCGTGACCGCTGAGGACGTGGCCACCGTGGCCATTGTGGGCGACTCGACCGCTGTGGGGGAGGCCGAGCAGAGAGAGAGAGAGAGATTGCTATCGACCGAGGGGAGGCATCTGTGGGACCTGGGTTCGGTGAGGCCATCTAGGAATTCTCGGAGGCCGCCTAGGATTGCTCTTGGCCCCTGTCGGGGGCCGACTAGAGGAAGAGAAGGGTTGCCATGGACTAAGGCCGGGTGCCATCGTGGATGACACAACTGGGTGCCGCCATGGATTGAGGCCGTCAAGGATTACCCGGAGGCCACTGAGGAAGGGCGATGGACGTCGTGGGAGACGCCTGTTAAAAGATAATGGTTGTTAGTTTGTTAGAGCTAGTTTTTTAAATAATGAGTCTATTTTTATGATTTGATAGGATAGCTTTAGATGGATAAGATCATAAGAGGATTATGCTTATTCGTAGAAACAAGAAAAATATTTATATGGTGATGTGCTTAATGAAACGTAATAGATCAATTTATTCTTGAGTGAAAACTCTTCTTCTATCTTGATTTGTCTTCCCAAAATAATCTGAGTTGGAAATAATCCCAACAAAAATTGGTATCAGAGCCAAGACGAAGAAAGCCGATGAAGGCGAGAAGGATGAAAGATCGAAGCGGTGCTTTCCTTCCACGCGTACTCGATGAGTTCTTTCATCAGATTCTTTCATTCTGTAATTTTCTCTTTCCAAAAAAACAAAAGCAAAAATATCGGTGACGTTGTGCTTGAAGCTGCCGATTGGTTGATCGCCTAGGAGCCTATTTCACGGATCTTTTCTTAGCCTTTTCGTTGAAGGGAATAAGCCAAGTCAAAGCCAAGCTGATATCAAAAGTCAAAAGGAAAAGAGGGAGTACGAGAGGACCTGAGAGCCCACCAAAAAAAAAAAAAAAAAAAAAATCTTCACGGCCTTCGTCCAAGAAACTTTTCCAAAGAAGCTCTTTCTGGCGTTAGGAAATAGCTTCCAACGTACATATCCTTTTGGCAGCAAGTGGGTCTTTGGAGCATTTAAAAAAAAAAAAAAAAAATACAGAGCCCAAATCTTGCAAGAAGAAGGCCAGATTCAGCTTCCTGTGGTTGGTTGTCTTGCGTGAGGAGTTACACCCGTCAGAAGGGCTGTTTTGTGGGAGAAGCCCGGGAGTTGATCCGTGGAGAGAGAAGCATTAGTTCTAAAGGCATATCCCATGAGGTGATCAACAAAGAAATAGTAAAGAAAAAATTGCTACAAAAAATTCATGACAACCCCATGCAATATTGAAATAAATATTCACCAACCTTCTATTCCTATTTTTTATGAAGAAAATTATGATTATTGGAGCATCAAGATGAAGACCCTTTTTATTTCATAAGAAGCATGGAATCTAGTTGAATGGGTACGAAGACCCAGTTAATCCAACAATAATCAGAAGGAGCAACTAAAGGACTACAAAAAGAAGGATGTCAAAGCCTTGTTCTTTATCCAACAAGCTGTATCTAAGAAAATTTTTCCAGAATTAGAGCCACCAAATCAAAGGAGGCATGGGATATCTTGTAGGAGGAATTTCAAGACAACATAAAGGTAAGAGCTATCAAACTTCAAACTTTAAGAAGAGAGTTAGATAATTTAAGAATGCAAGAAAATAAAAAATTGAAGGATTACTTCTCCAAATTACGGAGACTGTTAATCAAATGAAGAGCTATGGTGAAACCATCATCGAGCGAAGAATATGTGAGAAAAATCTTGGCTAGTTTATCTCCAAAATTTGATACAATAGTTGCAATTATTGAAGAATCTAAAGATCTTTCTGAATTAAGTGTTCATGAATTAATGAGATCTTTTGAAGCTCATGAGCAAAGATTGTTTAGGCAAAAAGAATCATCAATTGAAAGTGTCTTTCAATCTAAACTCAAAGTGGTTGATAAAAATTCTCAAAAAGAATCATCGAGTCATGCTCCAGTCAAAAGAGAGTCATTCAGAGGTGAAAACCAAAATGGGAAGAAGAAGAAATATGAAAGAAAGAGATAGAGAAATACAAAGAAATAATTTTTCAAGAAGGCAATATGATGAGAGCACTCAACAAAGGTGCAATATATGTAAAAGATCTTCTCATGCTGAAAAAGATTGCTGGTTTAGGGGCAAACCCCAATATTATAATTGTAAAAAGTTTGGACATGTTCAAAAGATTGCAGATACAAAGCAAGTGAACAAGCACACTTCTCAAAAGAAAATGAAGGTCAGCAAAGCACACTATATGCATGTCAAACTGCAGAAGAGCAAAGTAATAATATGTGGTATCTTGACAGTGGTTGCAGCAATCACATGACAGGAGACAAGTCTATTTTTGTGAACATTGACAGTTCTTCAATTTCAAGTGAGATGGGCAATGGTTGCAATAGTCCAAGCAAGAGGCAAAGGTACAATTGAAATCAATACCAAGAAAGGAAGAAAATTCATTCATGATGTTTTACTTGTTCCAGATTTGAAGCAAAATCTCTTGAGTGTTGGACAGCTGATTGAGCATGGGCATATGGTACACTTTGAAAATAATGTTTGCAAGTTATATGACAGAGGGATGAAAAAGCAACTTATGGAAAATATCAAGATGGAGAAAAATAGAAGTTTTCCTCTTATTTTGCATTATGCAAAGGATGCTATATGGAAGATAGAGGTAAATGATGAGTCATGGTTATGGCATAAAAGGTTTGAGCACTTAAATTTTCAAAGCTTGAGAAGTCTATATCAAAAGAATATGTGTATGGTCTACCAGCAATACATGACAAGGAAGAACCTTGTGAAGGATGTGCACTTGAAAAACAACATAGATAGGCATTTCCAAAAGAGCATGTATGGAGAGCCAAAGCACCATTGGAGCTTATTCATACTGACATATGTGGGCCTATGAAAACTCCTTCTCATGCAGGTAACATCTACTTCATTTTTTATTGATGACTATTCAAGGATGATATGGATATATTTTATGAGACATAAATCAGAAGTATTTCTTATCTTAAGAAGTTTAAAAAATTATGTGGAAAGACAAAGTGGGCATTATATCAAGGTGCTGAGAAGTGATAGAGGTGGTGAATACAATTCAAATGAATTTGAGAAATTTTGTGAAGATGATGATATACAAAGACAATTGACTGTTAGCTATACACCAGAACAAAATGGTGTTGCAGAAAGAAAGAATCGTACTATTGTTGAGATGTCTAGATCTATACTTAAAGACAAAGGCCTTCCAAATTCTTATTGGGCAGAAGCAGTAAATACAGCAGTTTATCTGATGAATAGATGTCCAACAAAAGCTCTTCAAAATATGACACCATTTGAAGCCTGGTATGGTAGAGAGCCTTCAGTGAAGCATTTCAAAATCTTTGGATGTGTATGCTATGCACATATTCCAAGGAAAGGAGACATAAACTTGATAAAGTAAGTGAAAAATGTATCTTTGTTGGATACAGTTCTAAATCGAAAGGTTACAGACTTTTTAGCTTGAAGCAAAATCAAGTGATCATAAGAAGAGATGTTATTTTCAATGAAAAAGTTGCTTGGGATTGGAAGCAAAAGAAAGTTGAAGAAAATATTATTTCTCTAGATGAAGAAATTCAAGATGCTCAAAATGAAGAAATAAGGTTGAAGATTCACCACAAACTACTTCAAGTTCAAGTTCATCTTCAAGTTCTACTCCTATAAAAATGAGAAGGTTAAGTGACATTTATGCTTCTTGTAATTTATGCATGATTGAGCCTGAAACTTATGAAAATGCTATACATGAAGAAGTGTGGAACAAAGCAATGCAGGAAGAATCAATATGATTGAGAAGAATAAAACTTGAGAATTAGTGAAGAAACCAAGTGATAAGGAAGTCATTGGCTTGAAGTGGATCTACAAAACAAAACACAATCCAGATGGCACTATTCAAAGACACAAAGCAAGATTAGTAGCAAAGGGATACTCTCAATTACCTGGTATTGATTATCAAGAAACTTTTGCATCTATTGCTAGGCATGATACAATTAGAACTCTTATTTCTATAGCAGCTAATAAAAGTTGGAAACTACATCAACTAGATGTAAAGTCTGCATTCTTGAATGGAGTATTAGAAGAAGAAATTTATGTTGAACAACCTCAAGGCTTCATCATCAAAGGTCAAGAAAACAATGTATACAAGTTAAAGAAAGCATTATATGGGCTGAAGCAAGCACCCAGAGCATGGTACTCTCAAATTGACACCTATTTCAATGAAAAAGGTTTTCTAAAAAGTCCAAGTGAACCAACACTTTATGTGAAGAAGCAAGGTAATGATATTCTCATTGTCTCTTTATGTTGATGATTAATTATTACTGGTAACAATGAGAATATGATCTTGACTTTCAAAAATGATATGATGAGAAGATATGAAATGAATGATATGGGTTTGCTTCATTATTTTTTGGGAATTGAAATAAGTCAAAGAAAAGATGGTATATTTATCAGTCAAAGAAGTATGTAGAAGGCATTCTCAAAAAATTCAACATGAAAAATTGCAATAGTGTAGAAACACCTTTTGTGGTAAATGATAAGTTGAAGAAAGAAGATGAAAGTGGTGAAGCAAATGCACAATTATACAGAAGCATTATTGGAAGCTTATTATATCTAACAATTACAAGGCCAGACATAATGTTTGCATCAAGTTTACTTTCCAGATTTATGCAAAAACCAAGTAATATTCACTTTGGACAAGCAAAAAGAGTCTTGAGATACATCAAAGGTACTAAAGATTATGGGATCATATATGAAAGAAACAAGAATGATATGATGAAATTAGTTAGATTTTGTGATAGTGATTGGGCTCGAAGTATTGATGACATGAAAAGCACATCAGGATATGCATTCTTTTATGGATCAGGTATCATATCTTGGGCATCCAAGAAGCAAAATACATTGGCATTATCTTCTTCTGAAGCAGAATATGTTTCAACAACTTTGGCAGCTCAAAAAATAATTTGGTTGAGAAGAATACTTGAAGATATGGGTGAAAAGCAAGAAGAAGCTACTACTCTGCTATGTGACAACAAATCTACTATTTCTATGACAAAGAATCCTATATATCACAGCCGCACCAAGCATATCAAAATCAAGTACCATTTCATTAGAGATGTGGTAGAAGAAAAAGAAATTGAAGTCAAGTATGTGAAGACTGAAGATCAAATTGCAAACATCTTCACCAAGGCACTACCCAAGGAGAAATTCATTCACTTTAGAGATCTCATGGGTATCCAAGAACAACTATTAGAGTGGAGTGTTAAAAGATAATGGTTGTTAGTTTGTTAGATTTAGTTTTTTAAATAATGAGTCTATCTTTTATGATTTGATAGGATAGCTTTAGATGGATAAGATCATAAGAGGATTATGTTTATCCATAGAAATAAGAAACAATATTTATATGGTGATGTGTTTAATGAAACGTAATAGATCAATTTATTCTTGAGTGAAAATCCTTCTTCTACCCTGATTTCTCTTCTCAAAATAATCTGAGTTGGAAACAATCCCAACAACGCTTGGGAAGTGATAACTGGGTTATCGTGGATAGCCATCGAGAAGAAGAAGACCTGAAGGCCGCCCTCAGGACTGTCTAGGATGAAGACGCTGTGGAGGATGGATCGATGAGAGCAGCTCGGCTGCTCTCGACCGCTGCGGAAGGGTACCGTTGAGGCCGTCATGGATGGCCGTCGTCAGAAATCGAGGAGTTAGAATCGGGATCTTCCGCTTGCGGTTTCTTGCTCTCGTTCTCTTGCTGTCGTGGGCACTTCTCGAATCCTAATTATTGAAGCCTCACTACGTGCATGCAACCCCATGCATGTAATGTATCGGATCGAGCCGTGGACTAGATTAGCTCGGAAAACCCTCGAGCCCTCTCGCTATGCCCTATGTATTTTTCATAATTGGAGGAAACCTTCGAGGACATGCCATCAAGGACGGCCAAATGTGAGAAACTGACATGGCCGTCGAGGGACCGGGCCGTTTCAGTTAGATAATTACGCATAAGAGTATTCTGGCCTTGGGTACATATTGATGCAACACTCAGTGGCAAAAACTTCTGGTGCATTATGAAAGAGTTTCAGCAATCCACTTATTGCACCATGCATAGCTCTCCACAGGTTGCTGTGCACATTACTGTCCAGTTGATTGGCACATTACTGTCTAGTTGATTGGACAGCTGGCACCTATCTGAGGTAGTGATAGCTTATCAGCTTTGGGATCGCTTGCCAGCATATATGTAGGCATGAAGTCATTGAAAGAGATGCATCACCATATACCGAAAATCCGTATGGAAACTATTTGCTGTTTTCATTGCCCATGGAGTTAAAAAAGAAAATAAGAGTTTTTTATTCAAAGATCTCAAATACAAGAGTAGGTTGCGTTTTAAAGAAAGATATCCTAACTAATTGGCATAAAAAAAGCTAATAATCAGCTACTAACAAATATGACAGATATGACAGTCTTTTCCTTAGTTTGCAAAACTACCATCAGTGTTTGAATTTGTTACAGTCGAGCTTGTTTCATCACGCATATTCTCGCCATTGATATTTGGATTGTTGTGAGAGTTATCTCCCTTATCTCTTCGATCATCCTTATCATGCCATTGACTCTCACAACTAACATTATTTTAAAATTTGAAAGTTGCTGAGCTGTTGGACTGGATTGTTGTGAGAGTTATCATCCTTATCTCTCCGATCATCCTTATCACGCCATTGACTCTCACAACTAACATTATTTTGAAAGTTGCTGAGCTGTTGGAGATGGTTAATATCCTCCGCAAACTATGTCGGGACCGGAGACATAGTTTGTTTCGAAAATTTGCCAGGGAAGCTTTGAACATGGATTTCGTGAAGATATCAGCAACTTGAAGATGAGTGGAGATATGACAGGTGATTAGCAAGCCAAGAGTAACTCGTTCGCGCACAAAATGGTAGTCTAGCTCGATGTGTTTACTTCGTGCATGGAACACAGGATTGACTGTCATATGAAGAGCGCTGATGTTATCGCAATACAGAACAGGAGGAGAGGGAAGAGCAAGTTGAAGATCTTTTAGAAGGAATGTTAGCCATGTCAGTTCAGCAGCAGTGTTTGCCATAGCTCGGTATTCGGCTTCAGTGCTGGAACGAGAGATGGTAGGCTGCTTTTTTGAGCACCAGGAGATTAGATTTCCTCCAAGGAATACACAGTAACATATCGTGGAGCGCCGAGTAGTAGGACAACCAGCCCAATCTGCATCAGAATAAGCACATAGATCAAGTGTAGTAGGGGAAGTAAAATGTAAGCCTGTGTCAATTGTGCCTTTAACATAACGAAGTATTCGTTTGACAAGTTTTAAATGAACAATAGTGGGATGATGCATGAATTGAGAAACATAATTGACACTAAAAGAAATATTTGGACGTGTTAACGTTAAATATTGCAAAGCTCCAACAAGGCCTCTATAATGAGTAACATCATGAAGTGGAACAGCAGTGGATGAGAGTTGAATTTTTGACTCGAGCGGAGTACTCATAGGTTTACAACCTTCCATTTCAATCCGTTCCAATAGTGTCATGGCATAATGAGTTTGAGACAAAAAAAGACCATGAGAAGTTCGAGACATTTGTATGCCAAGAAAATGATGTACTGTTCCCAAATCTTTCATTGCAAATTCCCTACTAAGAAGTAGAACAAAGTATCAATAAGTTTCAGATTGAAACCTGTAAGTAGTATATCATCGACATAAAGAAGTAAAACAAGTGAGCCAAGAGTAGAGTGATAAATAAATAACGATGGATCAGCCAAACTACAGAAGAAATCATATGAAAGAAGAAATGAACTAAAACGATCGAACCAAGCACGAGGTGCTTGTTTTAAACCATATATGGCCTTTTGAAGTTTGCAAACAAAGGAAGGGTGTTGTGAATCCATCATTCCCGAAGGTTGGAGCATATACAGATCTTCTGAATTTGCCCATGCAAGAATGCATTCTTTACATCAATTGCCGAATAGACCACCGTTGGTAGAGAGCAATAGTGAGGATGAGACGAATTGTTCCAGGTTTGATGACTGACGAGAAGGTTTCAGAAAAATCAATTCTGTCAATTTGATGATATCCTTTGGCTACTAATCTTGCTTTTAGTCGATCGAGTGAACCATCTGGTTTGAGTTTTGTTACAGTCGAGCTTGTTTCATCACCCATATTCTCGCCATTGATATCTGGATTGTTGTGAGAGTTATCTCCCTTATCTCTCTGATCATCCTTATCACGCCATTGACTCTCACAACTAACATTATTTTAAAAGTTGCTGAGCTATTGCAGATGGTTAATAGTTAAGTGGCCCCATCAAGATCCTTTCCCATCAAGGCATGAAAGGGAGTGAGATGCCAGATAAACCCATGCCTCAATGAAAATATCAGGCATGTAGAGCCTAGATCTGGGCTTTGAGCATAAGGACTTTTGATGGCTGCACATGCAAACCCCAATGCCCATTCTTTGCTGGTAGAAGAGAGATGAGGGCTAACGGAGGCCACCAAAATTTTTTTTTCCTTTAAAAAAAAAAAAAAGCAAAGGAGGTCACTCCCAATGGATTCATTAATATTTTGTCTTTTAATTTTTGATCAGAATTCTATTTTTAACAACCAATCAAGTGGATGGCTTTTTTTTGGAAGAATTGGCGCTTATAATGAACTGATAGTTTTCTCTTGGCCTTCCTTTCCTTCTTTTTTTTTTAAAAAAAAAAATGGGATAACATTATTTTCTCCTTAAATTATCTCATCGAGATTTTTAGGCTGCATTTGATTTTTAAGGTTATTTATTATTTTTTTGATTTAAAAAATATAATTAAAAAGTAAACATAAAATAATTTTTATTTTTTTTATAAATAATGCTTTTTAAGAGGATAAGTAAAAAAAAAAAAACCACGAACTTTATGTTTCCAAATTCTCTAGGTTTGATTTTTTTATTTTTTATATACATATAAATAGTGAAAACATCTTGTTGAGGGGTAAAATCGTCATTGCATTGATATCCGTGCGAGGCGGCTAAGGCTGACCTCCTCCCACCGGCCTCCTCCGGGCTTCCGTAGCTCGGCCTCTCCCGGGCTTCCCTAGCTCGGCCTCTTCCTGGCTTCCCTAGCTCGGCCTCCTTCGGGCTTCCGTAGCTCGGCCTCTTCCGGGCTTCCCTAGCTCGGCCTCTTCCGGGCTTCCCTAGCTCGGCCTCTTCCGGGCTTCCCTAGCTCGGCCTCTCCGGGCTTCCCTAGCTCGGCCTCTTCCGGGCTTCCGTAGCTCGGCCTCTTCCGGGCTTCCGTAGCTCGGCCTCTCCCGGGCTTCCCTAGCTCGGCCTCTTCCGGGCTTCCGTAGCTCGGCCTCTTCCGGGGCTTCCCTAGCTCGGCCTCTCCGGGCTTCCCTAGCTCGGCCTCTTCCGGGCTTCCCTAGCTCGGCCTCTTCCGGGCTTCCCTAGCTCGGCCTCTCCCGGGCTTCCCTAGCTCGGCCTCACCCGGGCTTCCCTAGCTCGGCCTCTTCCGGGCTTCCCTAGCTCGGCCTCTTCCGGGCTTCCCTAGCTCGGCCTCTCCCGGGCTTCCCTAGCTCGGCCTCTTCCGGGCTTCCCTAGCTCGGCCTCTTCCGGGCTCCCGTAGCTCGCTTCTACCTAACGATCCACGCCCTGACGACTACCTCCGCGGAACCTAACGCGGGAGAGCCTAAGCTTACCCGAGCAGCACCTTAGGCAGCAAATCATATTGAGACGTGACCTAAGACCTATTGTAACCACCCTAGGTCTACTCACCCAGATCCCAAGACATCAAGGAGCTCTCCCAGCCGTCAATCCCTTAACAAACCAGGCGTGGATTCTAACGGCCCCACAACGGCCTGATTCTGTCTACCCCCGTATCGTAACAACCCCAGAACCTTCCAGAAGATGCTCAAGTCCCCAGGTGACCGTCTATAAAGGTCAGATTGGCAGATTCCCTCAGGTATGCGACTCTTGACGCACAAAACTCTGGAATCACCTCTCTCTCTCCCGGTAGCTCGTCGGTGCTCCGCCCCTCCTGGAGTTTCCGATTGGCCGCCCCCTGGAGAGGTCTCCCGGAGAGATCCACCTCCCTATTGTCTGGTTGATCGCCGATTCCTTCCTCACTGACTTGAGCGTCGGAGGGCCTTCCGCGGAGGACCACCCCCAGCGTCCTTCCGCGTGCGGGCTTCCTTTTTTGCAGGTCCGCCGCGCCAGATCGACCGCGCCCGAGTCGGAGGACGGATCCCGGCGGCAACAGATTGGCGCTAGAGGAAGGGTCCTCAAGTCCCATTAAAACTTGAAAAAAGGAGACAAGGATCTCAACCCGGAGAAGAACCTCTCTGATGGTCAACCGGAAGAGAGCAACCTCTGATGCCCAAGATCGGGTCGCCTCCCAGAGGCCTGATCCGACTGGCGCCACAGCGCCACAACCCCCACCTGTCGAGACTCCGTCGCCGCCTGCCATTCCGGTGACCCAGGACCAGTTCGCTACGCTGGTCCAGCAAGTCCAGGCCCTTACCACCTGGTTCAGGAGCGCCTTGCAACTCCCCCTGCTTCGCATCCTCAGAGGGAGGCGGCGATTTCTTCTTCGCCGGCAACCTCCTCCTCTGATCCGCGTGAATCAGCGGACCCCCCACATCGCCCCAGGGGAACAAACCGTCCCACGGGGCGGTATGATCGAGATCCTCTCAGATCTCGGCGAGCCCGCTCCCTCTCCCCGGCGACGTCTCACCATGATTCAATGCCATCCCTGCGGTCCTCGCGCCCAGCTGCTCCTCTCGCCGGCGAGGAGGAGATCCGCCGTCAGATCCAGAGATGCGTCAGGAGCTGGACGCCGCCAAGCAGACCCATCTGCCCCAGCCCAAGGCGGAGCAGGGCATCCCTTTCTCTAAGGGGATCATGGAGGAAGTGATTCCCTCCCATGTTAAGCTGCCAGCCGTCGAACCCTATCACGGCTCCACTGATCCGGATGACCATCTCAGCAGCTTCCGGTCAATAATGATGTTCCACGGAGCATCTGATGCGGTCCTCTGCCGAGCCTTCCCATCCACCCTCAGAGGATCCGCCCGAACCTGGTTCAACGCCTTGAAGCCAGGTTCCATCGATTCATTCGACGAGCTGAGCCACCTTTTATTGGCCAGTTCGTCAGCAGCCGCCGCCACCGACGGAGATCCGACTCCCTCTCCGAAGTCAAGCAAAGAGAGGGGGAGTCCTTGAGAAATTATCTTGGCCGTTTCAACAAGGCCATGTTAGAGGTGGACCACCTTAATCATGAGGTGGCTATGTCCGCCCTAGCGGGGGGTGTTCGAAGGAGAGCGACTTCTACCTGGCAATGGAGGTCAGCTACCCCCCATGTCTCTCTGATATGATGGCCCTTGCGGATAAGTACGCTAGGGTCGAGGAGTCGCGGAGAGTCGCCCGCGCTGAGCAAGCAAGAAGAAGGAGCCCAAAGCTCCCGACAGGCACCGTCCCATCCGTCGGCCAAGTCCGCCTCGCCGCCAAAGAGTCCCTCCGTCGCCGCCAAGGAATCGCTCCCGGAGTCCCCCCAGGCGATTCGATCGCTACACTCCGTTGACTGTGCCCCGAGCGCAAATCCTCATGGAGATAGAGCGCCAGCTTCCCGACCAGTACCTCTCCGAGGGAACCCGACCCGGAGAGATCCCGCCAAGTACTGCCGCTACCATAGGGAGCCCGGTCATGACACTGAAGAATGCTGGCAGCTGAAGAACGAAATCGAGAAACTGATTCGGCGGGGACGGCTGGACCAATTCAGGAGGGCACCCGAGCCACAGCAACAAGGAGGTGATCGCCAGCCCGAGCTCCCACAACTCCCTCCTCCACCAATCCGCCTGTGGTTGGCCGTATCAACATGATTGAGGAGGCCGGCGGATCGAGCTCCAGGGGCGACGGTGATGCACCGGTGCCGAAGAAGGCACGCACAGGCGAACTTTCCTTTTCTGATGATGATCTTCTTGGGATACAGCTCCCCCATGATGACGCACTTGTTGTATCCCTTAATTTGAACAATTATGATGTAAGCCGAATCCTGGTCGATAGTGGAAGTTCGGTAAACGTTTTGTACCTCGGTGTGTTTGCCAGGATGAAATTGCTCATGGAAAACCTTCGAGCCGTGGATTCCGCCCTGATGGGATTCACCGGCGACGTCATCGTCCCAGAAGGAATCGTCACCCTGACGGTCCGCATGGGAACCTGGCCCTTTGTGACCATTGTACAGACCGATTTCCTAGTGACCGACCTCAGGTCCCATACAACGCCATATTCGGCAGGCCCGGCTTGATGTCCCTTAAGGCGGTTGTCTCTATCCCACATCTGTCTATGAAGTTCCCCACCGAGCAAGGAGTGGAGTGGTTCGGGGAAGTCAAGCCATGGCTCGGCAATGTTTCATCACGAGCCTTCAGTCCAGGATGCCCGAAGTTGACGGGCTAGACGCTCGCGAAGACTTCGCCGAACAACGGGGGAACCGGCGGAAGAACTGGAAGAAGTACCGCTGGACGAAGCTCGGCCCGACCGAACCATAAGGATCGGGTCGCTACTCGAAGGAGAGCCTCGTCGCGAGCTGATCAGATTCCTCCAAAGCAATGCGGACATCTTCGCCTGGACCGCCTCCGACATGCCAGGGATTAACCCCGAGGTCCTCGTCCATCGTCTCAATGTGGACGAGATGCACAGGCCTGTTAAGCAGAAGAAGAGAAGCTTCGCCCCAGAGCGGCAAAAGCCATTGAAGAGGAGGTCGACAAACTCATAAAGCCAACTTGTCCGAGAGGTAAATTACCCAACTGGCTGTCAAATGTCGTCATGGTGAAAAAGTCGAATGGCAAATGGAGGATCTGCATCGACTTCACCGACCTCAACAAAGCATGCCCGAAGGACAGCTTCCCCTCCCTCGGATCGACCAGCTCGTGGATGCCACCTCAGGCCACCAAATGCTGTCATTCATGGATGCCTATTCCGGCTACAATCAGATCCGGATGGCCCCCGAAGATGAAGAAAAGACCGCCTTCATAACCGACCGAGGTACCTACTGTTACCGAGTTATGCCTTTTGGTCTTAAAAATGCAGGAGCGACCTACCAGCGGCTGGTCAACAAGGTGTTCAAGGAGCAAATCGGCCGGAACATGGAGGTGTACGTGGATGATATGCTGGTCAAAAGCAAGGAAGCGCTGCGGCATGTTGAGGACCTCGCGGAGAGCTTTGCCACGCTGCGCAAATATGGAATGAAGCTCAACCCAACCAAGTGCGCCTTCGGCGTCAATTCGGGAAGTTCCTCGGCTTCATGGTCTCCCAGCGAGGTATCGAAGCTAACCCTCAGAAGATTCAAGCTCTCCAACAAATGGCGCCCCCAGCGTCCATTAAAGAGGTCCAGCGCCTAACCGGGAGGATAGCGGCCCTTAACCGCTTCGTGGCTCGGTCAGCCGAGAGATGCCTCCCCTTCTTCAAAACTCTCCGATCGGCCAAGAATTTCCAGTGGACTCCTGAATGCCAAATCATTTCAAGATCTCAAGAAGTACCTCGGCTCGCCTCCACTTCTCAGTAGTCCGACCCCAGGAGAGACCTTATTCTGTACCTGGCCGTTTCGGAGGGCGCAGTTTGCTCGGTGCTAGTCAAAGAAGAAAGCAAAATCCAGAGGCCGATCTACTATGTGAGTAGGCTGCTCCGCGATGCGGAGACGAGGTACACCAGGATTGAGAAAATGGTGCTGGCTTTGATCACCTCAGTCCGGAAGCTACGCCTTATTTTCAAGCACATTCAGTGACGGTCCTGACCGATCAACCCATCAAGGCGGTGGTCCACCGTCCAGAAACATCGGGGAGATGACCAAATGGGCCGTCGAACTAAGCGAGCATGACATACATTTTCAACCTCGCCCGGCCATCAAAGCCAAGTGCTGGCCGATTTCCTCCTCGAGTGCACCATCCCAGAAGACGGCTCTACCCCAGAAAATCCCGAAGGACCAAAGCCTGAAGCTCGGTGGCTCCTTCACGTCGATGGGTCGTCCAATGCCCATCACTCCGGTGCGGGTCTAGTCCTCACCAGCCCAGAGGGATGATCTTCGAATATGGCGTCCGATTCTCCTTCCCGGCTTCCAACAACGAAGCCGAGTACGAGGCCCTGTTAGCTGGTCTCCGGATCGCCCGCAACCTGAAGGTGGAAAAGCTTAACGCCTTCACCGACTCTCAGCTGGTGGCCGGCCATGTGCGGGGAGAGTTTGAAGCCCGAGAACCAACATGATCCGATATCTCCAAGAGGTGCGCGGCCTACTTCCCCACTTTTCCGAGTTTGAAATTATTCAAATTCCTAGATCGGAAAACGCCCGTGCCGACCTACTCTCCCGATTGGCAACCGCGGAGACGATGGATGCTGAACAAAAATTCCATCTGGAGACTCTGGAAAAGCCGAGTATCACGGAAGCCGACCGGGTGATGCAAATCGAGCCGAACCATCCTGGTTCGACCCTATCCTCAGCTATCTCAAAGAAGGGTCGCTCCCATCCGACCGAAGAGAGGCCAGGAAATTGAAGCTGCAGGCGACCCACTATGTATTGATTGACACCAACTTTACAAGCGGTCTTTTTCTATGCCGCTGCTCAGATGCCTCCGCCCATCCGAGGCGGACTATGCTCTACGAGAGGTACATGAAGGGATTTGCGGCAACCATCTGGGAGGCCGGTCCCTATGCCACAAGGTGCTGCGGCAAGGCTATTACTGGCCGACCATGCAGAAAGACGCGGACGATCTAGTCCGAGCCTGTGACGCCTGCCAGAGACATTCAAGCATCCAGAGGCTCCCTTCCGCCGAGCTAGTTTCTATATCCTCCGCTTGGCCCTTTGCCAAGTGGGGGATGGACATCCTCGGCCCATTCCCGCTTGGCGACGGGACAGCGGAAATTCTTATTTGTCGCCATTGACTACTTCACCAAATGGGTTGAAGCGGAAGCGGTTGCACAAATCACCGAAGCACGGGCCAGAGACTTTGTGTGGAGGTCCATCATCTGCCGGTTCGGCCTCCCCCACACCATAATCACCGATAACGGCAAGCAGTTCGACAATTCCAAATTCCGCCAATTCTGCGAGGAGCACGGAATCCGTCACCACCTTACTTCGGTCGGGCACCCACAAGCCAACGGAGCGGCCGAGGTGACCAACAGGACTCTCCTCCAAGGAATCAAAGCTCGCCTCTCCAGAGCCCAAGGCAGGTGGGCGGATGAGCTGCACCATGTCTTATGGGCCTATCGCACCACCCGAGAATCCCGACGGGCGAGACCCATTCCGAATGGCTTTCGGTACGGAGGCCGTCATCCCTGTGGAAGTAGGCCTCCCATCTTTGCGGGTGGAGAGTTACTCGGAGGAAGCCAGCAACGAGCAACTCCGCACCAACCTCGACTTGGTAGAGGAAGTCAGAGAGAAGGCCCGAATCAGGACGGCTGCCTATCAACAGAGGGTGGCTCGGTACCATGCCTCCAGGGTCAAGGGGAAGACCTTCCTACCCGGCGACCTTGTCCTCCGAAAGCTTCTGTATCCAAACCGCTGGAGCAAGGAAGCTGGCGCCGAACTGGGAGGGCCCGTACCAAGTCACGGAGATCATTGGACCAGGAACCTACAAGCTGCAGGATCTCGATGGGAAATCCATTCCCCGAACGTGGAACTCGGACAACCTCCGCAAATACTATCAATAGGGTATGTCCTTGGTCCTGCTTATCTTTTCCTCAAACTGTGTGAATCATTATGCATATTGCATAAATCAAAAGAAATAGATACTGCTTACCAATCCTCGGCACAACCGAGCTTCTGTTGAACAGGAATCTCCGAACCTTGGCAGGGCCAAGTAAAATATTTCTCCGAACCTCGGCAGGGCCGAGCAACAAATCTCCGAACCTTGGCAGGGCCAAGTAAAATATTTCTCCGAACCTCGGCAGGGCCGAGCAACAAATCTCCGAACCTTGGCAGGGCCAAGTAAAAATCTCCGAACCTTGGCAGGGCCAAGTAAAAATTTCTCCGAACCTCGGCAGGGCCGAGCAACAAATCTCCGAACCTTGGCAGGGCCAAGTAAAAATTTCTCCGAACCTCGGCAGGGCCGAGCAACAAATCTCCGAACCTTGGCAGGGCCAAGTAAAATATTTCTCCGAACCTCGGCAGGGCCGAGCAACAAATCTCCGAACCTTGGCAGGGCCAAGTAAAAATCTCCGAACCTCGGCAGGGCCGAGCAACAAATCTCCGAACCTTGGCAGGGCCAAGTAAAATATTTCTCCGAACCTCGGCAGAGGAACCTTGGCAGGGCCAAGCGAACAAATCTCCGAACCTTGGCAGGGCCAAGTAAAATATTTCTCCGAACCTCGGCAGGGCCGAGCAACAAATCTCCGAACCTTGGCAGGGCCAAGTAAAATATTTCTCCGAACCTCGGCAGGGCCGAGCAACAAATCTCCGAACCTTGGCAGGGCCAAGTAAAATATTTCTCCGAACCTCGGCAGGGCCGAGCAACAAATCTCCGAACCTTGGCAGGGCCAAGTAAAAATTTCTCCGAACCTCGGCAGGGCCGAGCAACAAATCTCCGAACCTTGGCAGGGCCAAGTAAAAATTCTCCGAACCTCGGCAGGGCCGAGCAACAAATCTCCGAACCTTGGCAGGGCCAAGAACAAATCTCCGAACCTTGGCAGGCGAAGGGCCAAGCGAACCTTGGCAAATCTCCGAACCTTGGCAGGGCCAAGTAAAAATCTCCGAACCTCGGCAGGGCCGAGCAACAAATCTCCGAACCTTGGCAGGGCCAAGTAAAACGAACCTCGGCAGGGCCGAGCAACAAATCTCCGAACCTTGGCAGGGCCAAGTAAAAATTTCTCCGAACCTCGGCAGGGCCGAGCAACAAATCTCCGAACCTTGGCAGGGCCAAGTAAAATATTCTCCGAACCTCGGCAGGGCCGAGCAACAATCCTCCGAGCCATGGGCCAGGTAAAAGTCATTCGGGCTAAAAACCAGCGAAAAAAAACAGCCCCGACCAAAGCCGAAGGCCCAAATAGTCCCCGAAGGACTTCGCCCGGTTTGAAAAGCGCTAAAAAAACCATCGGCATGCGAAAAAATGCCACCATGGCAGAACCCCCTAAGGGGCTATAAAGCCCACGTAACCGGCCAAGGGCCCCAGGCTAGGAAAATTCTCCCTAGCAGTGGAAAACCTTTGGGCGACCCCCCCCTCGTCATTCGAAATATCTACGATTAACGCAGGGACAATGGGACCAGGCCGACACCCAAGCGTATCAAGGTAATCGTTCTCAAAGAAGAAAGGATTCCTAAAAACGGGTCTATTTTCATTCAAAAAGGAGAGGCACAAAAAGACACAGAAAAACAAAAACAAAAACGGGCAGAGGCCCTGGAGTCAGTCGCCCCCAGAGGCCAAACTCCTCCAGGCGTGCGTCAGGTCAGCCACCTGCTGACGAAGGACGATCTCCTCCTCCTGCCGGTCCATAACCGGCGTGAGGCCTCCGCCTCCCGGACCGACGTCCAAGAACTCTTCGGCGGTCCTCGCGAGCTGCTCATTGCTCGCAAAGGCCGACGCAAGGTCAGCCCATCGACAGTGACGGAGGTACGCCTCCCCTCCGAACGGCGGCTGTCGACCGAGGAATGCGAGTCACTTGACGATCGCGCTGGAGAGGCCATTCTTTCGAGCTCAAACCGAGGGATGGCCAAACCAATCCCCCTCGGTCATATTTATACCCGCCAGGCAGGTATCCGATCGGCCGTACCGCGGACGCCGACCCATGAAAATTTGCCACGTGTCGCCGTTCTAATGCGTGAGGAATCCGAAGAGTCGCGCCCTATCCCGAGTAAGATCGGAAAGCGCAACAGAGCATCTTTTCGATCTGTCGCCTCCTGCATAAATGCTTTCGACGCTTCCCCAAGCCTCTTAAAACGCCCCCTTTCTCGAAACGCGTCAGAGTCGACGATCTGTCCCCTCCCGCCATAAAGCCGCCGCCCGTTCCGCTCTCGGCGCCAAACCCCTGCGAAGCCCTCCGAATGCTCCGAACCTCGGCAGGGCCGAGCTACAAAACCTTCTCCGAACCTCGGCAGGGCCGAGGTCCTCTCCGAACCTCGGCAGGGCCGAGCTCCGAACCTTCTCCGAACCTCGGCCGAGCTCTCCGAACCTCGGCAGGGCCGAGCTCCGAACCTTCCTCCGAACCTCGGGGCCGAGCTCTACCTAGTTCTCCGAACCTCGGCAGGGCCGAGTTCTCCGAACCTTGGCAGGGCCGTTCTCCGAACCTCGGCAGGGCCGAGGGAAACAGTTCTCCGAACCTCGGCAGGGCCGAGCTCCGAAAGGGCCTCTCCGAACCTCGGCAGGGCCGAGGAACCTGGCAGGGCCAGTTCTCCGAACCTCGGCAGGGCCGAGCTCTCCGAACCTCGGCAGGGCCGAGCTCTCCGAACCTCGGCAGGGCCGAGCTACCAATTCTCCGAACCTTGGCAGGGCCAAGTTTTCTCCGAACCTCGGCAGGGCCGAGCTAAAACCTTGGCAGGCCTCTCCGAACCTTGGCAGGGCCAAAAGAACCTAGGGTCTCCCCGAACTTCGGCCAAAGCCGACCACGATACTCCGGCTCCGATAAAACGGAGCACAAAATACCAGACTCCGACCTAAGCAAGGAGCGTATTTCGCCGAACTATCTTGCACCGCCGCATACGAACCTCAATTAGTTCGGGCACATGAGATCCTCGTCTAAGGACGAGCGGGACCTTTATGCCCACAAACAACAAATAGCAATCGGCACAAGAAAAGATAGAGATTGAGAAACAGAATATAACTCTCTTTATTGCCATCATGATCAATTACAAATGCCTCACAGGCGTTACAAAGCATTGAAATGCATAAAATAAAGGCAAATACAAAACTCGGGCAACCAGCGGCCTAATCGCGTCCCAGGGGGCCGATAATTGCCCGTCGACACGGACCAATAGTTGCGACTGGCCCAAGTCAGGACGATATCTCGGTGGCCCAACCGGGATATCTGGAGGCCATCCCAAACCACCCAACCGGGGGGTACTGCCGCGCCGCCAGTCTCAAGGACAAGGGTCGGCGAACGAGGCGCTCTCTCCCTCCCGTGGCGGGATCCCGGGACCAACCATGGGAGACCCGCGTGCACTTCCTACCTGCGTCCCAAAGCAGGAGCCGCAAAGACCACACGGAAGCGTTATATGTGCGCTCTCCGTATGATCTCTGCCCCTCCATGTGCGCTCTCCATATGATCTCCGAGACTCGTCCCCTAAGGATGAGCCATCCTTCAGCTGCTCCCCGGTCGCCCCAGCTATCCGGCGGCAAGGAGCCCATGAAAGGAAGGGTCGATCCTCCACTCGCAACAGAGAAACGAGCATAAAAAGCGAGAAAGAAACTTTGGGGATAGCCAGATGAGACCCCCTTTCCCCTTTTATAGGCAGAAAGACCGGGAAAAGCTACCCAGACTGAAAGTCCCGAGATTTAACACCTTCCACAGTACCTCCACGTGGTCCCAAAATTGTAGCGCCCCACTGCGCGCCGAACCCACCGCCTGAACCAGGACGTGTACGAAGATCCCCTCCTGATCCCGAATCGCAGTCATTAAATGCAGGAAATCGTCCGCTGACGCTTCGAAAACCGGGCTCAGAAAATCGTCCTTTGAAAAGTACTGTCCAATGTGGACGGTTGCGTGCGCATCGCAACGAAGGACCTGCATGGGAAAGAGCACCTTCCGGAAAGCTCTGATGCAGCTTTACTGTATCAAAAGAAAAACCGAATTGCCTGCGGACAGCAGGGCGCTGGCAGGATGGCAGGAGCAAACCTATTTTATCTGTCGGCCCCAGCCGACCTATTTATCGGCCCCAGCCGACCTATTTTAGCCGACCTATAGACCTATCGGGCCGACCTACCCCGACCTATTTCTTCTGTCGGCCCAGCCGACCTATTTTCGTCCGTCGGCCCTAGCCGACCTATTCTGTCGGCCCAGCCGACCTAAGCCGACCTAAGCCGAAGGTCAGAGCCCGAGATTCGAACACCTGCCCATGCCTCCACTTCTGCAGCGCCCCACTGCGCGCCAAGCCCACCACCCACGACGTGTACGAAGATCCCCCCTGATCCGGATCTGTCATTTAATTGATCGCCGCCCACCTCGAAACTGGCGGATCCTATCGTCCTTTGCCAATATTGCATTGCACCTTCTAAGCTCTGACACAGCTTTATCCCCCACCGTATCAAGCCGAACCTATTCGGTCGCCGTCGGCCCAGCCGACCCAAACCGACCTATTTCACCGTCGGCCCCAGCCGACCCATTTTAGCCGTCGGGCCGACCCATCCTGTCGGCCCCAGCCGACCTATTTTATCTGTCGGCCCCAGCCGCTGTCGGCCCCAGCGACCCTTAGCCGTCGGCCCCGCCGACCTATTTTATCCGTCGGCCCTAGCTGACCCATCCGTCGGCCCTAGCCGACCATTTCTTCCGTCGGTCCTAGCCGACCTATCGGCCCCAGCCGACCCATTTTGTCTGTCGGCCCCAGCCGACCTATTTGTCTGTCGGCCCTAGCCGGCCCATTTCGTATACCGACCCTAGCCGACCTACCCTACCTGTCGGCCTTAGCCGACCAATTTGTTCGTCGGTCCAAACCGACCTATTTTTGTTTGTCGGTCCAAACCGACCTATTTTACCTATCGACCCGAGCCAATACGTTTTCCTGGTCTCGAATTAAGGATGGCCCAAGGATATCAACGAGCCATGGGTCGTTCACAATCGAGGCAACACTACACAACAGCGAAGTCACGCAAGAAAGACACTCAGATAAAAAACAGGAAATCCCTTTGCTATGAAACGTCAAACAAATGTCTAAAAGGGGCGAGATACAAGAGCACTCCTAAGAACCAGGAGCCCCACCGGCTTTGGAAATACCCTCAGTCACGTCCTGCAGGAGCACGACTAGGCTCACCCTTCTCCAATGTTCTTGCCCCCTCGGTGGCAGTTTGCGATCGTCCCTCAGAAACTGCAGCTTCGCTGGGACTAGGGGCGGCACCAGGTTCGGCGTCAGACACGTCGGCGTACTCGTCTTCGTCTTCTTCTTCTTCAGACTCGCCATCGTCGAGATCTTGGGGGCTCAGGAAAGAAAGATCCCACTCCGGGCGCTCACTGAGAATCCGCTGTTTACACTCTTCTATCCCATGATGGAAGGCGTCAACGCTAATAGCGTCCTGCCTACCCTTGAGAATGGCGTGCTGCGTTTTGACTTCCGCAGTCTGCTTCTCAGCCTCGATCACTTGGGCCTTCAAAATGACATTTTGTTCCTCAAGCTCGCTAGCCCGTGTCTCGAGTTCCGAGCTCCTGCTGCGAGTGGACGCGAGCACACTTTGGAGAGCCCGAACCTCCGACCCCATCCTCGCCATCTGGAAAAGCCAAAATCAATCGGCGTCGCAAGGAGCCAGTAGAAAAATAAAGAGGGTAAAATGAGAGCATACCTCCCCCTCTCGCTGGCCAACCTTTTGGCCAGCTCCTCGGCCTCACTCCGGGCTCTCGTCCTGTCAGCGCCGACCAGCTCGACCCTCTCTTGCAGGGTACTGATCTTCGATTGTTTGGCTTCAATCTCCCCACGAGCTTGCGACAACTCGTCACTCACTCGAGTCATCATCCCTTGATGCCACCTAGCGTTCTCCTTCAAATCGGCGATTTCACCATCACGCCGTTTCAATTTCTCCTCCACTTCGCCGAGCATTCTCGCCAGGCGCCTTCTTTCATCGTCGGCCTCCCTTCAGCCGACTCATACTCTCACCATGTTCCCGCCGCATCGCCGCCACCTCCGCGGAGTGTTTCGATTTGATCCTGGCCAACTCCAAGCACGCGTCGTCGTTCTTCGCTAGGAGTCCCTGTAACTCCTCCACCCTGCGCTTCTGCTTGGACACCTCGTCCACGGCAGCCTGGTGTGCCGCCCTTGCGCCTTCGAGTTCCTGTCCATCGTGTCCATGAGCTCTTCGAACTGCTCAGACACCTTCAGCCGCGACTGGAGCTCGACATTCTCCTCCGGGCCTGGACGCTGGCCCCCGTCGCCAAACTCAAGCGCCAGCAAATCGCCCGGGAAAGCAAAACGCCCTGCAAAGGCAAAAACTGAATAAGCGCCCACAATGGGGTCCATCGAGAAACATCTGTCACACTGGAAAAATGACTCACCCGCGAAGCGTAGTCCCGGGTCATCTTCATCAAAGTCGTGTTATCAATGGTGGGAAGGAGATGGATACTCTCAGCTACACCTTGCTGCCCGAACGCAGCATCTATCAACCCCCGGTCGGCAAACTCGTCCACCGACGGATCCGCACCCGGATGCAGGACCGACCTTATCATGGCGGAAAACGCCTCATCAATGCTAGTCTCCGAGCTGCCGGGTTGACCGGCCCCGTCTGAGGGACCGGCCTGGACGACCCCCAGCTGAGAAGCCTTCAACCTCCCAGCCTCCTCCATCAAGGCCCTGGCTTGGGCCTCTTCAGATAGCTCGGCCAGCCCAAGCGCCAGCCTCCCCAAAATCTTCTTCGAGGGAGCCCCGATCGTGGGACCCCCACTTTGTTGTGCTCCCTCCACCGATGCATCCTTTCCAGTCGCCACCACCTGCGTCTCCTCCGCGGGCTCCCCCGAGGCCTCGGTCTGACCCGCCTCTTGACCCATCAAGGGCGGCCCGACCTCACTGCTACCAGACTCCCCGGCGGGCAGACCAAGTAGGGGCTCCCCCTGAACTTCCTCCGCTGCGGCCATCTCCTCCCCTCTCCCGCTGGAGCCAGTGGTAATCCCGCGGGGACAATGGACCCCTCTGCTACGGCCGCCTCCGTTGGACCCATCGCAGGTTCCTCTTTCAAGGGGGACGCGGTCGGACGAGCCAGCGGAGCTTCATCCGAACTGTCTGATATCTCCAATACGAGGGCGCCAGGTGCCGTGGCCATTCTCCCCGGATCCTCCTTCGCCCCCGGCGGTCCTATGGGGACTGCTCCGACGTCCGGCGGGCTTTTGGCAGAGGTATGGGCCCTTTTCTTGGGTCGGCCGCTGTCCGCGCCGCTACCTTCCCCTGGGCGCTTCCCCCTCTTCCTCTTGGAGAGGCTCGACAATGCCAACCTTGTGGTTATCAAACCGGAATTTACATGCTCAGACCCAAGCGCGGTAATCGAGAAAAATACACAACGCAAAAAGGGACTCACCTTGTGGATCCAGAGGGCTGAGCCCGGCTGCGAAGAGGGCCCCCTCCGATAATAGGTCGTTAGCCAAAAATACCTGTCCATTACGAAGGACGTCCAGGTCCCTCTCCTCCTGCGCCGATAAGGCCGGATGCGTCTCCGCATCCCTCGCAACTTCCCCCCATCGTCGAGGGAAATCGGAACCGACGTTCCCCTCCGCAATCACGAATCGGCTCTTCCACCCCTTGATGGAAGAAGGCTTATCCGCGATGACATTAAAAGATCTCCGGGGCCCGATGGAGGTCCACTCCGATTTCCTCCCGGGAGTCAAGTGGTAACAGGTGCGGAAAAGGGGGAGAGTTGCAACGACTTGAATCTGGTGACACATCGAAATGAATCCGACGATATTCCGCCAACTATTTGGAGCCACCATCGATGGACAGATGTTGTAGTGGTCATGATCTCCTTCACCAAGGGATGGAGAGGAAAACGAAGTCCCGCCTTAAAACTATCCTCATAGATAAAGACTCCGGACTCTAATCCCCGAGTAACCCTATCTTCAGGTTTCGGCACCCAAAACTACATCCAGGGGCAGACCATACCTCTGGTGAATCCTCCCCAAATCCTCAACAACGATTTCTGAGGCCACATCTTCAGGGCTCATCGCCATCTCGGTTGAGGGAAATCCTGGGCAAAAACGATGAACGCTGGAGAGGATGAGAGACCAATGCTCTTCTGAAAACAAGGTGAGAAGACGCCGCGAACATGCGCACATGTGCATAAGTATATATATATCTAGGGCGGCTGTCACTTCGCTTCTCCGCCAAGGAACCGCCCTGGGGAGGCGGGACGTCTCATTCGAGGCGTCCGGAATCGCCTCGACAAACCTCCATATCGATCGGGATTCACGGCACGGCACAATCTCAACCGTGGCTAGTGGAGGAACCTTACCTCCGAAGGTACGATGACCCTGTCGCATTAATTAGGGCATCATTGCATGAACTGTTTAGGCCAAGACGTCCCATCCAGGGCGCGCCACTTGAGCTTATACTCCCTACGCCCGAACCTACGCTTCAAACTAGGGAGTGGAGGGCATGTGTTGGGGGTAAAATCGTCATTGCATTGATATCCGTGCAAGGCGGCTAAGGCTGACCTCCTCCCGCCGTCTCCCTCCGGGCTTCCGTAGCTCGGCCCTTCCGGGCTTCCCTAGCTCGGCCTCTTCCGGGCTTCCCTAGCTCGGCCTCTTCCGGGCTTCCGTAGCTCGGCCTCTTTCGGGCTTCCGTAGCTCGGCCCTTTCCGGGCTTCCGTAGCTCGGCCTCTTCCGGGCTTCCCTAGCTCGGCCTCTTCCGGGCTTCCCTCGCTCGGCCTCTTCCGGGCTTCCCTAGCTCGGCCTCTTCCGGGCTTCCCTAGCTCGGCTCCTTCCGGGCTTCCGTAGCTCGCTTCTACCTAGCGATCCACGCCCTGACGTCTACCTCCGTGGAACCTGACGCGGGAGAGCTTAAGCTTACTCGAGCAGCACCTTAGGCAAGGAATCATGTTGAGACGTGGCCTAAGACCTATTGTAACCGCCCCAGGTCTACTCACCCAGATCCCAAGACATCAAGGAGCTCTCCCAGCCGTCGATCCCTTAACAAACAAGGCGTGGATTCTAACGGCCCCACAACGGCCTGATTCTGTCTACCCCCGTATCGTAACAACCCCAGAACCTTCCAGAAGATGCTCAAGTCCCCAGGTGACAGTCTATAAATATCAGATTGGCAGATTCCCTCAGGTACGCGACTCTTGACGCACAAAACTCTGGAATCATTCCTCTCTCCCGGCAGCTCGTCGGTGCTCTGCCCCTTCTCAGAGCTTCCGATTGACCGCCCCCTGGAGAGGTCTCCCGAAGAGATCCACCTCCCCATTGTCTGGTTGATCGCCGATTCCTTCCTCACTGACTTGAGCGTCGGAGGGCCTTCCGCGGAGGACCACCCCCAGCGTCCCTCGCGTGTGGGCTTCCTGTTTTGCAGGTCCGCCGCACCCCTCTCCCTGAAGATCGACCGCGCCCGAGTCGGAGGACGGATCCCGGCGGCAACAATACTAATCATTAAAATAATTAAAAATATATTAATATATATAAGATAATAATTATATATGCATATGTGTATATATATATATCTGTGTGTGTGTGTGCGCGCGCGCGTGGGCGCGCATGCTAAAATATATAATGGCACCACAATACTTAAGGACTTCAATGAGGCAAGACAAGAACATGGTTATTTTCATTTCTATCGGTCTACGTGAATAGAGGTAAAAATAAACTTTACTGCTGCAAGGAATCCTTTCCAAATAGGCTAAGTGGCTAACGAACCAGAGAAATACCTCCATTGAATTTCTTTCTATTTTTTATTTTCCGCCCTCTTCTGCTTCTTCTGGTTGTTGGCGACAAACAAAAGTTTGGAGTAAGGTATGATTTCTTGGAAGCTGTGGTTCTAAATTTCCCTGAATGGTGGAGACACACCGTCTGATTTTAGATATTTCACCACATGGTTTCATTGTGATTATATTTAGTTTACATTTTTCATTATGTAAAAAATTTTCATTCAATGTTAATATCATATCCAGGAACATTAGCGAATGAGTCAGGCAAAACTAACTGGTGGCCAATCTAGTTTTTGAAATCAGATCAAACATTATTACATATATTTAATTAGTTTAGTTATATCAAGGACATACATCTTTGGGCTTGAGGTTTGGACAATTGGTGTCATGCTCCATACCCAATGTGGGATCCAGGGGTGGCAACCCGCCGCATGCTGGCATGCAAGGCGTCTCAAATATAATCCAATTTATTCAAGAAAGGATAATATCTCTATGTCATTTAGAGCCAATAACTTTAATACAAGCCATAATTATGAGTTTTGGGCTACATGCCCATCATACATAGATCAATGGGGTTACAACAAAATGTTGGATCTTAATTTGCTCTGATAGAAGCTCCAACTACCCCAAATCCCATTCTTCAGTCTTGTGGCTCTGAAAAACATTGTGAGATTTATATGAGCTCATACTCAATAAGTAAGCCTATTATCATATAATATAATCATTTCAAGATATTATCAAATCATATTTCATGTATAAACTTAAAATTTCAAATACATTCATCATGCTATCAAAACATGCATGTCATCAGCTCAAATAATTTTGGAGGCTTAATTATACAATAAATGCCAAAATATGCAATGTAAACAAACCCACTGTATGTATATGATTATTATTTCCTTATGTGTTCCACGGCCTACAACACCTAACTACTGTATCACTCTTTAATGTCCCCTAAGAGGAAGGGTCTTGGTACCAGTGTTATGCCATATATTATAATCAATCACAACACATCCTCTAGATGTGTGTGCGTTATGCCATATATCAATCACATCACATCCTCTAGATGTGTCTCCTCCACATATCTCCCCTTGTGAAGGTGGGTCCCGTATCTCTTGGCATTTCACATCGTTTCACATCATATGAGAATGCAGCAACACATATCATCATCATATTTGGATGTATCACATCATGCATCATAATAAGCATAAGCTCCTTATGTTACATATACAATGGTTTGTACATTCATAGCATAAAAATGCATCAATAGTACCAGTATATTTTGCAAAGCCAAAATAATCACATCATTCAATTTTTGCACATTTATAATCCATTACTTTGCAAAATATTAGCAATCACATATAATTATAACATATACCCAATTGTATACTCGTGGTACTATTTATCAAATTAAATAGCAAAATTCCATTCTGTCTCAATTTTCAAATAATGCAATATATATCAATATAGCATTTAAATACATAATTTTTATATTTTAATAAATTATAAAAATTATAATAAATGGCTTACTTACCTCAGTACGCTAATCCCAAACTATAAATTAGCTATGTGGACATTTGGTTACCTACAGCATTAATTTTCACAATTAAATCTCTAAAATTGGAATAATAAAGCATCCCCTAAGGTCTACCCAGTCTAATCCTGGGCCCAAATTTGAGCTCGAATATCTCTCAATATATAAGTCTGAATGGGGAAATAAAAATACTCCAAGAAACTAGAATCAACGTCGAATCGCACCATATTTTTATGTCTCCGTTCTCGGCCCAATACAGGGCCCAAAATGTAGCCCCAAAATGGCTCATGAGTCGGCCCAACAGGGCCCAATGGGGGGGACGGCCTAGCCGGCCCGCTGAGCCGTCTCTTTCCTCCCGCCTCCCCTGTTTCATCCGAAACAAGGGAAGCGTGTGCCGGCGGCCAGTGCCGCCACCGGCCACTTCCTGGAGGGGCCCGGCCGCTGCCGACCGGCCCGAACCGACCACTGCCATGGCCGAGCTCCTCCTCTCTTTCTCCCTCTTTCTCTCTCGTTCTCTCTCGCGGCAAGATTTGTGCCGGTGGCACGGCCGGACACCACGGCTGGCCGGACCTCCACTGGATGCTTGCCCAGTGCCGGTGGAGGCCACCAGCCACTGTCCGGGCTCGGTGAGCCGGCGGGCACTCCACCAGGCCCGAACCAAGCCGCGGAGCAGCTTGGTTCTGCGATGAAGGGAGGGCCGGCCGGCAGCCCTCCAACGCCCCACTCCGGCCGCCTCGAGCAGTCGGAGCTTCCTCTCTCCCTCCTCAGGCCACCTCGAGCGGCCGGGCACTGTAACAGGAGGAATCCCTTCCGGTCTCCCCCTCTCTGTTGAATCAATGGAGGGGGGAGGGAATTACCTGCTTGCTGATGGTGATAGGTGGACGAAGAAGACTCCCCTCTCTCCCCCATTTATAGTGGCGAGGGGAGGACCAGCCCTCCCCTACGCTCGTGCATGTGAAGAGGGGAGCCAATGCGCCCCTCTTCTTTGATCGATGGACGCCGCCCACGTAATGCACGCGGGTGGCGCTGCAGGGGAAACATGGGCTTCACATTCTCCCCTTGTTATAAAAATTTCGGCCTCGAAATTGATGTACCTCATATAACACTTAGAATCCAAAGCTTCGATCATATGATTAATCTTCTTTCCATTTACATATGCTATGTTACAAACAATTAAGGGTATTTCTCTTTAATTTCCTCCTCAAGCTCCCAAATATCTTTCCTCTCAGAATGGTTACTCCATTGAATCTTGACATAGGGAATGCCACGCCGTCTTAAAACTTGATCCTTGCGGTGCACAATATGCACAGGATGCTCTTCATATGTCAGATCATTCCTTAACTGTATGGCTTAAATTTTATCACATGGCTGGGGTCGGAAATATACTTTCTCAACATAGATACGTGAAATACATTGTGTACCCTAGAGAATGCCGGAGGTAATGCCAGGCTATAAGCCACCTCCACTACTTTGCTCAGAATCTCAAATGGCCCAATGTATCGTGGACTCGGCTTACCTCTAATCCCAAATCTCATCACATCATTTGTTAGTAAAACTTCCAAATGATCTTCAACCCAAAATTTCAAATCTTTCTTTTTGACATCAACATAACTGCTCTATTAACTCTGAGCTACATGAAGCTGCTTCAAATAACAATACTTTTTCATAGTTGCTAAACCAGCTCAGTATCCAAAAATTTTCCCTCTCACACTTCATCTCAATATAAAGGGAATCTACACCTTATATCATAGACAATTGAAATGAATCCATTTGAGTGTTGGCTTGATAACCATTAAAATAAGAAATTTCACTAAGGATAAGAAATTATACCAAGCACCTCCTAATTCATCATACAGGCTCGCAGTATATCATCTAAATTCTAATTGGTTCCTGCTGCTTATCCATCTATTTGAGGGTGGAAGGCTGGACTGAAATTCAGCTTAATCCACTAAGCTTTATGAAGGCATCATCAAATTGGAAGAGTGAGACAAATGTTTACAAACTCAATTTACTCAATTTATTACTAAACCATAAACAAATATTAAAATTTTTATCCAGCTAAAATTTCATCCTCGAGTTAAATGCCCACATATTTTTGTATCATTATAGATACTCACGCGCAAACTTTTATTTCATTTCCAAGTACCCAAATAATGTATTCAACTTCAACAATTAATTTGATCTTTCTACCAAATAAATTGGATTCCTTAAGAAGTATTTCTTTCCTGCCATCCTTATATATATATATATATATACCTTAACTCTCGCAATCATCATAAATATCATAGAGTCCATCACATGTATTATGCCATCCATTCTTAAGGTTAGTCATATCAGTTACTCTTGATTCCTCGGTAAGACAGTTCCAAGTTCTTTTGAACCAGATTTAAGATAGTTTTCTTCTAGTGCTCTCTCAACTCTTAAATAGTTGAATGTATCGTTAATCATAATGACACTTATTTCAATCATCATAACATACTTGGTTTCACTCTTGAATACATCAAGCTAACATTAATGAACATTATGCCAATGATTTAGGACATCTTTCATCATAATTAACTAATTTATTTTCTTTGTATTATCAGTAATTACCACCACAACCAATCTATTTCTCTTGAATAGGTCAGTTTATTCTCGATAAATATTGCAATGTAAATAATTCAAATCCTTGAATCAAATATTTTATTATCAATGACTATCAAAGTCACCTAAAAATTATGTTGATTTTTATAGATTATGCAATATCTCATGCCATATCATGGCCAACTAATTTAAACCCTTGAATATCTCAAAGTGACCTTACTGATCTAGCTTAAATGGATACATGACTTATAAGGTCATAAAAATTAAAAATGCACTTACCATCCAAAAGACATAATTGAGAAATTATAGTAATCTCTCTATAATTTGGAAGTGATATTAGATGTATCCTTAACCATAATCCATAATTGTTAATAATCAAAATAAAATCATCTCCCTCCTTTTTTTCTTAAAAATATTTATGCCACTTATGGTTGATTGATAATTTATCCATCCTGAGAAAGATATCTACTTAGGAACTATGAAGAAAGATACAATAAGTAGGCACGATAAATTAATGAATATATATCTTGATTTAAAATCTATTAACAGATAAAAATCATCATGAAATTCTTTATCAGTGGAATTTATCTTATTCTACTTACTGCTAAGATCTTCCACTTTCTACCATCAAAATATTTGATCATTTATAGCTAAAATCGGTTCTAAAGATTAATAGAGTCTCCTACTCTCAAAAACTTAAACAGTAATTGTCTCAGAATTTAAAATTTTATATTCTTCCTAAATGGTCCATCATGATATAATATGCAGTCAACTATTTCATTAACATCAGTATCAACTATCTCTATAACGGCAGATTAGCTCATAATCTTAAACTTACAATATCAACAATGTAAGTTCTACAAATAAAAATTTATTATATACATGCACGTTCAAATTTAGATTTAATAACTCAAAATACAAATATCTAATGCAATTGCAATATGGATATAATGATGTTACCTTAGTCATATTAGTCATCAATTGCAATTCTCAACTACTATATTATATTCCATATATTCATCTATCTTGTATTGCACATCCAATTAAAGTTTAATCTATCGATATTATATAAAGGTCTGAAACTGCTACGAGTCATCTCCACAAGTTTGATGGAGCTAAAATCTCTAGAAGCCCCTTGGCCTCCCCGCTAGTCAAGGTCACCAGCCTGAAAGCCCACACTATATCATTGGTTTCTGGTGCGATGGATCATTCTTAATTCCTATCAAATTCATATTTTAATTAATATCTTGATAAACTTTAAATTTAGGCTTTCAAAGCATAATACCTAAAATTCCTTTAAAGTTATAATTGTCTCAATGTCATCCTAGTATTTTGCCTATATCATCTTATGTTTGTCCCTAAGGTCAAACCTAGGCTCTAATACCATAAAAGTTGTCACGTCCTAGACCCAATGTGGGATCCAGGGGTGGCAACCCGCCGCATGCCTGGCATGCAAGGCATCCTCAAATATAATCCAATTTATTCAAGAAAGGATAATACCTCTATGTCATTCAGAGTCAATAACTTTAATATAAACCATAATTATGAGTTTTGGGCTACATGCCCATCATACATAGATCAATAGGGTTACAACAAAATGTTGGATCTTAATTTGCTCTGATAGAAGCCCCAACTACCCCAAATCTCATTCTTCAGTCTTGTGTCTCTGAAAAATATTTTGAGATTTATATGAGCTCACACTCAATAAGTAAGCCTATTATCATATAATATAATCATTTCATCATTTTAAGATATTATCAAATCACATTTTCATGTATAAAACTTTCAATTTCAAATACATTCATCATGTTATCAAAACATGCATGTCATCAGCTCAAATAATTTTGGAAGCTTAATTATACAATAAATGCTAAAATATGCAATGTAAACAAACCCACTGTATTTATATGATTATTATTTACTTATGTGTCCGACGGTCCTACAACACCTAACTGATGTATCACTCTTTAATGTCCCCTAAGAGGAAGGGTCTGGTACCAGCGTTATGCCATATATCGTAATCAATCATAACACATCCTCTAGATATGTGTGCATTATGCCATATATCAATCACATCACATCCTCTAAATGTGTGTCCTCCATATATCTCCTTCTGTGGAGGTGAGTTTCGTATCTCTTGGCATTTTACATCGTTTTACATCATATGAGAACCGCGGCAACACATATCATCATCATATTTGCATGTATCACATCATGTATCATCATAAGAATAAGCTCCTCATGTCACATATACAATGGTTTGTACATTAATAGCATAAAAATACATCATTAGTACCAGTATATTTTGCAAAGCCAAAATAATCACATCATTCAATTTTTGCACATTTATAATCCATTACTTTGCAAACTATTATCAATCACATATAATTATAACACATACCTAATTGTATACTCGTGGTACTATTTATCAAATTAAATAGCAAAATTCCATTATGTCTCATTTTTCAAATAATGCAATATATATCAATATAACATTTAAATACATAATTTTTATATTTTAATAAATTATAAAAATTATAATAAATGGCTTACTTACCTCAGTACGCTAATCTCAAATTGTAAATCAACTATGTGGACATCTGGTTACCTATAGCATTAATTTTCACAATTAAATCTCTAAAATTGGAATAATAAAGCATCCCCTAAGGTCTACCAGTCTAATCTTGGGCCCAAATTTGGGCTTGAATATCTCTCAATATATAAGCCCAAATGGGGAAATAAAAATACCCCAAGAAACTAGAATCAACGCCGAATCGGGCCATATTTTTATTTCTCCGTTCTCTGCCCAATACAGGGCCCAAAATGTAGCCCCAAAATGGCTCATGAGTCGGCCCAATAGGGCCCAATGAGGGGAACGACCCAGCCGGCCTGCTGAGCCATCTCCTTCCTCCTGCATCCCCTGTTTCACCCGAAACAGGGGAAGCGTATGCTAGCGGCCAGGGCCGCCGCCGGTCACTTTCCGGAGGGGCCCGACTGCCGCCGGGGCCGAGCTCCTCCCCCTCTCTTTCTCCCTCTTTCTCTCTCGTTCTCTCCCGCGGCAAGATTTGTGCCGGTGGCATGGCCGGCCACCACGGCTGGCCGGACCTCCACCGGATGCTTGCCCAGCGCCGGTGAGGCCACCGGCCGCCACCCGGGCTTGGTGAGCCGATAGGCCCGAACCAAGCCACTCCGCGCTTGGTTCTGCGATGAAGGGACAGCCGGCAGGCGGCCCTCCAATGCCTCACTCTGGCCGCCTCGAGCAGCCGGAGCCTCCTCTCTCCCTCCTCCGGTCGCCTCGAGCGGTCGGGCACTATAACGGGAGGAATCCCTCCCGTTCTCCCCCTCTCTATCACTCTTCTCTCTGTTGAATCAGTGGATGGGGGGGGGGGAGGAATTACCTGCTCGCTGATGATGATAGGTGGAGGGAGAAGACTCCCCTCTCTCTCCCCATTTATAGTGGCGAGGGGAGGACCAGCCCTCCCCTGTGCTCGTGTGAAGAGGGAAGCCAACGCAGCCCTCTTCTTTGACCGACGGATGCCGCCCACGTAATGCACGCGGGTGGCGCCGCAGAGGAAACAGGGGCTTCATATTATCCCCTTCTTATAAAAATTTTGGCCTCGAAATTGATGTACCTCATAGAACACTTAGAATCCAAAGCTTCAATCATATGATTAATCTTCTTTCCATTTACATATGCTACGTTGCAAACAATTAAGGGTATTTCTCTTTAATTTCCTCCTCAAGCTCCCAAGTAGCTTCCCTCTCAGAATGGTTACTCCACTGAATCTTGACATAGGGAATGCTACGCCGTCTTAAAACTTGATCCTTGCGGTCCACAATACGCATATGATGCTCCTCATATGTCAGATCATTCCTTAACTGTATGGTTCAAATTCTATCACATGGCTGGGGTCGGAAATGTACTTTCTCAACATAGATATGTAAAATACATTGTGTACCCTAGAGAATGCCGGAGGTAATGCCAGGCTATAAGCCACCTCCCCTACTTTGCTCAGATCTCAAATGGCCCAATGTATCGTGGACTCAACTTACCTCTAATCCCAAATCTCATCACATCATTTGTTAGTAAAACTTCCAAATGATCTTCAACCCAAAATTTCAAATCTTTCTTTTTGACATCAACATAACTGTTCTATTAACTCTGAGCTACATGAAGCTGCTTCAAATAACAATACTTTTTTATAGTTGCTAAACCAGCTCAGTATCCAAAAATTTTCCCTCTCACACTTTATCTCAATATAAAGGGAATCTACACCTTATATCATAGACAATTGAAATGAATCCATTTGAGTGTTGGCTTGGTAACAATTAAAATAAGCAATTTCACTAAGGGTAAGAAATTATACCAAGCACCTCCTAATCCATCATACATGCTCGCAGTATATCATCTAAAATCTAATTGGTTCTTGCAGCTTATCCATCTATTTGAGGGTGGAAGGCCGGACTGAAATTCAGCTTAATCCACTAAGCTTTATGAAGACATCATTAATTTGGAAGAGTGAGACAAATGGATACAAACTCAATTTACTCAGTTTATTACTAAACCAGAAATAAATATTAAAATTTTATCCAGCTAAAATTTTATCCTCGAATTAAATGCCCACATATTTTGTACCATTATAGATACTCACGCGCAAACTTTTATTTCATTCCCAAGTACCCAAATAATATATTCAACTTCAACAATTAATTTGATCTTTCTACCAAATAAAATTGAATTCCTTAAGAAGTATTTCTTTCCTGCCATCCTTTATTTATATATATACCTTAACTTTTCACAATCAACATAAATATCATAGAGTTCATCACATGTATTATGCCATCCATTCTTAAGGTTAGTAACATATCAGTTACTCTTAATTCCTCGATAAGACAGTTCCAAGTTCTTTTGAACCAGATTTAAGATAGTTTTCTTCTAGTGCTCTCTCAACTCTTGAATAGTTGAATGTATCGTTAATCATAATGACACTTATTTCAATCATCATAACATACTTGGTTTCACTCTTGAATACATCAATCTAACATTAATGAACATTATGCCAATGATTTAGGACATCTTTCATCATAATTAACTAATTTATTTTCTTTGTATTTATCAGTAATTACCACCACAACCAATCTATTTCTCTTGAATAGATCAATTTATTCTCGATAAATATTGCAATGTAAATGATTCAAATGCCTGAATCAAATATTTTATTATCAATGACTATCAAAGTCACTTAAAAATTATGTTGATTTTTATAGATCATGCAATATCTAATGCCATATCATGGCCAACTAATTTAAACCCTTCGAATATCTCAAAGTGACCTCACTGATCTAACTCAAATGGATACATGACTTATAAGGTCATAAAAATTGAAAATGCACTTACCATCCAAAAGACATAATTAAGAAATTATAGTAATCTCTCTATGATTTAGAAGTGATATTAGATGTATCCTTAACCATAATCCATAATTGATAATAATCAAAATAAAATCATCTCCCTCCTTTTTTTTCTTAAAAATATTTATGCCACTTATGGTTGATTGATAATTTATCCATCCTAGAGAAAGATATCTACTTAGGAACTATAAAGAAAGGTACAATAAGTAGGCACGATAAATTAATGAATAGATATCTTAATTTAGAAATCTATTAATAGATAAAAATCCTCATGAAATTCTTTATCAGTGGAATTTATCTTATTCTTCTTACTACTAAGATCTTTCACTTTCTACCATCAAAATATTTGATCATTTATAGCCAAAATCAGTTCTAAAGATTAATAGAGTCTCCTATTCTCAAAAACTTGAATAGTAATTGTCTCAGAATTTAAAATTTTATATTCTTCCTAAATGGTCCATCATGATATAATATGCAGTCAACTATTTCATTAACATAAGTATCAACTGTCTCTATAACCCTCAAATTAGCTCATAATCTTAAACTTACAATATCAACAATGTAAGTTCTACAAATAAAAATTTATTATATACATCCACGTTCAAATTCAGATTTAATAACTCAAAATCCAAATATCTAACGCAATTGCAATATGGATATAATGATTTATCTTAGTCATATTAGTCATCAATTGCAATTCTCAACTACTATATTATATTCCATATATTCATCTATCTTGTATTGCATATCCAATTAAAGTTTCATCTACCGATATTATATAAAGGTCTAAAACCGCTACGAGTCATTTAATTCCACAAGTTTGACGGAGCTAAAAATCTCTAGAAGCCCCTTGGCCTCCCCCGCTGGTCAAGGTCACCAGCCTGTGAGCCCACACTATATCATTGGTTTCTGGTGCGATGAATCATTCTTAATTCCTATCAAATTCATATTTCAATTAATATCTTGATAAACTTTAAATTTCAGGCTTTCAAAGCATAATACCTGAAATTCCTTTAAAGTTATAATTGTCTTAATGTCATCCTAGTATTTTGCCTAGTGTCATCTTATGTTTGTCCCTAAGGTCAAACCTAGGCTCTGATACCATAAAAGCTATCACGCCCTAGACCCAATGTGGGATCTAGGGGTGGCAACCCGCCGCATGCCTGGCATGCAAGGCATCCTCAAATATAATCCAATTTATTCAAGAAAGGATAATATCTCTATGTCATTCAGAGCCAATAACTTTAATACAAGCCATAATTATGAGTTTTGGGCTACATGCCCATCATACATAGATCAATGGGGTTACAACAAAATGTTGGATCTTAATTTGCTCTGATAGAAGTTCCAACTACCCCAAATCCCATTCTTTAGTCTTATGGCTCTAAAAAATATTGTGAGATTTATATGAGCTCACACTTAATAAGTAAGCCTATTATCATATAATATAATCATTTCATCATTTTAAGATATTATTAAATTACATTTTCATGTATAAAACTTTTAATTTAAAATACATTCATCATGTTATCAAAACATGCATGTCATCAGCTCAAATAATTTGGAAGCTTAATTATATAATAAATACCGAAATATGCAATGTAAATAAACCCACTGTATTTATATGATTATTATTTCCTTATGTGTCCCACGGCCCTACAATACCTAACTGATGTATCACTCTTTAATGTCCCCTAAGAGGAAGGGTCCTGGAACCAGCGCTATGCCATATATCATAATCAATCACAACACATCCTCTAGATGTGTGTGCGTTATGCCATATATCAATCACATCATATGCATCCTCTAGATGTATGTCCTCCACATATCTTCCCTTATAAAGGTGGGTCCCGTATCTCTTGGCATTTCATATCGTTTCACATCATATGAGAACCGCGGTGACACATATCATCATCATATTTGCATGTATCACATCATGCATCATCATAAGCATAAGCTCCTCATGTCATATATACAGTGGTTTGTACATTCATAGCATAAAAATACATCAATAGCACCAATATATTTTACAAAGACAAAATAATCATATCATTCAATTTTTGCACATTTATAATCCATTACTTTGCAAAATATTAGCAATCACATATAATTATAACATATACCCAATTGTATACTCATGGTACTATTTATCAAATTAAATAGCAAAATTCCATTCTATCTCATTTTTCAAATAGTGCAATATCTATCAATATAGCATTTAAATACATAATTTTTATATTTTAATAAATTATGAAAATTATAATAAATGGCTTACTTACCTTAGTACGCTAATCCCAAATTGTAAATCAGCTATGTGGACATCTGGTTACCTACAGCATTAATTTCCATAATTAAATCTCTAAAATTGGAATAATAAAGCATCCCCTAAGGTCTACCCAGTCTAATCTTGGGCCCAACTTTGGGCTCGAATATTTCTCAATATATAAGTCCAAATGGGGAAATAAAAATACCCCAAGAAACTAGAATCAATACCGAATCGGGCCATATTTTTATTTCTCCATTCATGGTCCAATACAGGGCCCAAAATGTAGCCCCAAAATGGCTTGTGAGTTGGCCCAACAGGGCCCAATGGGGGGGACTGCCCAGCCAGTCCACTGAGTCATCTCCTTCCTCCCGCCTCCCATGTTTTACCAGAAACAGGGGAAGCGTGTGCCAGTGGCCAGGGCTACCGCCGGCCACTTCCCGGAGGGGCTCGGCCGCCGATGACCAGCCCGGAGCCGGCCGCCACCGCGGCCGAGCTCCTCTCCCTCTCTTTCTTCCTCTTTCTTTTCCGTTCTCTCCCACGGTAAGATTTGTGCTGGTGGCACGACTGATCGGACCTCTACCGGACGCTTGCCCAGCTGTCACTGACCAAAATCAAATTGCCCTATATCAGTTGGCATGAACGATAAACACTTCTCCATCCAGCTATCCAGTCTCTTACAGCAAACCCATACCTATCGACCCAACCAGGCAGGAGAATGATTGTCGGCTTGCCACCGACATTTGTTCATTTACTGATTTGTTGGGAAGCCTGTCTGCTCTACTAAGTACTAACTCTCACTTAGACGCAAAAATCTGTTCATCACTGTCCTTGCGTGTAGGATAAGACCAGGCCGACAGCGGCTGAACGGCACAGCTGGCCGAGATAACCATTGCACCGGTTATTCCCACTCATGCCAACCCCTATAAAGTATAAAGCGAGCTCCCCATCTACGAACTCATTCCATCCCACGAGAAAGAGAAAATCCTTGGAAAATTATTAGAAGAATGGCGCCAAAGCTGGCCCTCTCTTCTTTCCTCACTCTCTTCCTCCTTTTCCTCGCCCTGTCTCCTCCGCGCCTCGCCCTGTCTCCTCCGCTCGCTGCAACAAAGACGACAAGAAGGCCCTGCTTGCCATCAAGGCCGCCTTCAACAACGCCTACCATTTTGCCTCCTGGACGAACGACACCGACTGCTGCGTGTTAAAAGATAATGGTTGTTAGTTTGTTAGAGTTAGTTTTTTAAATAATGAGCCTATCTTTTATGATTTGATAGGATAACTTTAGATGGATAAGATCATAAAAAGATTATGCTTATCCATAGAAACAAAAAATAATATTTATATGGTGATGTGCTTAATGAAACGTAATAGATCAATTTTATTCTTGAGAGAAAACCCTTCTTCTTCCTTGATTTCTCTTTCCAAAATAATCTGAGTTGGAAATAATCCCAACAAAAATTGGTATCAAAGCCTAGTTCGAAGTTCAAGGAGGGACGATCGGCCGTGAGAAGAAAGTTTAGTGACGGTGAGGAGGACGAGAAGACCAACGCCAGCGGTCCTTCCCTTCCACGCGTCAACATCCATCGCCTTGTCAAATCTGTTGCACCGCTTAGAATCAAACCACCGCATTAAAATCCTCATCAATCTTCATGCAATCATCACGTGGAGTCCGTTGGAAGAGAGCGCCAGTGGAAGCTCTTGGATAACATCTGCTGCTAGATGGCCACGATTCCATAGCCTCAAGAAACGTTGCTGTGGTTGCTGTTTTGCCGAAAGAACATAGAAGACGTCCGGTGGTTTGATTTCCAGGGAGCGGAAACGGTTGGATTTTTTCCTCTTTGGATATCTGGTGAAGTCCCGATCACGTTCAGCCCACCGAAAGCAGGTTCCACTCCTCCAAAGTCAGACCTCCGTCAAGCCTCGCGACCTTTCAGCAGGTTCCGCTCTTCGCCCTCCATCAAGCCTCGTGACCTTCTTCATTGATTCCACCATCTCAAGAAGTCTAGGCTTCCCTCCTTCCAAGCAACAACGAGGTTTGACTACCCCTTTGACTTCCAATCAACCATTTCTTTAGCGTCTGCTTTCAAAAAAAAAAAACTTTGGCGTTAAGGAACAACCGAGTCTTTTCAACTTCTTGATCTATGGTTAAAAAAAAAAAGAGGGCCAAGATTTTACAGAAGTTTTCTTTGTTGCCGGTAGCCATTAGAATTTTTTCTTGTTCTTGAAGCAAGAAGGAAAGCCCTTTGGTAGGTGGACGTTAAGGCCAAAGATCTGTTGCCGATTCGTGAAGAAAAAATTGCTACAAAAAATTCATGGCAACTCCCAACAATATTGGTATGAATATCCACCAACCTTCTATTCCTATTTTTGATTGAGAAAATTATGATTATTGGAGCATCAAGATGAAAACCCTTTTTATTTCACAAGAAGTATGGGATCTAGTTGAGAACGGGTATGAAGACCCAGTTAATCCAACAAATAATAAGAAGGAGCAACTGAAAGACTACAAAAAGAAGGATGCCAAAGCCCTGTTCTTTATCCAACAAGCTGTATTTGAGAAAATTTTTCTCAGAATTATTAGAGCCACCAAATCAAAGGAGGCATGGGATATCTTGCAAGAGGAATTTCAAGGCAACATAAAGGTAAGAGCTATCAAACTTCAAACTCTAAGAAGAGAGTTAGATAATTTAAGAATGCAAGAAAATAAAAAATTGAAGGATTACTTCTCAAAAATTACGGAGATTGTTAATCAAATGAAGAGCTATGGTGAAACCATCACCGAGCGAAGAATATGTGAGAAAATATTGGCTAGTTTATCTCCAAAATTTGATACAATAGTTGCAATTATAGAAGAATCTAAAGATCTTTCTGAATTAAGTGTTCATGAATTAATGGGATCTCTTGAAGCTCATGAGCAAAGATTGTTTAGGCATAAAGAATCATCAATTGAAAGTGCCTTTCAATCAAAACTCAAAGTGGTTGATAAAAATTCTCAAAAAGAATCATCTAGTCATGCTCCAATCAAAAGAGAGTCATTCAGACGTGAAAACCAAAATAGAGGAAGAGGAAGAAATATGAAAGGAAGAGGTAGAGAAATGCAAAGAAATAATTTTTCAAAAAGGCAATATGATGAGAGCACTCAACAAAGGTGCAATATATGTAAAAGGTTTTCTCATGCTGAAAAAGATTGCTGGTTTAGGGGAAAACCCCAATGTTATAATTGCAAAAAGTTTGGACATGTTCAAAAAGATTGTAGGTACAAAGCAAATGAACAAGCATACTTCTCAGAAGAAAATGAAGGTCAACAAAGCACTCTATATGCATGTCAAACTGCAGAAGAACAAAGTAATAATATGTGGTATCTTGACAGTGGTTGCAGCAATCACATGACAGGAGACAAGTCTATTTTTGTGAACATTGACAGTTCTTCAATTTTACAAGTGAAGATGGGAAATGGTGCAATAGTTCAAGCAAGAGGCAAAGGCACAATTGAAATCAATACCAAGAAAGGAAGAAAATTCATTCATGATGTTTTACTTGTTCCAGATTTGAAGCAAAATCTCTTGAGTGTTGGACAGCTGATTGAGCATGGGCATATGGTACACTTTGAAAATAATGTTTGCAAGTTATATGACAGAGGGATGAAAAAGTAACTTATGGCAAATATCAAGATGGAAAAAAATAGAAGTTTTCTCTTATTTTGCACTATGCAAAGGATGCTGCATGGAAGATGGAGGTAAGTGATGAGTCATGGTTATGGCACAAAAGGTTTGGGCACTTGAATTTTCAAAGTTTGAGAAGTTTATATCAAAAGAATATGGTGTATGGTCTACTAGCAATACATGACAAGGAAGAACCTTGTGAAGGATGTGCACTTGGAAAACAACATAGAGAGGCATTTCCAAAAGAGCATATATGGAGAGCCAAAGCACCATTGGAGCTTATTCATACTAACATATGTGGACCTATGAAAACTCCTTCTCATGCAGGTAACATCTACTTCATTATTTTTATTGATGACTATTCAAGGATGATATGGGTATATTTTATGAGACATAAATCAGAGGCATTTCTTATCTTTAAGAAGTTTAAAAATTATGTGGAAAGACAAAGTGGGCATTATATCAAGGTGCTGAGAAGTGATAGAGGTGGTGAATACAATTCAAATGAATTTAAGAAATTTTGTGAAGATGATGGTATACAAAGACAATTGACTGTTGGCTATGCACCAGAGCAAAATGGTGTTGCAGAAAGAAGAATCGTACTATTGTTGAGATGTCTAGATCTATGCTCAAAGACAAAGGCCTTCCAAATTCTTATTGGGCAGAAGCAGTAAATACAGCAGTTTATCTGATGAATAGATGTCCAACAAAAGCTCTTCAAAATATGACACCATTTGAAGCCTGGTATGAAAGCCTTCAGTGAAGCATTTCAAAATCTTTGGATGTGTGTGCTATGCACATATTCCAAAGGAAAGAAGACATAAACTTGATGAAGTTAGTAAAAATGTATCTTTGTTGGATACAGTTCTAAATCAAAAGGCTACAGACTTTTCAGCTTAAAGCAAAATCAAGTGATCATAAAAAGAGATGTTACATTCAATGAGAAAGTTGCTTGGGATTGGAAGCAAAAGAAAGTTGAAGAAAATATTATTCCTCTTGATGAAGAAATTCATGATGCTCAAAATGAAGAAAATAAGGTTGAGGGTTCACCACAAACTACTTCAAGTTCAAGTCCATCCTCAAGTTCTACTCTTATAAAAATGAGAAGGTTAAGTGACATTTATGCTTCTTGTAATTTCTGTATGATTGAGCCTGAAACTTATGAAAATGCTATGCATGAAGAAGTATGGAACAAGGCAATGCAAGAAGAAATCAATATGATTGAGAAGAACAAAACATGGGAATTAGTGAATAAACCAAGTGATAAGGAAGTCACTGGCTTGAAGTGGATCTACAAAACAAAACACAATCCAGATGGCACCATTCAAAAACACAAAGCAAGATTAGTAGCAAAGGGATACTCTCAATTACCTGGTATTGATTATCAAGAAACTTTTGCACCTGTTGCTAGACATGATACAATTAGAACTCTTATTTCTATAGCAGCTAATAAAAGTTAGAAACTACATCAACTAGATGTAAAGTCTACATTCTTGAATGGAGTATTAGAAGAAGAAATTTATGTTGAACAACCTCAAGGCTTCATCATCAAAGGTCAAGAAAACAAGGTATACAAGTTGAAGAAAGCATTATATGGGCTGAAGCAAGCACCCAGAGCATGGTACTCTCAAATTGACACCTACTTCAATGAAAAAGGTTTTCTAAAAAGTCCAAGTGAACCAACACTTTATGTGAAGAAGCAAGGCAATGATATTCTCATTGTCTCTCTTTATGTTGATGATTTAATTATTACTGGTAACAATGAGAATATGATCTTGACTTTCAAAAATGATATGATGAAAAGATATGAAATGAATGATGTGTTTGCTTCATTATTTTTTGGGAATTGAAATAAGTCAAAGAAAAGATGGTATATTTATCAGTCAAAAGAAGTATATAGAAGGCATTCTCAAGAAATTTAACATGGAAAATTGCAATAGTGTGAAAACACCTTTTGTGGTAAATGATAAGTTGATGAAAGAAGATGAAAGTGGTGAAGCCAATGCACAATTATACTGAAGCAGAATATGTTTCAATAACTTTGGCAGCTCAACAAATAATTTGGTTGAGAAGAATACTTGAAGATATAGGTGAAAAGCAAGAAGAAGCTACTACTCTACTATGTGACAATAAATCTACTATTTCTATGATAAAGAATCCTATATATCACAGCCGCACCAAGCATATCAAAATCAAGTACCATTTCATTAGAGATGTGGTAGAAGAAAAAGAAATTGAAGTCAAGTATGTGAAGACTGAAGACCAAATTGCAGACATCTTTACCAAGGCACTACCCAAGGAGAAATTCATTCACTTTAAAGATCTCATGGGTATCCAAGAACAACCATTAAAGGGGAGTGTTAAAAGATAATGGTTGTTAGTTTGTTAGAGTTAGTTTTTTAAATAATGAGCCTATCTTTTATGATTTGATAGGATAGCTTTAGATGGATAAGATCATAAAAAGATTATGCTTATCCGTAGAAATAAAAAAGAATATTTATATGGTGATGTGCTTAATGAAACGTAATAGATCAATTTTATTCTTGAGAGAAAACCCTTCTTCTTCCTTGATTTCTCTTCCAAAATAATATGAGTTGGAAACAATCCCAACACTGCGATTGGTACGACGTCGACTGTGACCTCAAGACCAACCGCGTCATCGGCCTCTCCCTCTTCCAGGATGACTTCCCCGGCACCATCCCCGATGCCGTTGGTGATCTTCCTTACCTCCAGAACCTCATGTTCCACCATCTCCCCAACCTCGTCAGTCCCATCCCCAGGCTCTCACCAAGCTTAAAAACCTCCGGTCCTTGATATCAGCTGGACCAACGTCTCCGGCCCTGTCCCCGCCTTCCTTTCTGAGCTCACCTCCCTCAATCAACTCGACCTCTCCTTCAACCGCCTCTCCGGCTCCATCCCGGCCTCCCTTGGCGACCTCCCCACCCTTTACTCCATCGACATCAGCCGCAACCACCTCACCGGGCTCCTCCCGCCCTCACTATTCCAGAGCTCCTCACAGGGGCCATATCTCCGTCTCTCTCAACAATCTAACTGGCGAGATCCCGCTGGCTTTTGGAAAGGTTGGCTTCATCCAGATAGACTTGTCGTGAAACCAGTTCACCGGTGACGCCTCGGTCCTCTTCGGTCTGTCCAAGCCGGCGTAGCAGATCGATCCGTCAGGAACCAGTTCGCATTCGATCTTACGAACATCGAGTTCCCAGAGGGCTTGGACTCGGTGGACTTGAACCATAACAAGATCTACGGGAGCATCCCGGCCCAGATAATGAAGGTGGGGAACCTCTAGTTCTTCAACGTGAGTTACAATAAGTTGTGCGGCGAAATCCCTGTGGGAGGAAACATGGTGCGGTTCGACGAGTACTGCTACCTCCACAACAAGTGCTTCTACGGAACGCCGCTCCCGGCTTGCAAGTGATGGGGGAATACCACGGGCGGCGTCGACTCGAGGACTCCATGAGCTGTAGTTTGTCGGATTGTGTTCGGACAATAAGTTCGCGTATGATATGGAAGGGGTTTAAGATGAAGTTGCTGATAAGTAGGGCTGAAAACGGATCGGATAAACTCCGATCGTATCCATATCTGTACTCGAATTATATTAAATTTGGATATTTATTTTATAGTTTAATCAGATTCGGATACGAATTCGGATATATAATCCAAAGGATAATCGGATACGGATACGGATACGAATTTATATATATATTTAAATACGGATACGGATATCTGTTTTATTATACCAGGATGGTTAATATTTTAATTTTCGAAACAAAGCTTGCTAGCTCGGGCGCCGGGCCGGCCCGGGCAAAAACTATTTTTTAAGTTAAAAAAACAAAACCAAAACACCCGGAAGGCCTGCATGGTTCATCGAGTCATCGACACGTCGGTACGGCTGGCAGCGAAGGCATGGTTCATCAATCATCTCAGCCCGCTCCCTACTTCACTTCTTCCGTTCTTCGTCTTTCTTCCGTTCTTTGTCTTTCTTCCGTTCTTCGTCTTCCACTCCACAGTCCACATCCAGACTTCCGTTCTTCGTCTTCCACTTCACAGTCCACAGTCCACACTCCACGGTCCACAGTCCACAGTCCACATCCAGTCTTCCACAGTCCACAGTCCACATCCGATCTGCGGAGGCAGCAGCGAGGGAGACAGACCAGACGGTGCCATGCGACGGTCGAGGAGGAGCTGTCACAAAGCATATGCTTTCCTTCCCCTAATCTTCGCTGCATCAGCCAACAGGTTACAGGTGAGCTTCCTTGAACCTTGATCCTTCCCAAATTCTTAATTCCAGAGAGAGAGAGAGGAAGGGAGGGAGAGAGACTCAGAGAGGGAGAGAGTGGCGGAGGAATCGAACGAGAGAGAGAGAGAGAATGAGGCAGAACGGGCCGAACGGCCGCATCTGCCGAGAGAGAGAGAGAATGAGGTGGACTCGGTCTTGATCTTGGTTTGGGCCCGGCGGCGTGCTCGCTGCCTCGTCGGGCCTGAACGGCGGTCGGTGACCTCCACCGGCGCCGGGCGTGCGTCCGGTGGAGGTCCGGCCGGCCATGGTGGCCGGCCATGCCGCTGGCACTGTAACAGGTCACGGCAAGGAGAAAGAGAGAAAGAGAGAGAAAAAGAGAGAGTGTGGGGGGGAGTTCGGCCACGGCGGCGGCCGGCTCCTGGCCGGTCGACGCCGGCCGGGCCACCCCGGTGTGTGGCCGGCGGTGGCCCTGGCCGCCGGCTCGATTGTTCCCCTGTTTTGGGTGAAACAGGGGAGCAACAGCCAACAGGGTTTCCTTCTTCGATAGAGAGAGAGAGAGAGAGAGAGAGAGAGAGAGAGTTGAATACCAAGTGCTCCCATTATTGCATAGGACCCCAGACCGTGATCTACATTGGATTAAAGATGGTACATGCAATATCAATCCACCCGGACAGTAATTCATACGTTAGCAGCAAAATCCTTTGTATTGCCCCAACCACCCCTCTGCAGTGGCAGATGGGGTCTTCCCCTTGATAGCCTTGGTAAGGGTCTGAGAACTGGAACCATCCTCTTAAAATTTAGACTGGAACCATCCTCTTAAATTTTAGACTGGAACCATCCTCTTAAAATTTCTTGGTGTCATGCACTCACTCAGAAATTGTTTCTGCTCCAACAACTGCACCGATTGTATTAGCTTTTGGATTGAAGCTTTCTTATTGTTATTGTTATTCTTAACATGCATATATAAGCAACTTCCAGAATTGAACTACAAAGGCAGGCCTTAGAAAGAGATAGAGGTCTATGATATGCTCTGATATCCACTCATCTGATACCACAACCTGGACTCCAAGCCCTGAATATTTAAACAAGAGTTGAATTACTTAGGTACATCAATAAGACAAACATACAAGAGCTCAGAACAAGTCACAGTAAAACTACAACCAAAGCTTTCCATCTCCTTCCTAAAATGAGCACAGATCAACGGGGACAGCATGCAAAACAATAACAATCACTCAGCAAAAGTTGCATGACAGCAATTAACAACCATACAGCAAATGATGATTTATTTGCAATGCAGCACCTTAAAATACTATATTGCAATAAAAATGAACAAGAAGATGGTAGATTTTGAAAGATAGAACCTTGGGTCCTTCATCTAATTCAAAAGTTAGCATGGCATCATATCTCGAATTTTGTTAGGTCACCTTCTGAATTATATTTTAGATGCTTTTAAATGGGATGACAAGTTTCATGTGAAGATTTCCATTATTTGTATTCTGAGTTGTGATTATCCCTGCTCATTGAAACTTAGAATCCAGATGCGAACTGACATCACATTGGGAGTGATTTTTGCATAGAAATTTCACAGGCATATTCAAAGTAATGATGCATCAATTTTCAAGTTTATTCTTTGGTGCCAGAACCTCTCTTTCAAATATATTAAAACAGCAGTTTTGTGAAATCCATAGATATTTTCTATTTTTCTTTCAAGTAAACTAAGGGCAAGCTAGAGGTAATATTGCTTCCACATATCCTTTGCAACAAAATCTAACCAGAAAAAACATTGCAAAGAAATCTCAAATACATAAATACAATTCATTTAGCAATAATAAACCTATAAATTGTAACTCCCCTATTCATATAAAAACATGAAAGAAGAGGGCAGGCTGACATGTATTTCTAATTATGCCACCTACTCAGCTATATACCCTCCTATCTGCAAGTCCATATCTGTTCACCCAGACTTTTCCAACTACCCATGAACAAAGTGGACTTATATTGCAATGTGGCATCCAGTGGAAGGATGGCTAGAAAGCATTTCTATATACAAAGAAAAAATTAATGCTGTAGTTTGGAAACTATTTTTACTTATGAAATGAAATATGGTCATGAAAGTTCATTCTTGTAACCTGCTTAAGAGACAGTAAAGTGATACCTTGTAACATTGGCATGGTATAGTATATATTCTGTTGGCTGTTTAGATTAAATTTTTATTGCATATTAAACAATGAAATTGAATGACTGCTTGAGTGTGTTAATATTTTTTTTTGGGTGATGGAATTCTCATTGACTTGTGTGATCATGGATTTTCTTATTATATATTTTATTTTTTTTATTTTGAATGCAGTTGTTATATATCATGTCTTCTAGTGGAACTATTGAAGATGCAAATAGCAAATCAGTTGAGCCTACAAATCAAACAGAGAGGAAAAGACAAAAGAAAAAGCTAACATCTAAAATTTGGGATGATTTTACAAAGTATGAATTAGAAAAGGAAGTTGATGGAAAAATTTTTAAAACAAAAGAAGCAAGATGTAATCACTGCAAAAAGAGGATGACACTTGTTCTTTGAGTACCTATACATATGATGAAGATGTTAGTCGTAAGAAGTTTATACAGATGTTTGTTATGCATGAATACCCATTTAGATGGATAAGATCATAAAAAGATTATGCTTATCCATAGAAACAAAAAATAATATTATATGGTGATGTGCTTAATGAAACGTAATAGATCAATTNTAAGTGCCATTCATTTTTGAAGAATACTAATGTCAAAGGCCAATTAATGTTACAAACATCATTGCAAAAAGAGGATGGCACTTGTTCTTTGAGTACCTATACATATGGAGATGTTAGTCGTAAGAAGCTTATACGGATGTTTGTTATGCATGAATACCCATTTGCTATGGTTGAGCATGAAGGATTTATTGATTTTGTTAAGTCTTTAAGATCATCTTTTGAATTAAAGAGTCGCATAACCCTTAAAAAAGGGATTATGGAAACATATTTAGAGGAAAAGCAAAAGTTTATGATATGTTTGGTCTACTTTCATGTCGGATAAGTGCAACTATGGATTTGTGGACTTCTAGACAAAACAAGTCTTATTTATGTGTGACAGCACATTTCATTGATGATGATTGGAATTTGAAAAAGAAAATAATTAATTTTATGCATATGAGAGGAAGACATACTGGAGTCAATTTGTGTAATACATTTATCAAAATATGATTGATTGGAACATTGATCGTAAGTTATTTGTTAAATTCATCAATGAGAAGTGTGGCACAAGCCGCGATGCAAAAGGAAAACTTACTTCTCAGGTTTGTATGAGATAAGAGTTTGAAGACCTACATTTTTGTATTTTGTCGATGAATCCACTTTAATGATGAAACTTTAATTACCGTAGGTTGGAATTGTAGCAAGCTTGGGTGCTTTGGTGAAGGAATTTGTGAGTGCCAGTAATGATGAGCGGAAAGCGATTGTATCTCAAATGGAAGAGGAGGCTGAGAAACTCAAGGGTTCTTCTGCAAGGTAACATCTTTTCCTATTTGAATCTTTAATAGTAATTGTATTGATATATATTGATTCAAGAATTTGAAATGTTGTCAAATGGATTTTGCAACTCTAGTCCTGATTTTTCTTTCACTATTCTTGACATAAATGTTCTTAACAAATATGGATATGCTTGATATCCGATATCCGATTCGTATCCGTATCCGTATATAACAAATATGGATATGCTTGATATCCGATATCCGATTCGTATCCGTATCCGTATATAACAAATATGGATATGCTTGATATCCGATTCGTATCCGTATCCGTTTAGAATAAATATGGACATAAATTTTAATATTCATTTAATATTCGTATCCGTATTCGTATCCGTTAAAAAATATGGATACAAATATGAATATACTACTATCCGATCCGTATTCGATCCGTTTTCGGCCCTAACAAAATTGATAAGGAGAATTATAAATGATAGATATCGAATTTACACTGGCTTGCGTACAGGCTATAACTACTTTTTTTTTGAAATTACTATTTATGGAAATACATTGTCTTTTGCAACTGAAGTGAATCAATTATTTTGGCTGAATAGATTGTACTGTTTAATGCTCTCAAGTGGTATGTGTAATGAAGCAAAGCAGCTATCCTGTTTTGTTGATTTCCTTATCATTTATCCTAACACATTGAGATGACAGTTACTAAAAATTGATGGAACCATGGGAGAAAAGTTTATTTGTCACTATATATCAGGAGATGACTGTTTTCTGTGTCTTTTTTTTGGTATTTATTGCAGAAATTGAATCTTCAAAGTTTTTCAGGATTAATGATTCCAAAGTGCTTGCTTGGTTGTGTCATAAGGTGTGCCTTTGCTAACTATTTGTCTCTTTTTTCTTCTTGCTGTAAATCAGCCCCTAGCCAGGTAGGATTAGTTGGACTCGAGCAGTTTATAGAAATAAAGAAAAGGAATTCAACCTGGGGGTAGTACGGTCATTCAATGGAGCCCTTAGTGGGCTGTAGAAATAAATTTTTTAAGAGAATATCAAAATATTTTTACGGATTTTTAAAATGAAAAGCCAACTTGTCTTGTCAGGCAAAAAGAACTCTTTCTTTATATGTTTTATTGTTCAGACTTTATGTTTGATTTGCCTCAACTGCTGATAGAAATATCATTTTCTCATGCTAGTTTTCCATATAACTTGGTAAGCTGAGATATAATTACGTACACAACAGCTGCAAAAGCTTAAAAGGGGAAAAATTATTAATGTGGAACTAAAGTAGTGGTGTCATTTGCAATGACGAACAATAAATTACCAGAGTGCAAATTAATTTTACCACAAACATTTGTCAAGGTTGTGAACAATCCTAGGTAGGACTGGTTGGATCTGTTGTGTGGCCTAGCTAGGTGGCTAGGTGATTAGGCAGCCATCCGAGGGGGAAGAGCCTAAACTGTTGCAAAAGATGTATGATGAGCTTATGTATAGGGACTGTTCAGAGCCTATAGTTGAAGTTGCACTGTAACTCAAGTCATATTGCAATTTAAGTTACAACAGTTAACTTACATGGAAGCTCACTTTGTGTTTGGAGGAAAGATTGGGAAGAGAGGGGCATCTTTGACCGACATTTTGTTAAACACCTTGTGAGTGAAATAGGGTATGGAGAAAAGTAGAGGAAAAGAACAAGGGAAAAAGCAGGGGATGGAGTGATAGGGCACTAAAGAGTTAGATGAGGAGGAGTGAAAGAGGAAGGACAAGAAGAAGTGGAAGAAGAAATAAGAAAAAGAGAGAAACAAAAAATGGAAGGAAGAAGAGAAAATACCAGCGAACTGGTGGCTGCCATCAAGTCACCTTCGCCACTCTAGCACTCTTCAATACATGTGGCACCAGCTACAGGTCTCCAACAGTTGCTTGGTCACTCTTCCACTTGGGTGGGTGATTGAAGTAGGGAAATGAAGAGTCAAACTGGCTAACAATGGAAAACACACAATGTTGGGTGGTTGAAAAGGATGGGGAATACTAAATGGCTTGGCCTTAGGTATCCCAACCAATTAAGGTGCCTAGATAGGTGCCTTTAACAATGCCATGTTTCTTCTTTAAAAGGTTGGTGTTCATCAAAAAGAAAAGATAGAAAGAGAGTATAAAGCCCCTCGCTTATTGTTGATGGTATTGAGTATGTTAAACATATTGGAGAAGTATCTGAAGTCATTTTTAATTCTTAGAAATATAATATTATCTGATAGCTGTCCTGGAAGAATTAGAGAAGTATCAATGTCAGTTACGTATCCATCACTAGACACAACATGCAAGTTAAAATATCCATGGTTCCTAAATGTTTCTAGGTTGTATGATGAGGACAATTGTTTTATTGGTTGGATGTAATTATATGATGATAAAACAACAGTCTTTTCTCCCATTAATAGATGCTTAACCATGGAGTAATACTTAATAGTTATTCAAGAAATCTTGGTGAAGCAGGACAGCGCTGCTGCAGATCCTCAAGCTTCCAGCTCTTTGTTTGATGATCCTAAGCAACATTTAGCCAGATTTTAGTCTCAGTGTGGAGATAGTGCAGCCTATTGGAGGCTCCTCTTAGGGCCCCTTTTCCTTGACGAAAATTGGGTCTATTTGTTCACCAATTGAGCTCCAAGATTGATGTCGTCCTTGGAAAAATGTCTACAATTTTTCAAAAAGAAAGGTTCCATCCAATCAAAAAGTCAGTTATCATTGAGAATTTGCATTGATGTCAGCTGGAGAGGAATTCAAAGTTTGAAGATTCTCTTTTGAGGATGCTTCATAAAATTTATTTATTAAGACTATCTAGTCACAATCAACTGGGCACCAATCCCTCCATTGGTTGTGCGAACACTGCAAGGATAGTTATTGGCAATCAGAGAGGTTAGCTCCTATAAGGATGGGGAAGGTGGAATGAGAGAGAGGAGAGAGGGTGGGGAGGTGATGGTAATGAGAAAAAACATCTAGACTATGAATACGTATACAACTCAACTTATCTAAGCCTTTTCCCAACAGACTATGAATACGTATGGAAAACATAAAACATTTGAATGTTTAATAAAGGATTGTGTCTCCATGGATGTATTTAGATGCACTTCTATGCGTGATGAATGGAAAATTCAAATTGAAAAATTGCTATTATTTTATTTCCATACGTCTTAAAATTGTCACCATGCCAACCATTAGTGCCATGCCATCACTAAGCAATAATGCTAACATATTCTTTGATATACTGTAATATATGCACAAGCCTATAAAAGATAATCTTTAATCAGACCTTGTTTGGGTTTATCCTGGATAAGATGTCTGTTTGTTCAGAATTGCATCTCTTGAATAGATATATTATCATTGCATTTGAGTTCCAATGCTTAAAGAGTAGCTTTTGTTCAGATCTATGTTTTCAATTATTGTGACTTATTAGTTTGTTATTTTATTTTTACATAATGTGGATGCACACTAACATTCATATGGGAAACTTAAGCAATGGGTTATCCTGTTTCCTATTTGTACAGGTTCACCACCTAAAAGCAACCTTACCAAAACTAGACAAAAATTATGCTGCTCAAGAAAAAAAGGATACATGTATGGAACTACTTCCTTTCATGCGATTTCTCATATTTTTTTAGTTATCATTATTAGGTAGATGCATTACCATAAACTATTTTTTAGCTTATTTGATTCTTGTTGAATAAAGGTTTATGCCTGATTGTTCTATTGCATTAAGATTAAATAGTAAGGCATATAATATTTGAGTTTAATATCAGTGAAAATGACCTACTTGCACAATATTGAAAGGGATGTTGAATGTTAAAAGGCCAGAGAAAACAACCAAAATAAGATGAACAAAGTCCATCTCAAAGCTCTATTGAAAAATCTGGTCATATATATACAGAGTTTTCTCTAGATACTTAATCAGGGAGTGGAGAGATTTTTTTTCTTATCCTAAAAACTGAAGGAAGAAAAACACTATTCTCTCAAAAAACACTAGAAGTCTAGAGTAGCTCATAAGCTCCTATTTAAGCCATTAGGTTAAGTGTTACTTCTCTTTTCAAATTTTTCATAACCAAAGAAAAAACAAAGTGGGGAAGTTAATATGCATGTACAAATTTGCTCCTTTGTATGCTAACCACCTAAACCTGATTGTTTAAATTAAGATACTTTGTGTCACTCTTTTGTCTTAATTCTAGTGTTTCATTTTGGCTTTCTTACTAGACATGTGTTGGTTGTTTATTAATTTTCTCCCATTATTCCTACCCAAGTTTCCTTTTGTACAGATAGATCATTGTCATGATTGAAGACTTCTCTCATGAAGATAGCATTAGAAGTTCCATAAAAGGATTGAGAAAATCGTTATGATCAACTACCAACCTATTTTTTTTCTTTATTTTGATAAGATCATTAACTTGATTTCAATCCTCTAAAATTTGGCAATATATTATTAGCTAGAACAGCCATAAGAAAAAGAAGAAGAAGAAGATTCGGTCACAGGCTTAATAATGCCAAATGGTGGGAAAGGTGACCTACCTTATTTTAGTTATTATCATGGACCTATAGACAATAGGATCACTATTAGCTCGATCATGATCATTGACCAAGATGGTAACAGAGGCAAGAGAACAAATCTCCAAGGCTGCCATTGCACTACATGAATGCCATGATGCACTTGTTTACCCCCCCTCAAACCTGATCCCATGATGAAGATAAGAATCTTCTTCTCCTTTTTTTTTTTTTTTTTTTTTTTTTTTTTTTTTTTTGGGGGGGGGGGGGGGGGAGATGGTCATAAATATGCACAGCCTTCTTGAGGCTTGTATGTACAGAGATTGATAGCCACATTGGAGACAACAATAAGGATTCTAATCCCGATCAAAATGTCCTCATTGAGATCGAAGCCAACAACTGTGTTCACCCCTTGTGGAATATTTTCATATAAGGGGAATAGATCAACACTTGCAAATCCATAATGGTCCATCCAAAATTGAAATGAGCATGCATATCTGGAGATTCCTCGCAATAGAGAGAAGCCATGTGACAACTCGATTTATTTGACCATGGTACATTCTATTCTATTAGATTGTCTTGAAACGATATATCATCCTTGAACAAACGTGTTTGACCCCAACCCTTTAGGCTCCATGCATACATAAGACAATATGCCATAAGCTGATTTTGCAAAAGAAAACATTCTCTTTGAGAAATTTTTGTTTTAATTGGCAAATCATTTGTATAACAAATATTTGACCCAAAAAGATTGAAAGTGTTGAAATCTAGATATAGATCTATGACAACCTTGGATCACTCTTATAAAGTATCAAATTGGCTGCTTTTCAACCGAATTGTTTTAAAATCATGTCCATGGGATTGTAAACCAAAGTAGTGCCACAACTTTTAGTTGGCAAAAGTTCACTCCTGAGTTGAACACAATCTTGTAGGGATAATCCAGTGTAATCACATTTTTGTAGATTAATGAGGCCTGAGAGTCATGCCTAGCACCTTGTGATGTATACACCAAACACACTAAAGGCTTAATTGTTGATATACATCATCACACAATATCCAAATATAAAGACATTTGCAAATCTGCTTAAATATGGGATCCATTACATAATGCTGATAGAGTTGTGATTACATTGCAAATCATCATGAGCCCAATGTCTCCAAAACATGTGATTACATTGCAAATCATCATGAGCCCAATGTCTCCAAAACATAAAACAAACTAATGAAGATGTGAATAAAAGCAAAGGAAAATAAGTGATATAGTTGTAGAGTGATATCCAACGAATCAGTCATGCATTTGACAACAATTAACAACCGGAGCAATAGAAAAGAAGGATTATGGAAATTTCATGTCTGGTGCTCTATGTCAAACAAGCAATAGAATCATGCAAAAGAAAAAAGATTGACATATACAACAATAGGTCGAGACTCCAACTAGATTCTAACATTATACTTCTTTTTGCAATTACAAATGATATTCATACCTGAAGATGTAAGTCCCTCAAATAGATTACAGATGATCATTAGCATTAAAAACTTTCCATGCAACATTTTGTGTTATGATGGGACCGGTCATATATGATATTTTCTTGAAATTCTATCTTTGTGATTTGAAATATTTCCTATCATTTCAAAACTACACAATCAGATGGAATATGAAATCGAACTCTTAAGTACTTGTCTCTCTTAACTTGCACAAAAAAATAACAGAATGTAGAGTCTAAGAACCTTATAGGTCCTTGGTGATTGTAGAAATCCTACAAAGAGGCCAGTATGGTAATGATACTACAAAGTCCATCATTGTCTATATATTAAAAGGAGTTTGATAGCTACATTGGTGTCCTATCACATTAAGTATCCTCTAGTCCCTGTCCAAGAAATTCTTGTTGAGATGAGACTTGATCCTAACATGCATCAGGTCTGACTAGAACATCCATTGGATTACAACCAACTCGACCAACGTCTTGTCCGTTACAATGTACTATAATGTGTATATTTATAGAAATATTGATGTCAAGTTCTAAAATATAGGAAGTCGAGGTGAAATCTGCTATTCCTTATCACTTGTTGCACTCCCTAGATGCAAACCAATTATTGCTTTCGGGTCCATCTAGTTTGTTGTAAGTGGGCTAAGTGGAGCCGACTTTGCGGAGCTGGCTTTGTTTTGCTTGGCTTAAAAGGCACTTAAGGTTAAAAAGCCACTTCAAGCCATATCTTCCTAAATTGGGCCATGCTAGAGCTCATTGGGAACTCATGCCAGCTCCATTTAGGACCGACCAAATGTTTGAAGTAGGCACCCCCTCAGTTGATCCGAGTTAGAATTCCCAGTTATGGCTAACCAAAAGACGTTTAATGCGAGCCATTTAAAGTAACCATGCCATCCACTGAGATATAAAAAAGCTAGTTTGTTTAGGTGAAGGTTATTTGGGTGTAATTTTGTTTCATGATTAATTTATTTGGGGTGGGAAATATTTTAGATTATGAAGATTTAAACACATTGCTTTACCACCATAATGGAACAACTATATTAATAGGTGCTCAAAAGGTCTGGTGTTATTACTTCTAACAAGAATTTTAAGTCGTATGTATAAGTTGGCAACGAATTGGTGCTAGAAGATAGAAAGATCTTCCTAGCAGATTATCATGTGATAAATGAAAATTGCTTGCATCTTAGTAGGTTTGTAATGATTAATATAAAAGTTTCGAAACTTTTAAGATGAAAGTTTGATCATTGGAACTACATCTTGTCCAACAATGACAGTAATAACAATAACAAAACCTTAATCCAAAACTAATTCGAGTTAGCTATATGAATCCTTTTTCTTTATTTCAATCAGTTTAGCGTAATGCTTTCTATCAAATGCAAGTATATTATGTCTTTCTTTACTACGTTTGTGGTTTTCAGTCTCTCTATTTTTTTTTCTTTTTATGTGTATTAACTCATTCATCCAGTGTGTCCCTGGATTTATCATCCTAAATATCATATTGAATATTCCGAGTATGCTCATCGATAGCTAGCGCAAAAAAGTAAAGCCTTACAATAGATCCAATATATTTATGGTGCAAACATATTGTAATTGGAAACTCACTAACATTATCATCAATAGTTCTTACATTAATAATCACTCTATTCTTAAATACATTAATGTATCTAATGAATGCAAGGTTTTAAATCTTATGGAAGAGAGGTGTCTCGATTTGCCCTACATTTGTCCGTCTCGATTCCCAACCCAGTTAGCCAGATGTTTTAGTACTTGCATAGGATGCTTTTTTCTTAAAAAATTGTTTGTAAAGCTTTAATATTTTATTTGATTTTTAAATATATTTGAACTTTAAAAGTTATATTTTTATGATAAATAAGATCTATTTAAAATTGACAGTATAATATTATGGCTGAAATGGAAAGACAGAACAGCTAAGATCGGTCCCAAAATCTCTTTGGGATGAGACATTTTAAGACTTAAATCATTGAACGGATGTACCTTACTTTTTTACACATTTTACAATTTTTATATTTTTAAATCAATAAAAACTATATACAGATTTTGTCCTTTTCTTTATATTTCTCCTTTAACCTTACAGGAAAAAAATAGTTTATATAGTCAAAATTTTTGGCATAAAATCAAATTAGTTTTTCTATATTTTGTATCACATCTCAATTTACATTTTTTTACTTTCTTCAAAGTTTCATAATATAGTTCATGATGGAACTACATATCATGCCATTAGTAGTTTTGGATGTGATATTGACCTTCCCATCTTCTCTGGAAACCACAAATCAGTATCAAGTATACCTTGCTGACATGAAAATAGCTCTAAACTATGCAATGCCATCCAGTTAACATGTTTTTTTTTTGGTAACATCTAGTTAGCATGTTACAGAAAGGCTCTATTTCATAATGTTTGGCTTGGACTTTGAACTATGTTGTTAGCTCTTCAAATCCACCATGTATTGTTTAATACTGAGAGAGATTGTATGTAATATGTATCAAATATAAGATGCTAGGTTAAGACATCAAAACATGAAGTCTCTAAATGCAAGTTTGAATGAGGTCGTTAAAGCAACAATATGCAACACTCGAATACAAGACAGCGCAATGTTCATAACTCTTAGAAATCACCGAAATAGAGATCTTGAATATGGTAAAACTTATCAATGACTATAATTTTGGGTACTTCTTTCTCCTCTTTTGTACTTGGCAAGTAATTCATGACAAAGAAAATGTGCCTCTTTATCAGTTTTCCAATTCTAAAATTTAACATTTAGTGAAATATTGTTATTATAACTAATTTTCTATATGAATGCATCTCTGATGTCACAGTGAAGGACATTGTCTCTATACTGGGTGAATACCTAAAAGATGAGCCTTGGTTGACACACTTGTGTAGCCATTTACAGTACGACCTCCAACCATGTATAAAATTGCAATATATAAAATTGTGTCAATTTTTACATGCTTGAACTGGTTTGTTTGCAGGTTGGATATGCATGAATTGCATAACAAAGTACTGAAGAATGAAACAGATTCAACTTTTCTAGAGAACGCTCCTGTGTCTCCTTGCCCCTTGCAGGTATATCACAATATCGACATCCTACCTGATCTTTTCTGTGAATGAACTTGCTTTTTTTCCCCTTATAATTTGGATAAAGAAAGAATCCTTGATTTTTATTTTTCTCAAGTTATGAGATATGTTTAAGGTTAAAGTTGGAAACGGGAAGAGCAGATCAAGCAATGGGAGACCATCAAAGAGGCTAAAGCATCCGACTGATTCACAAAACATAAAGGACATATTCTTCAGGGCCACGAGAAAGGGAACCTGAGTGAAGCTAGACAAAGGTAATCTAGCGCTGTTCTTATAACATGAAGATTGCATTTTAAATCTTGTAACGACATATAATTCTCAGATGTTGTGTCAAACCTTATCTACGTATGAAACTTTGTTCCCAGCTAGTGTTGGATGCACATTGGGGATTGTATTGGAACTTGCATTGGGCTCCATTAAGGCTTAGAGTCAGGATCCAGCTTGAAATATATTTGGTTTGGCGACCTCCTCGGAAGAAACTGCCCCATGCCCATACACTAGGCAGCAGACGCTCAAGTCTTTCTGCAAATTACATTGAACTTGGATCAACCAATTTAATAATGACAGATGAACGTAGGAAGATGTCTAAAATCATGGCACCTAAGAGCTAGAATTGCAGTTCCCGATGCCTACGAGAATCACTCTTTTTATCTGGATCCATCACTCTGAAAGCAGGTTTTCACTCGTATCTATCACCTGGAACGGCTGTTACGCTTCAGCGAACATTCTTTTAATCTGTCAGTGCAAGTGATGCTATTCAAGTATGCTGGATTATGTAGCAATCCACAGTTCCTGGATGCTTATTCCACTTGTAAACTGTTTTGACGTTTGCCTCATTGTGCACCACCTCCATATCGAGCCTAAGACTTTTCATTTCAAAAACCATATTGGACCTTAATAAAATTTTTAGGAACTAATATATGATGGATCTCACTGTTTTTCTTTATATATATATATAAACAATGGATGCCGTGTAAATAATTAATTAAATTTACTTATTACCTAGAAACTTCTACGCATTTCATGTTAATTAAATTTGCTTGTTCAGCATTTTGAGACCAAATAGGTTCCATTTCGTAAATATTGTGGGTAACTTGGCGTTCTATTAGATTTATAATTTTCTTTTTCCTTATAATTCTTGTAGGAGAAAAGGAGGCTGTGGTCAGCTAATTGTTGTAAGAAAAGAAGGGAATTACGAGCAGGTCAAAAGAGTGAAAAGAAAACCCTTGGTGAAAGTAAAGGTGTCTTATTGACCTAAAGTTATATGAAGCCTATGATTATTTAAAAGATTCGTTAATTATGTATGCCAAAAATTTACCAGATCTTCATGAAGTCTACAATGATTGGAAATTGGGAAAAGTCTTTTTGCGCATGGGATGCGGTGCAAGCTCAAAATGATTGTTGTGTAGAAGACGAGAAGTTGAGGTTACAAAAGGACCTTGGCCCGAAGGTGATTGATACGAGGTTTCATTGATAAAATGACGCTGCGGTCGTTCTTCTGTTTCATGGCGAGAGAGACACTTCGATCGAAATATTTTGCTGTTCTCTTATTGCGGTAAGCTCGGCTGCTCGGGTATTGATTCTAATTTTGAAACACAAGCAAGGAAGATTTCTGCTCTTAAAAGAGGTACCGGCATAATCTATAGAGTGCGCGTGAAAGATCATTTGAGTCCTTTGGGACTTGAAACCTTGTGCATGGAAGCTGAAGAGAAGAAACACGGATCATTTTGAAGTGATCAGGAGGTGTCTAATCTCCGGAAATGAGTTCAGTTCCAAGGCAGCAACTCGGTTACCAGGTGCATTACCCATGGTGATGCCACTTTGACTTTTCACTTCCTCCTACGGTTATCATAGATAAAGGAGAGTCCATAAGAGGGGTTTCTCGCGAGAACAAAATTAAACGTCATCTCAGAGCCATTCCTGAGCCTTTCCGATGCTGTGCCATTTTAGTTTTCATGTCATAAGAGGCACAGCAGATTCTCTCTCCCTAGATTCCCTTGTCATGGATGCTTTAGATGCTTTGTCCCTACTTAACCCGTGGAGAAACTTCCATGTTCTCCAGGCTTTCATGGCCTAAACCTCCTCCTCGGTTGATTGATGCCCAAATGACCATACGAGATAATCCACTATTCAAGATGATCTTAATGAATTATTGTGATAGAGCCTCCATGAAAATCTTAGGGCTTTTTGGTAGACGATTTGGATTAATTTTTTATTTTTAAAATAAGAAATTCAACACAGCATAAAAAATGCGTTTGACCGAACCATTTTTGAAAACACCTTTTCGAAACGATTCTAAAAATCTGAAGAAATTTTGAAAACGTCGTAGCGATGTTTTTTTCGAATTCATCTCAAACTTTTTATATCTTATCCTTTCTTTCTTAAAACGTTTGAAATTTGCCGATTCGCCTCCTTCCTTCATCCCGCGACCTTTCCCTATGTGATTCGCTTCTGCCATCGACGATCCGCTGGAGCTGCCTCGAATTTTTGGCAAAGAAGGATCCGTTTGGCAAATATGTGCTTCATCGACTTCTTTTTGATTAGGTTCTAGTGCAACCTCGTCGCATCCGCCCTTCCTCCTCTTGTTATTCGTCTGGTAAGATCTTAGGGCTTTAATTGCTTTTCCCTCTAATTTTTTTTTTTTGACCGAGGGCCTTCTAATTTGTACTACTATTTTTGTTATGAGTGAATTTCTATGATCTATTCTATTGAGCAAATTTGTGATATACTATTAAGAGGATATATAGACAGAAAAAGGATATCTCTTTAACCTATTGAAAGTATGGGAAAGGATGTCTTTTGTAATGCTAAGATTTCAATAAATAAGATAAAAATCTTAATGTCTAGTTATTAGACACCTTAAACCCATGCAGGTATTTGCTTTTATTTTTAATTGAAATTATTGTTTTCCATCGTTCTTGAAGGGGCAGCATCTTGAATGTGGGCATATGGCGGGCCAAGTTAATAGAGCTGTTTTTCAAACCGGTATCTTTTGACATCGGTTTAACAAGAATGGTGTAGAAGAAAAAGATTTTACAAAAATGGTGTTAAAGTGAAAAACGCAAATGACGTTTTTCACCCAACCCTTCGTGCCAGTCAGATTATTAGTTTTTGCCCTGTGATTTTGTCCCAATTATTAGTTTTTGATATATCGGGTCTAACCCGACCAAGGATGGTGTGAACTACCGTTTGCACCAAAGAAAAAAAAAGAGAGGAGCCAGATTGCACATATTTGGCAACTCTGTGAACGATAAAAGCGAAGTTTTTTTTTAAATAAATTTGTGGGAAAAAAGGGTCGAAGTGGGGGAAAACAGCTTCAAGTCGGTAGTTTGATCCCAGAAGTCGGAGAGCTCCACGGTACATTAGTGGTTGGCGAAGTGATCAGCGACCTGATTTCGTTTTCTCAACATGAAAGGTGAATGGATTGATTCATAATCTGTTGACGCCGAGTCACTTTCTTCAAACGCCGAGAAACGGACGTCCTCCTCGTCGGACTCCTGCAAGAAAAGTCCCCGAAGACCGGATGCTCCGTGGGGACCCTCGACGCTCAAATTAGTCACTCAGGAACAGACGAGAACTGACTAGCGGAAGGAAGGTAGAAAGTTAGGGTTTAACTAGTAGGAAGAAACTAGAAAAACCAGAGTTCTTGGATCCCTACTTATAGTGAGAGTGTGCGCTTTTATACCTGTTCGAATATACACCCTTTTGTTTGGAAGATTGCTGATTTCAAGGTACCTCGTCCAATAACAAACAAAAAGATGAGGCTGACAGTGACAGGTCGTACCGTCACCGTGCATGACGGAGGTGTCCTGCGTCACCTGTCAGTATGGCTTCACAGGTGTCTGGCGTCTGTGGTTATACCTGGTGTGCGCCGTTGCCGGATGTGACCGCATACAGTTGTAGGCGGGTGGTGAACCGTACGCTGTAACGGGGTATGGTCATGCACAGTCGCAGACATGCGATGGATCATACGCCGTTATGAGGTATGGCCACACGCTGCTACGAATGTGTGGCAGACCACGTGAGCATGCCAGGTGGCCCGAGGCTGTAGGTTGCTGGGCTCAAGGGCCAGACCACGTATCGAGCACTGTTCATGCATCCCAGACCGAGGGGGTCTCGGGGGTTGAGGTACTGTTCACAAAGTGGGAGCTGTGGCTCGAGGCCGAGACTGGAACTCGAGGCCGAGCACTGTTCAAGCAGCCCGAGACCGAGGGGGTCTCGGGGGTTGAGATACTGTTCATAGAGCCCGAAAGCTGTGGCTCGAGGCCGAGACTGGAACTTGAGGCCGAGCACTGTTCATGCAGCCCGAGACCGAGGGGGTCTCGGGGGTTGAGATACTGTTCATAGAGCCCGGGAGCTGTGGCTCGAGGTCGAGACTAGAACTCGAGGCCAAGCACTGTTCATGCAGCCCGAGACCGAGGGGGTCTCGGGGGTTGAGATACTGTTCATAGAGCCCGGGAGCTGTGGCTCGAGGCCAAGACTGGAACTTGATGCCGAGCACTTGTTCATGCAGCCCAAGACCGAGGGGGTCTCGGGGGTTGAGATACTGTTCATAGAGCCCGGGAGCTGTGGCTCGAGGCCGAGACTGAAACTCAACGCCGAGCACTTGTTCATACAGCCCAAGACCGAGGGGGTCTCGGGGGTTGAGATACTTTTCATAGAGCCCGGGAGCTGTGGCTCGAGGCCGAGACTGAACTCGAGACCGAGCACTGTTCATGAAGTCCGATACATCCGGTAATAGGCCAGGATTTGGCAAACATCCGGGCCCGTTACTAAATCCCTCGGGATGTCAGGCTCTATCTCCCGACTCCCGATGATAGAGTGATTTCTTCTCGACCCGGCCGAGTGGTCGTTTATGAAATGTCTCTGAGGGTGGGCCTCCGTCTACCCCTTCCTCCTTTTTTCATTAACCTCCTTAACTATTACTCCTTCCCAACTGGTCCCAAACTCCCTTCGGGTCGTTAGTGCCTTCGTCGTCCTCTGCCATCACCTCCACATTACCCCCCGAGTCTCCCTCTTTTGCTCTTTCTACATCCTTCGGGCTCAGAAGGGTTGGTGGCTATTCCAGCCTCGACCCGGCTGAGTCCTTAAGCTTCTTCTTCCTACCTCCGTCAAGGGATGGAAATCCCGATTTTTCTTTGTCAATCTGGACCAGGTTAAGCCTCGTTGGGGTGACCCCGACCTTCGAGATAACTTGAATTCCACCGTCCTTCCTGGAGATAAAGAAGCGTTGGGGCAGTTGTTGACTACCGACATCCCTCGGTACAACCTGCTTCTAACAGAGGAAAACCTCCAGTCGGCTGGTCTCATCTCCCACCGTGGTAAGTCTCCCTCATACTTAGTCAAAGTCTTCTTTTTCGTTTTTGTTTTTTTTGTTTTTTTTGCTGACCTCGACTGATGCTGTACAGCCATGAAGGTCCCGACCCGTAGACTCATGAGGGCCGCCGCCAAGAAGAGGGCCCAGGAGGGCCGAGCGAGGGGCAGCAAACACCGGCCCTGAATCGTCCGGCAGAGCGGGTGCCTGAACTGCCCGCACCGCAAGAGCCTCCGGCTGCCCCGGAGATCGATCTAACGGCCGACACCCCGCCAGAAAGGATGGTGGCCAAGGGGGCAACGACAGTGGAGCCAGCCACGGAGGAGCCGACGATAGCAGTGGAGCCGGCGATAGCGGACTCCCCTACTCCCAGCGGACCAGCCCCCACTGAGGCGACAAGGAGTTGGGGTGAGGGACCGTCAGGAGCAGCAAGTCCGCCCCCCGAGAAGACACCAGCAAGCAGCCCTCCACACGCCGAGTCTGAGACCATCGAGGCTGCTGGAGGAAATGGAGTCAGGCCGAGGCCGTCTCGGGACTCCATTTTGAACAATGGGCGCTGGGTAGAGTGGCTTATCTCACCAGTCCTCGTGCCCAAGGTCCAGGAAGAACTTAGTCATTTGAAGGCGGCTACGTTCTTCCGAGAGTCATACGCGGCCTTGGTTAAAGTAAGTAGTCTTGCAGCCCCTTGCNAACTAGGATGTCTCGTATGTTTCCGTCCTTCGGGTGTCGCCGCGCAAGTCTTGGGTGTCGTTTGCCAGAGCTAGGATGTCGCGTATGTTTCCGTCCTTCGGGTGTCGCCGCGCAAGTCTTGGTGTCGTTTGCCAGAACTAGGATGTCTCGTATGTTTCCGTCCTTCGGGTGTCGCCGCGCAAGACTGGGTGTCGTTTACCAGAACTAGGATGTCTCCTATGTTTCCGTTCTTCGGGTGTCGCCGCGCAAGGCTTGGGTGTCGTTTTTCAGAACTAGGATGTCTCGTATGTTTCCGTCCTTCGGTGTCGCCGCGCAAGCTTCGGTGTCGTTTGGCAGAACTAGGATGTCTCGTATGTTTCCGTCCTTCGGGTGTCGCCGCGCAAGTCTTCGGTGTCGTTTGCCAGAACTAGGATGTCTCGTATGTTTCCGTCCTTCGGGTGTCGCCGCGCAAGGCTTGGGTGTCGTTTGCCAGAACTAGGATGTCTCGTATGTTTCCGTCCTTCGGGTGTCGCCGCGCAAGTCTTGGGTGTCGTTTGCCAGAGCTAGGATGTCGCGTATGTTTCCGTCCTTCGGGTGTCGCCGCGCAAGTCTTGGTGTCGTTTGCCAGAACTAGGATGTCTCGTATGTTTCCGTCCTTCGGGTGTCGCCGCGCAAGACTGGGTGTCGTTTACCAGAACTAGGATGTCTCCTATGTTTCCGTTCTTCGGGTGTCGCCGCGCAAGGCTTGGGTGTCGTTTTTCAGAACTAGGATGTCTCGTATGGTTCCGTCCTTCGGGTGTCGCCGCGCAAGGCTTGGTGTCGTTTGGCAGAACTAGGATGTCTCGTATGTTTCCGTCTTCGGGTGTCGCCGCGCAAGTCTTCGGTGTCGTTTGCCAGAACTAGGATGTCTCGTATGTTTCCGTCCTTCGGTGTCGCCGCGCAAGGCTTGGATGTCGTTTGGCAGAACTAGGATGTCTCGTATGTTCCGTCCTTCGGATGTCGCCGCGCAAGGCTTGGATGTCGTTTGGCATAACTATGATGTCTCGTATGTTTCCGTCCTTCGGGTGTCGCCGCGCAAGACTAGGGTGTCGTTTTCCAGAACTAGGATGTCGCGTATGTTTCCGTTCTTCGGGTGTCGCCGCGAGAGACTTGGGTGTCGTTTGCCAGAGCTAGGATGTCGCGTATGTTTCCGTCCTTCGGGTGTCGCCGCGCAAGTCTTGTGTGTCGTTTGCCAGAACTAGGATGTCTCGTATGTTTCCGTCCTTCGGGTGTCGCCGCGCAAGACTAGGGTGTCATTTACCAGAACTAGGATGTCTCCTATGTTTCCGTTCTTCGGGTGTCGCCGCGCAAGGCTTGGGTGTCGTTTTTCAGAACTAGGATGTCTCGTATGGTTCCGTCCTTCGGGTGTCGCCGCGCAAGTCTTCGGTGTCGTTTGCCAGAACTAGGATGTCTCGTATGTTTCCGTCCTTCGGATGTCGCCGCGCAAGGCTTGGATGTCTTTTGGCAGAACTAGGATGTCTCGTATGTTTCCGTCCTTCGGGTGTCGCCGCGCAAGACTAGGGTGTCGTTTTCCAGAACTAGGATGTCTCGTATGTTTCCGTTCTTCGGGTGTCGCCGCGAGAGACTAGGGTGTCGTTTGCCAGAGCTAGGATGTCATAAAACGTATCAAGGTTTTCCAGTCCAGTTGCTGAAGTATTTTCAGCCTCTAAGCTGGAAGAAACAGAGGGAAGAAAAGAGTGTTTACTTTGTGCTGCGGCTGACATTTCCTCCAGAAGGTTTTTACACAGACTACTGACTCCTGTATCCAGGTATCGGCTAGCCTCGAAGCTGAAGTATTTTCTTTCTACCCGGGAAGAGAAACAGAGTTCTTCTTCTTGCACAGATGCCATAAAACGTAAAATGGCGCCATGAAGGAGCGAAAGGGCATTTTCGTCCGCAGGAAAAATTCAAAAAAAAGCGAACAGCAATAAATGTCCGTCACGTTCAGAACGTTACGTCAAACCCCTGGCATGCCGCCTGTCATGTCATCACGTCGGATCCACGTGGATCAATAGGAAGACGCGGTGCAGCCTACGTCATCGTTGCTGCACCGGGACCGGTGTACAAAGTGTTTTCCCTTATTGTAAAGATCTAACCTACTACGTGTACTTATTAATTCGTGCAGTATACGGCCCACAATGTCTCTCCTGCTGTGTCACAAAGCCTAATGAGGCTGAGGCTAGAGGTCAAAGTCGAAGCCAGTTTCCATAAATTATTAAAACATTATTGGATAGGCCTTATCTTGTGCTCTGTGCAAGCATGTGCTCTTTTACGTACTACCTCTTTGACCATGCACTTTATATAAAATAACATTGCGTAAGATGAATGCTGTAGGCGATAATGTCGGTCAAGCGAGGCTGCGAACATTGCATACCGGCCAAACTTCAGGCCATGCGTTGATTGGTCAACACTCTCGTCATCTCGTGCCATCCTTCATATTTCTGGCCCTATCCCGAGACCTATCACCCATGTGTACAGAAATATTTACCATCTTGGAAATTCACTGGTTTTAGCTGGAATCTGGCGACCCGTGCGTGCTATTAGTGATCCTTCGATGTAGCCATGGAGAGATTGATGCGATCGGGATCGACTTGCCATGGCAACATCATGGACTGGGAGGTGTACATTAGAAAACAAAAAAAATCCATTTGAAGAATCTAATTGTTGCATTTAATTAAGTATAATAAAAATACATATATTAAAATAAATATATGGTAAAATTTTAAATGATAAAATTAGAAATAAATATATACAAAATATGATAGAAGTAGCTTCAATTAAAAATAAAATAAAAAAATTAATTAAGATGATTTGAATATATACAATGAAAACCTTTAGATGCTTCATTAGTTAGGAAGAGTGATATTTTAACAATCAATTATATAATAGAGATAGAAGTAGACCTAAACAATATGGATAGAAATAATAAAAAGATATAACTATTTGTAATTTCAATGTTGACTTAGTTCTAAATAAAGTAGAATGGAGGAAGCAGATTCATGTAGCCAACCCTATATAGTTGGAAAAAGGCTTAGATGAGTTGAGTTGAATTGAGTTGAGTTGGAGAAAGGCAATATAAGTCCTTTCAAATTTTTTTAACAGTCTGAGTTTACCATTCGCAATGTAAAAGCTAGACATGTTTGTAAATTTTTGAATAATAATAATAATAAAAATAAATACTTACATAATGACCAAGAATATTTTTAAAATTTAAAAAAATAATATTTTAAATTCAAGATTTTTTGAAAAACTTGGCTGAGAAAATACAGCAAGCCATCTGTCCGGCCCAAATTTGGATTAGTCAAAAACAAATCTAAATGATATTCAATCTAACTTGGCTACCAAGTGATGCAAGAATAAAATTAGTTTTAATGAAGCTAACTGTCCAAACATATAAACAATAAACCTGAAGATCCAGTTTAGTGAACCAAATTAGACGTAGACTTCACCTCAATCTAGACTTAATATAGTTGATCACTTTAGGATGTGTCAATTGTTGTGTTTATGTCTATTGTAAAAATTTGTTCATCGATTTTAAAGTTTTAAGTGATTAATGATTTCTTTTTGAAGTACGAAGGAGTTCGAGCTGGCCGGGCTCGGCCGAACCCAATCTATAGCCAATCTCTCAAATAAGGAAGGAACGTTTTTGATCTGGGATTCGGATTCCCAACAATTGCATGCTGCTCTCTTCATCTATGATGTAGCTAGCTAATTAGCCGTGATGCATCATTCGAATCAAGCAATCGCTTCGTAGAACCATTGCCATCAAAACATGGCCGGTTAGAATCCATCAGAAGTCCGGCTGCCTGGTCCTATACAATTAAACCATTGGACCATCTGCCTGGTCCTATACAATTAAACCATTGGAAGACTTTTCCTTAAACCAATATTAAGCGCTATGAAGTAAACAAATGGCACTTCAAGTTCATATCTGTGATCACCAAGTAAAAGATTTTCCTTCTCGATCTTTCCGTTCAAGTGGCACTAAACCAGCCCGCAAGAATTGACCAGCTCGCCTTCAGCTCGCTCCCAGGATGCCCTTTGCCCAAACCAGCCCGCAAGAATTGACCAGCTCGCCTTCAGCTCCCATGGTCGCCATAAATAATCCCATCGCCTTGCCCTCTTCCCCCATCGGCCAAGCTTAGCTGGTTAAGTTAGCTGCTACATTGCCTTGTCATTCCGCAAGAAGTACAAGACGAACATGGCTTCTAAGCTCACAATTCCTTCCCTTCTAGCCGCCTTCTTCCTCCTCCTGTCGTCTCCCAACCCTCTCTCCGCCTCCGTCGCCCGTGGCTGCAACAAGACGACCAGGCGGCCCTCCTTGCCATCAAAGCCGCCTTCAACAACGACGACTACTTCGCCTCATGGGACTCCTCCGCCTCCTGCTGCACCTGGCTCGGCATCGACTGTGAGCCCAAAAGAGGCCGCGTCAGCGGCCTCACCATCGTCGGAAGGAACATCAGCGGCACCCTTCCCCCAGCCATCGCCGACATCCGCTTCCTCAAGGAGCTCGAAATGTACGACCTCCCCAACCTGGTGGGCCCCATTCCCCCGGCCTTCGCCAAGTTCAAGAACATCCTTATCCTCCGTGTCCAGAATACCAGCATCTCTGGCACCATTCCCGGGTTTCTCGGCCAGCTCACCACCCTCGGGCTCCTTGACCTCTCCTTCAACCGCTCTCCGGCTCCATACCTGCCACCCTCTCCAACCCCCCCAACCTCCACTACATTCACCTCGACCACAACCAGCTCACCGGGCCCATTCCCGACTCCTTCGGTTCTTTCGGCAAATTCCCAACCTCGAGCTCAACGTCTCCCACAACGCCCTCTCAGGTCCCCTCCCCACGTCCTTCGGCAAGCCCGACTGGAGCATCCTCGACCTCTCAATGAACCAGCTCACCGGCGACGCCTCCTCTCTCTTGGTATCGTCTAAACCGGCCATTGTGATCGATCTCTCCATGAACAGGCTGAACTTTGACTTGTCCGGCGTGACGTTCCCGGAGAACCTGACGATATTGGACCTGAGCCACAACAGGATCTACGGCGGGATCCCGGCCCAGATCAACCAGCTGACCGATCTAGGCGCTCGGTTCAACGTCAGCTACAACCAGCTCTGCGGTCAGATCCCCGCCGGCGCTGTGACCGCCCAGTGTGACCAGTATTCCTTTCTCCACAACAAATGCCTCTGCGGTGCTCCGCTTCCGCCTTGCAAGTGAGGCAGCGGTCAACGGTTTCGGCGGTCGCGTCTAATGGTCAAACTACCGATCAAGTGGGTACTGTTAGTAGCAGAGTAGCTAAGGGTTTACACATTTCATCGCCATAGTAATACTTTGTACTACCTTTTATGTATCTCATCACATCTGGTCTATCGCTGGTAGACTCCCTGTTTGTTCGCTTCTCTATATGCTACCGCCTTCTATTTCTGCATCCCCTTTGGGTTTAGAGTTTTTTTTAGTGCGTTGGAAATTGAAGGAAGGCGGAAGGCGTCAGTTGCCTTCTTGTTTCATTTGTAGGAAAGAAAGAAAAAGAATGGTAGAAAATAACAACAACGTTACAACAACAACAAAATGTAGTAACCTATCTTAATAATGGTCCTAATTTATTGACTAAACGTATCTCCTATTAAAGTGATAACAGCCCCCTCCCTTAATTCCTAAACGCTCGCTGGATGGGGCAAGCGTTGAAGGAAATGGGTATATAAAAGGGACCCATCCTAAGTTCTCAAAAACACGATTCTCTCGAAGAGAGATCCTAAAGTTTCAGAATACGGTTCTCTCGAGAGGAATAAGGTTCTCTCGAGAGAGATCCTAAAGTTTCAGAATAAGATTCTCAAGAGAGAAACCTAAAAGCGGAGGCATTGGAATCGAGTCCCTGATCAAGAGCAATCATGAAGGCATACATCATCTGAATGCGAGAGCTCGTTGATTAGAAGACCGCAATCATGAAGGCATACACCATCTGAATGCGAGAGCTCGTTGATTAGAAGACCGATCCATCGAGAGGAAGAGGGAAGATCAATCGAGATCGTTAAGAAAGGAAGATCTCCCGTGCAGTCCACAGGAAGATCGGATTCTTTACCACCATTAAATAATAATGGCTGGAGGTAATTATGTTTAAGCAAATTAAGTCTAACATTTGGTAAATTAAGTCTAACATTTGGTATCAGAGCGAGGTTAAAACCTCTGCCTTATTTTGCGAAGATTTCTATTAAGATTCTCTTTTCAAGCAATTAATGCCGCGTGTTTTCCGTTTTTAGTTTTTCGGATCTCAGGTTGGTTTCGATCAGTTCTGTTCACGGAATTGACAGAAACCATTAAACCTATTTCAGATTCCGATTTTTGCGGAAAACAAAACGTGGCTTCTTTCTTTTCTATTAAAGATTTCTTTCTATCATTAAAGGTTCCCGGATTTCTTTTTTATGGTATTAAAGAGATAGCATTAAAGAAAGAAAAAAAAAGAAAAAAGAAACGTAGCATTAAAGAAAAGAAAAACTAAAGAAGAGAAATGCAGCGGAAACGTGGCTTCAATAACCACATCGGTGAAATATTAAAAAAGGAGAGAAAACTTTCGGTTTTCGTTTTTCTCGCTTATGGTCTTTCCGTTCTCTCACGGGATTTAAAATATGGATTGGTTGGATTTTAAATGCATTTATTATCTGTTTAATGTTTTATTAAATCATGTAACATGATTTATTTATCATTTGTTTCTTGAGTTTAAATTTTTGTATTAAAATACGCCTCCTGAGTCTCTATGCCTACGGTGTTTTGCATAGACTGGCCCAAGGGAATAATGAGCTACGGCCGGACGTGTTTTAATTAACAAAATTTTTTTCTTAAGATGATAATTTTAAAATTCATTAAATAGATATTGAAATGTTATCTTCTGTTCTGCATACTAGATTTATTCTATGCATGAATTTGGTGGTAGTGTAAAAATCACAGTGCAAATCCTTTCAAGGTCTGATTGGTCATTTGGTGTCTAGAAAGGTAAAGAGATTGTGGTTACTTAATTGGTTCCGTTGACTGACCTAAGGAAAGCAACGGGGGGACCCCCACTTCTCTTTCACTGGCCTGGCCAATTTGACTAACTCAGATCTTGATTTGGAAATGTTACGATTAAGATCACTACCTAATAATCATGCTAAATTGGTTAATCTATATGCATATAATGTCATGTGATCAATATGATGTTGATTAATTGAGGAGTAGCCACAGCATCTTTGATTAATCAAAATTATATATTGAGTTGCAAAGATCACATAAGGTTAGATGACATTAATTGTGACTAATTATATTAATGTAATGAATCTTATCCCACAGGAATTTTTGTTGCACTAATATAATTAATTAGGATGCGATAACAAATTATTTTCTTAATTACCCACAGGAATTAAGAAAGGAATATAATTTGTTAGTCACATCATTAAGCTAATGAGTCTATTTGAGTATAATAACTTAGCCCACAGGTAGTTATTGTATGTTATTGATTCATGTTATTGCATGTTTACATTGGTAAAACATGACATCAAGTTATATGCCTCAAATTCAATTACATGAACATGATTTATTTTTTATGCAGCTATTTTGCCTGTTAATATTTCTGATATGAAATGTGACATTCCCGATTTAAGTGGTGATAATTATAAATTATGGAAGGAGAGAATTCTTCTTCAATTAGGGTGCATGGATATTGACTATGCTATCAGGAAGGATGAACCACATTTAGTTACATCTACTAGCACTCAGGCTGAGATTGCTGCGTATGAACGATGGGAACGGTCCAATCGCCTCAGTATGATGTTCATACGTACTAAAATTTCTGCTAGTATACGTGGTTCAATTCCTGAGTGCAAAAATGTCAAGGAACTTTGAAGGCTATTGATGCACAATTTGAGTCTTCAGATAAGGCAATGGCTAGCACCCTAATGACAAAATTATCATCAATGAAGCTCACTTCGGTTGGAGGTGTGCGTGAGCACATCATGAAGATGAGGGACATTGCGGCTCAGTTGAAATCCCTAGAGGTTGAGATGTCAGAATCTTTCTTGGTGCACTTTATTTTGAGCTCACTCCCACAGCAATATAGTCCCTTCAAAATATCTTACAATACACATAAGGACAAATGGTCAATTAATGAACTTCTGACCATGTGTGTTCAAGAGGAAGGGAGGCTGATTTTAGAAATGGGAGAAAGTGCACATTTAGTCACTCACAGAAAGACTAAAGCTCCCAAAGCCAAACGCAAAGGAAAGGGTAAAGTATCCATCCATACAGAAGACAAGAAGGAGTCCAAGTGCTTCTTTTGCAAGAAGAAAGGACATATAAAGAAAGATTGTCTCAAATTCAAAGCTTGGCTTGACAAGAAAGGTACTCTAACCTCATTCGTATGTCATGAATCCAATTTGGTTATATGTCATAACACATGGTGGATTGATTCTGGTTCTACAATCCATGTTTCAAATACCTTGCAGGGTTTTCTAAATCAAAGGAAACCATTGGGAAGTGAACAAAGCATCTATTCAGGAAACAAGATGGGTTCACATGTGGAAGCAATTGGAACGTGCAGACTTATTTTACATTCTGGTTTTGTTTTGGATTTGGAAAAGACATTTTATATTCCAAGTTTCTCTAGAAATTTGATTTCAGTGTCAAGGCTTGTACCAGCAGGATATTCCTTTAATTTTAATAAAAGCTCTGTTGATTTATTTTATAAATCTAAGCTTATTGGGAATGGTACATTGTCAGACAATCTTTTCCAAATCAATCTGAAAAATAATACCACCTATAATGTGATGCACGCCCAAACTGGTATGAAAAGATGTGTTATAAATGAGAATTCCTCTATTTTGTGGCATCGGAGATTAGGTCATATCTCCATTGAGAGAATTAAAAGATTAGTAAAAGATGGAGTACTTGATACTCTTGATTTTACTGATTTTGACACTTGTGTGGACTGCATAAAGGGAAAGCAAACCAACAAGTCCAAGAAAAATGCCAAGAGAAGTTCGGAAATACTGGAGATCATACATACGGATATCTGTAGCCCAGATATGGATTCGTATGGTCAGAGATACTTCATCTCATTTATTGATGACTATTCACGATATATGTATCTCTACCTACTTCATAATAAGAACGAAGCATTAGATGCCTTTAAGGTATTTAAGGCAGAAGTAGAGAAACAATGCGGCAAGCAAATTAAAATCGTGAGGTCAGATAGAGGTGGAGAATATTATGGTAGATACACTGAGAATGGACAAGCACCTGGTCCGTTTGCTCGGTTTCTTGAAGAAAATGGAATTGTTGCACAATACACCATGCCAGGGTCTCCTGACCAAAACGGTGTAGCTGAAAGGAGAAACCGGACATTATTGGACATGGTAAGGAGCATGATTGTCAGCTCTAAGTTACCTAAATCCTTGTGGACTGAAGCTCTTAAAACTGCTGCGTATATATTGAATCGGGTTCCAACCAAGGCTGTTTCCAAAACGCCATTTGAGTTATTTAAAGGTTGGAAACCGAGTCTGCAACATATACGTGTTTGGGGATGCCCATCTGAAGTAAGAGTCTATAATCCACAAGAAAAGAAACTAGACCCAAGGACTATCAGTGGATACTTTATTGGATATGCTGAGAAGTCCAAGGGTTATAGATTTTATTGTCCATCTCACAGCACTAGGATTGTGGAATCAAGAAATGCAAAATTTCTTGAGAATGACTTGATCAGTGGGAGTGATCAATCTCAGTATTTGGCTTCTTCTGAGAAAGATCATTCAGTTATTCCAGCTTCCACTTCAAGTGAGGGATTGGTTGTTATTTATAGCACTCCTCAAACTCAATTAAGTGCCCAACAACCAGTCATTGAGATTTCACAAGCTGATGGTAATCTAGAAGATCGTGTTGTTCATCAACAATCAGTTGTGCAAGATACTCCTCAAGAGGTCATTGACACAACATTAAGAAGATCAACTAGAATAAAGAAATCAGCAATTCCTAGTGATTATGTTGTGTATCTACATGAATCTGACTATAACATTGGAGCCGAAAATGATCCTGAAACGTTTTCACAAGCCATGAGTTCTAAGGAATCAAACTTGTGGTTCAATGCCATGAAAGAAGAGATGGAATCTATGGCATCTAATCGAGTCTGGGATCTTGTTGAGTTGCCTGATGGTGTAAAAGCCATTGGATGTAGATGGATCTTCAAAATAAAGAAAGACTCACAAGGCAACATTGAGAGATATAAAGCAAGACTCGTTGCCAAAGGATTCACTCAGAGGGAAGGAATCGACTACACGGAGACATTTTCTCCTGTATCCAAGAAAGACTCTCTCCGAATAATTATGGCATTGGTAGCTCATTTTGATTTTGAGTTACATCAAATGGATGTGAAGACCGCATTCCTTAATGGAGATCTAGAGGAAGAGGTTTACATGAAACACCTGAAGGATTTTCCTCTAGTGATGGTGAGCATTTGGTTTGCAAACTTAAGAAATCCATATATGGATTGAAACAAGCCTCACGTCAGTGGTATTTAAAATTTCATGATGTGATCTCTTCCTTTGGTTTTGAAGAGAACATCATGGATCAATGTATATACCAGAAGGTTAGTGGGAGCAAAATTTGTTTCTTGGTCCTATATGTGGATGACATTCTACTTGCAACCAATGATAAAGGGTTGCTACATGAGGTGAAACAATTTCTCTCTAAAAATTTTGATATGAAAGATATGAGTGAGGCATCTTATGTCATTGGCATTAAGATCCATAGAGAAAGATCTCGAGGCATTTTGGGATTGTCTCAAGAAACTTATATCAATAAAGTCTTGGAGAGATTTCGGATGAAAAATTGTTCACCAAGTGTTGCACCTATAGTGAAGGGTGACAAGTTCGCTTTGAACCAGTGCCCTAAAAATGAACTTGAACGGGAACAGATGCACAACATTCCATATGCTTCAGCTGTTGGAAGCCTAATGTATGCTCAGGTTTGCACAAGACCTGACATAGCATTTGCAGTAGGAATGTTGGGAAGATATCAGAGTAATCCAGGTTTAGACCATTGGAGAGCTGCTAAAAAGGTCATGAGGTATCTTCAAGGGACCAAGGACTACATGCTCATGTATAGACAAACTGATCATTTGGAGATAGAGGGCTACTCAGATTCGGACTTTGCTGGCTGCGTTGATTCTCGGAAATCAACATCAGGATTTATATTTATGTTAGCTGGTGGAGCCATATCATGGAGGAGTGCAAAGCAGACCTTGACTGCTACCTCTACTATGGAAGCGGAGTTCGTTGCTTGTTTTGAGGCTACATCGCAAGGTGTATGGTTGAAGAGTTTCATCTCAGGGCTTAGAATTGTTGACTCCATTACTAGGCCAATTAAACTGTACTGTGACAATTCAGCTGCTGTATTTTTGGCTAAAAACCATAAGAGTGGTAGTCGAAGTAAACATATCGACATTAAGTATTTAGCCATAAGAGAACGTGTTAAAGAGAATAAAGTGGTCATAGAACACGTTAGCACTGAATTGATGATAGCTGATCCTTTAACTAAAGGCATGCCAATTAAGAAGTTTAAGGATCATGTGATAAGAATGGGAGTTGGTTCCATGATATAATTGTATTGATAACAATTTGTACAAAGAAACTCTTATTTCAAACGTTTGTTTATTTCTCATTCAGGTGTACACGTTATATGACTTTTGAGAAATGACAAACTTTTCTTTTGGACTCTGAATTCATTATGTTATGTTGTCACATTTGGAATGGTGATAAAGAAATTGAATGCATTGTAATACATAGAAGATAATACTCAATTATAGAGGACCTATCGCTATGATTCATGTATTTAGTTTCTTGTTCAGTGTTGATAAAATATACGGACCAAGTGGGAGAATGTAGTAACCTATCTTAATAATGGTCCTAATTTATTGACTAAACGTATCTCCTATTAAAGTGATAACAGCCCCCCTCCCTTAATTCCTAAACGCTCGCTTGATGGGGCAAGCGTTGAAGGAAATGGGTATAAAAGGGACCCATCCTAAGGTTCTCAACACGATTCTCTCGAGAGATCCTAAGTTTCAGAATACGGTTCTCTCGAGAGAGATCCTAAAGTTTCAGATAAGGTTCTCAAGAGAGAAACCTAAAAGCGGAGGCATTGGAATGAGTCCCTGATCAAGAGCAATCATGAAGGCATACACCATCTGAATGCGAGAGCTCATTGATTAGAAGACCGATCCATCGAGAAGAAGAGGGAAGATCAAGAGGGAAGATCAATCGAGATCGTTAAGAAAGGAAGATCTCCCGTGCAGTCCCAGGAAGATCGGATTCCTTACCATCATTAAATAATAATGGCTGGAAGTAATTATGTTTAAGCAAATTAAGTCTAACACAACAATAATAATAATAATGGTTTTGTTATCAATAGTCCAAAGAGAGATGCTTGAATGAGCTTCCGTATTTTTCAGAGGAGGGAGAGGGTGGAGTTTATCATTCCGAACTTACATATGAACTGTCTTAGATTCTGGTCGCATATTTTCTGAATTTTCGAAGAATATGAAATCGTATCGTGGGGAGCATAAAGCCTTCGTGTGATTCTTGAATTTTTCTACGCAAAAGATTTTTTCAAGCATCATTGTCTATCTAAAGGCAGTTTCATAAGAATTTAATTAAGGATGCCGCCGCCGCCGCAGCAGTCGGCCTATTATTGTTACTATTTCCCCTTGACGTTTTGAGTGATTTTATTTTTTATTATTGTGTTTGATAATCAGATAACGTCTTCGTGAAAAAAAAAAAAATCTTTGGGTTCATATTATAAAAATAAATAAATTAATGTAAAGTACTTTAAAAAAAATGCAAATTTTAAATATTAATTCGTGATTATATAAATTAAATCATATGCAACATAAATGAAACATATTTTTCTAAGGATGGTTGAATTGTTGGCTGATTTAACTGATTTAACTTGTTAAGTTTGGGCAAAGCCAAGGAAAAAAGAAAAAAAAAAGAAGTTCGAAGTATTGGATCGGACTTAGCCTAAAGTTGGGCCAGCTATTGTTAGCTCAGGCTTGGCTCAATAAAATTCTTGAAAGATCTGAATTTGATCTAATTAATTCTTATGTGTATGTATGTGTGTGTGTATGTGTTTAAAAAAGATAAAATGATCGGATGATTGATGCTTTTAGGCCTTCCCATAAAGTCCTTCAACAACCTTTAAAGAAACCTTTTTTTATATATATATATAGGCTAGACAAGATTACATTTTTTTTTAATCTTGAATTCATGCATAATGCTTTCGATTATTTAAGTTATTAAAAATTATTATTAAAATTTATTTTAATAATATTATAATATCATATTATAATAATAATATATATATAATGATTGTAATATAAGTTATTATAATATATTAAAATTACAATCACTATTATCTAACAACAATATATCATAAGATTATATATTATTATAGCAATATTATAAAATTATCGCATTATTATATAGTATATATTGTATTATTATATTATATATTTTATATTATTATGTATATTCTATAGTGACATTATATATTATAATAGAATATTAATATTATCTTTGTTTGTTTTTATGATATTCAAGAAGATTTTTTAAAGTAGAGCTTTTTAATGGTTTTTGATCAAGATGGGAACAATTTTTACGAATTTTTCGATCAAATGGGACCTTTAAGCTGGTTGCGGGCATGACTAGACTGCACTAAAGATTAAAAGCGGTGGATTAACCTTGGGAATTTCTATTGCACCGCCTAAATTATTTAGTACACCCACCATATTTATAAAAAAAATTTTCTAAACTACACTTCTTTTTTCTCTCCACACCCCCCTCCTCCTCCTCCTAAATATCTCCTCTCTGGTACCATCCCTTTCCCCCTCCCCTCTATTGCTCCCCTTCCTTCCGACTCCTCCCCCTTCCCTAGAATCCTTCCCCCACTTCCTGTACCTACTCTCTCCCGAATTTCTAAAAAAAGTTGGAAGAAGATGGGAGGGAGAAGGTGGTGCCAGGAAGGAGGAAGGAGGAGACAAAGGAGACATACCCGAAGAAGGGAGCGGTGCTGGAGAGGAAACGAAGATAAGATGAGCCAAGGGACGGTGCCGGAGAGGAGATGGGGTTGGGAAGGGAGGAGAGAGGGCAGCCATGGAAGGGGAGGGTGTAACCCTAGTAATTAATTATAGGGAATGTAACTCCCGGTATTTATTTTGGGGACACTTAGCATCTTGACTTCCTTCTGACATTTTAAAAGGAGATCAAGAGTAACTCTCTCCTTCATCCTCGCGCCTCCTTTCTCCGGGTAAGTCTCTGCTCATGTCAGAGAGAGTTACAAGGAGAGATCAGTGCGTCAGAGAGAGAGAGTTATAGGGAGAGATCAGTGCGTCAGAGAGAGAGAGAGTCTGAACCGGGCGACTGAACCGGGCGAGGAGAAGGCCATGGCGCCCTCCTCCCCGTTGACCTCGATTCGGGCCTGGCAGCGTGCCCGTCGCCTCGCCAGGCCTGGGCTCTGGCGGCGGCCTCATCGGCATCGAAGGCAGCGTCTGATGGGGTACCAGATAAGGGAGAGAGGGAGGAGAGGGCCGGGTGGCCCTTCTCCTGTGCGGGAGCCAAACCAGCTCCTGCGTTGGTTCAGGTCCGGCGGCGTGCTTGCCGCCTTGCCGGGCTTGGGCGGCGGTTGTGGCCTCCACCGCACTGAGCGTGAGTCCGATGGGGTTCGGCCAGCCGGTAGTGGCCAGTCGTGCCACCGGCATAAATCCATGCCACGGGTAGTGAAAGAGATAGGAAAGAGGGAGAGAGAGAGAGCATGGGGAGCTCGGCCGCGGCGGTGGCTGGCTTTGGGCCGGTCGTCGGCAGCCGGGCCACCCGGGGAGAGGCCGGCGGCGGCCCTGCCGCCAGCACAGGTTCCCCCTATTTTGGGTGAAACAGGGGAGCAGCGGGGATGAAGAAGAATTTTTCCTGTGGTCTGGGCTGTGCTGGTTTGGGCCCTGTTGGGCCGGCTCACGAGCCATTTTTGGATTATATTTTGGGCCATGTATTGGGCCAGGATTGGGGAAATGAAAATATGACCCGGATCAGTGTTGATCTTAGTTTCTTAGAGTATTTTTATTTTCCCATTTGGGCGTATATATTGAGAGTTATTCAAGCCCAAAGTTGGGCTTAGGATTAGTTGGGTAGAATTTAAGGGTCACATTAATATTCAAATTTTAGAGACTTAATTGTGTAAAATGATGCTGTAGGTACTCAGTTGTCTAATAGCTGGTTTATAGTTTGGGATTTGCATACTGAGGTAAGTAAGCCAATTATCATGATTTTATAAATTATTTAATTATAAATCTTTGGATTTATAGCTGTATGCATATTATGAAATGAGGAAAATGGAGTTTCACTTATATTGACTATTTTGAATTAGTAAATAGTACCATGAGTTTATAAATAAGTATTTTCTATGATTAATAAAGCTAGTAATATTTTGCAAAGTAATGGCTTTATATGTATGTGCAAAAGATGAAGTATATGCTTATTTTGATTTGCAAAATATAATGGTCTATTGATTTATCTATATGCAATTGTTAATAATATTCAAACCACTGAATATGTGATGTGGCTATGATTATTACAGCTTGTAATATTTGCAAAGTAATGGCTTTATATGTATATGCAAATATGAAGAATATGATTACTTTGATCTTGCAAAATATGTTGGTACTATTAAGACAATTATATGCAATTGCTAATAATGTACAAACCACTGTATATGTGATGTGGGAAGCTTATACTTATGATGATGCATGATGTGTTACATGCAATTATGATGATGATATTGAAATCTACTTATATGTGTCGCCGCGGTTCTCATATGATGTGAATGATGTGAAATGATATGAAATGCCAGTGATACGGGACCCAGGGGAAGATATGTGGAGGATACATATCTGTAGGATGTGTTCTGTTGAATATGATATGGCATAACGGTGGTACCAGAACCCTTTCTCTTAGGGGACATTTAAGAGTGATACACCAGCTGGGTATTGTAGGGCCGTGCGACACATAAGAAAACAATGATTATAAACAGTGGGTTTATTTACATTGCATATTCTGGTATTTATTGTAAGCTTCCAAGGTAATTTGAGCTGATGATATGCATGTTCTAATAACATGATGAATGTATTTGAAATTGGAAGCTTTTCATGAAGATGTGATTTGAAAATATCTTGAAATGCTATGATGATATATGACTATTTTACATTATAATAGGCTTACTTATTTAGTGTGAGCTCGTAAATCTCATAATGTTTTTCAGAGCCTCAGGACTGAAGAAGGAATTATGGGGTAGATGGAGCTTCTACTAAATAAATTAGATCCATTATGTTGATGTAACCCCAGTGATGTTTGTATGTAGGGCTTGTAGCCCAAACCTTATAGTTATGGTTTGTATTAATGTTATGGACTTGAATTATATTGATTGTCTTATTGGAATTAAGTGTCTTATTTCGGGACGCCTTGCATGCCTGTCATGCGGCGGGTTGTCACCCTAGATCAAATTTTGGGTCTGGAGCGTGACAGCTTTTATGTATCAGAGCCTTAGGGACACATACATGATGACACTCTAGGCAAAATACAAGGATGATATTGAGACAACTATAACTTTAAAGGAATTTCAGGTATTATGCTTTGAAAGTCTGAAATTTAAAGTTTATCAAGATATTAATTAAAATATGAATTTGATAGGAATTAAGAATGAACCATCGCACCAGAAGCCAATGATATAATGAGACTCCCAGGCTGGTGACCTTGACCAGTGGGGAGGCCAAGGGGCTTCTGGAGGTTTTAGCTCCGTCAAACTTATTGGAAATGGCTCGTAGCAGTTTCGGATCTTTAAATAATATGGGTAGATGAAACTTTAATTAGATATGCAATAAAAGATAGATGAACATATTTAATATAAATAGCAGTTGAAATTGCAATTGATGATTAATATGACTAAGATAACATCATTCACTATAAGAAAATACTGAAATAGCGACCCAAATTTAGCGGCGCATCATTGCGTCGCTAAATTGCGACCATATTGCGACGCCTCCTCAACAACAAAAATTGCAATGCAATTAGCGATGCATTCGCGACTCAATAAATCAGATAATCAAAAAATAATAATTTTTTAATTTAGCGACGCAATTCGTCGCCATCGGATTGATCGCAACGGTCCGAGATCGGTCGTCGCCGACCAAGATCGATCATGGAGCATTTACCGATCGCAACCGTCGGATCATCGCCGATCGAATCGATCGCAATGGTGCGAGATTGGTCATCGCCGACCGGGATCGATCGCAATGGTGTGAGATCGATCGTCGCCGACCGGGATCGATCGCAACTGTGGAGATCGATCGTCGCCGACCGGGATCGATCATGGCTTGGATCGATCGCAATCGTCGATCGTCGCCGATCGGATCGATCGCAATGGTCCGAGATCGATCGTCGCCGATCGGGATCGATCATGGCTTGAATCGATCGCAACCGTCAGATCGTCGCCGATCGGATCGATCGCAATGGTCCGAGATCGGTCGTCACCGATCGGGATCGATCATGGAGCATTTGCCAATCACAACCATCGGATCGTCGCCGATCGGATCGATCGCAATGGTGCAAGATTGGTCATCATCGACCGGGATCGATCATAGCTTGGATCGATCGCAACCATCGGATCGTCGCCGATCGGATCGATCACAGCGGTGTGAGATCGGTCATCGCCGACCGGGATCGATCATGGCTTGGATCGATTGCAACCGTCGGATCATCGCCGATCGGATCGATCGTAATGGTCCGGGATCGGTCGTCGCCGATCGGGATGATCATGGCTTGGATCGATCGCAACCATCGGATCATCGCCGATTGGATCGATTACAACGGTTCAAGATCGGTCGTCACCGACCGGGATCGATCATGGCTTGGATCGATCGCAACCATCGGATCATCGCCGATCGGATCAATCGCAACGGTACGAGATTGGTCGTCGCCGATCGGGATCGATCATGGCTTGGATCGATCGCAACCGTCGGATCATCGCCGATCGGATCGATCGCAATGGTCCGGGATCGGTCATCGCCGACCGGGATTGATCATGGCTTGGATCGATCGCAACCATTGGATCGTCGCCGATCGGATCGATCGCAACGGTCCGAGATCGATCGTCGCCGACCGGGATCGATCATGGCTTGGATCGATCGCAACCGTCGGATCGTCACCGATCGGATTGATCGCAATGGTTCGAGATCGGTCGTCGCCGACCGGAATCGATCATGGCTTTGATTGATCGCAATCGTTGGATCATCGCTGATCGGATCGTTCGCAACGGTCCGGGATCGGTCGTCGCCGATCGGGATCGATCATGGCTTAGATCGATCGTAATCGTTAGATCGTCGCTGATCGGATCGATCACAACGGTTCGAGATCGGTCATCGCTGACCGGGATCGATCATGGAGCATTTGCCGACCGCAACCGTCGGATCGTCACCGATCGAATCGATCGCAACGGTGCAAGTTCAGCAATGATTTTTATCAAATATAATTATCAAATAAAATTATTGCGATGCAAATCAGAGCGTCGCAATTTTTTTTAAAAATAAATTATGTTAGCAACGCATTAGCGATGTAATAAACCAAAAAATTTAAAAAAATTAATTTTTAAAATTGCGACGCATGTATTGCGTCGCAATATTTTTTAAAAAATAAATGTAAAAATAAAACATTGTGATGCAACCATTTGCATCGCAATTATTTTAAAAAATAATTTTTATCAAAATAATTATCAAATATAATTATTGCGACGCAAATCAGAGCATCGCATAGCGATGCATTAGCGATGCATTAGCGATGTACAATATTTTTTAAAAAAATAAATATTTTAAAAAAAATTAAAAATAAAACATTGCGATGCAACCATTTGCATCGTAATTATTTTTAGAAAAAATAATTTTTATCAAATATAATTATCAAATAAAATTATTGCGACGCAAATCAGAGTGTCGCAATGTTTTTAAAAATAAATTATGTTAAATAGCGACGCATTAGCGATGTAATAAATAAAAAAATTTAAAAATATTAATTTTTAAAATTGCGACACATGTATTGCGTCGTAATATTTTTTTAAAAAATAAATGTTTTGAAAAAATTTAAAATAAAACATTGCGACGCAACTATTTGTGTCACAATTATTTTCAAAAAATAATTTTTATCAAATATAATTATCAAATTAAAATATTGCGATGAAAATCATTGTGTTGCAATATTTTAAATAAATAAATTATGTTAAATAGCGACGCATTAGCGACGCAATAAACCAAAAAATTAAAAAAAAATTATTTAATTTTGCGATGCATGTATTGCATCACAAATTTAAATTAAAAAAATAAATGTTTTAAAAAAATTAAAATAAAGCATTGCGACGCAACCATATGTGTCGCAATTATTTTTTAAAAAATTTTTTATCAAATATAATTATAAAAAATATTGCGACGCATTAGCGATGCATTTTCCCAGAAAAAAAAAAATTTCCCGCCGAAAATTGCTGCCAAATTAGCGACGCAATTATTTGCGTCGCTAATTTTTTCAGAAAATAATAAAAAAAAATAAAGTAGCGGCGGATTAGCGATGCATAATTGCGTCGCTAAGCCATAATAAATTTTTTAAAAAATTAGCGAGGGATTAGCGAGGCAAAATTGCGTCGCTAATCCCTAATATATAAACTTAGTCGCGCCCAGCCCCCCTGCCTCTTCTTCTTCCTCTTCTAACCCTAACCCGCCGTCGTCCCCTCATCTGGCTCCCCCCGCCCTCTACCCCGGCGCTAGGAACCCCCGGCGGCAGCCCCCCCCCCCCCCCGCCCTCCCGTTTCCCTGAGGCCACGGCTATGCAGCGGCTGTGGCCATCGTCTCAGGCCACAGCCGCGGCCGTGGCCGTGGCCGTGGCCGGCGGTGGCCTGGCCACGGTGGCTAGGCCACCAAAAAAAAAAATTGTTGGGATGGGTGTTTCCCCCAACCCTGAGGCATCGGCCACGGCGGCGGCCGTGGCCGAAGACGACGGCCATGGCCGCGGCGGTGGCCTGGCCACTGTGGCCAAGCCACCATTTTAAAAAAAATTATCGGGGTGGGGTTTTTCCCCCACCCCTTGGGCCCGGCCACGGCGGCGGTCGTGGCCGTCGTCTTGGGCCACGGTGGCCATGTCACCGTTTAAAAAAAAAATTTATCGGGGTGGGGTTTTTCCCCCACCCCTGAGGTGCACGGCCACGGCGTGGCCATGCCACCGCATTTTTAATAAAAAATTTCGGGGTGGGGTTTTTGCCCATCCCTGAGGCCACGGCCACGGCGGCGGCCATGGCCGACGGTGGCCTGGCCACCGTGGCCAGGCCACCGTTTTTTTTAAAAAAAATGTTTGGGTGGGGTTTTTCCCCCACCCCTGAGGCCACGGCCACGGTGGCGGCCGTGGCCGGCGTGGCCTGGCCACGGTGGCCAGGCCCCCATTTTTTTTAAAAAAAAATGGTGGGTGGGGTTTTTTTAAATTTTTATTATTTAATTTATTTATATTTATAAACTCAATTTTACATGTAATATTAGAGAAATTTGCATGTAATCTATAATCTTGTAATGCATAATTTAATATTTGCATAATATTTGATATATTTAAAATTTTATATTTAGATTATAAATGTCTTGTGTTATCGAATCTGTTTATTTCTTGAAATATTGTTCATGATATATTATTATTAGAATGCTTATCATGCAATTTATATGGTTTTGATAGTTTAGATGATTAAATTTTTAATGAATTTATATTTATTTATTACCTGTTATATTTTGGCTTAGCAAATTTTAAATATTTAGTTTTTAAATATTGTCACAATCATTTTCTTAGCAAATTAGAAAAAAAAATTAGAATATTCATGTTCTTCAATTGAAAGAAATTTGATATAGCAGACCATAATTTGATATAATTCCTTAAATTCTAAACCAACCAATCAAAATAAATTCGATATCATGAAGGAAAAATGATATAGCTCATTAGAACTAAATTTAATGCAAGAAAATTAAATTTGATATAGTGAACTCAGATTCAAGTACTGATATAGTGAACTCATTAGTTTAGGCCAGGTTGAATCTATTTTTACTTATCTAAAGTAAATCCAAATGACATACATACTATGTCAAGTTCATTTTTGATTTTCATATTATTTCTCACAGCACTATAACCTTTAGACCCGTTTGAGACTTTGTAAGACTTAGTCTTGCAAATTCTCAAATTGTCCTAGTGGACAGTTTGAGATTATTTTTTGCGATATGTTTGTCTGCTATTAATCATCATTAGTGAGATTACAGTTTGTATATCCTCATACGTTCTCCTAGTGTGGCATATAAGCCACACATTTAGGAGAACATAAGGGGAATTGCTGCCGAAATTTCAACGTAAACGATGATAATTTCGAGCAGAATAACATATCGTATAAAATAATCTTGAATGGGATAGGGCCTTACCTAAGTCCTAATGGAGTAAAGTGGAATTCATTTAGGACACTTGCTTATTTGTGAAGTCTAATGATTGAACGGACCCCGGTCCTGGGCCTCGGTCTTGGATAGCACGTTAAGGATCCTAGCCATGGCCCGGCCTTGATTATGGTATAATTAAAGAGGCACAATATTTGTTATTTAGCTTAGATGCGTAAAGAATTAATCTATTGCTATAATGACTAATGCAAAATTAAATTGTTGTCTCCTTTAATGGTTTACCAGGAATTGTATAAGTTGGTCAAAAATGAGCGGGGCTCGCTCGTGGATGTATGTAAGGTTAAAAGATGGCTTGCTTAATCCAAATTTTCTGAATGGATTGGAAGAATTTATAGCATTTGCATGTAGTCAACCCGAATGGATGGATGGGCCAAGGATCAGGTGCCCCTGCAACTTACGCAAGTGTCAGAATAAAGCCTATAGAGATGTGAAACTGTGAAGGTGCATTTGTGTAAAAAGGGGTTTGTTCCTAGGTATGATGTTTGGAACTGTCATGGATGAAACTGAGAAATTTGCAGCTGTCACTAGCCAAGAAGTGTCAAATCCCGTGATGAACCATTTGTGAATTTAAACACATACGAAGAAATGGTGATGAATGCATCGGGTAACGAATTCAATCAGAATACATTTATGGAAGAACCAAATCCAGATGCACAACAATTTTATGATATGTTATGTTCTGCAAATCAAGAATTGTATCCTGGTTGTGAGAGTCATTTCCAATTGTCTATGGCTGCTCGGTTGTAGAACATCGATTATCGGAAAAGGCATTCAATGCTGTAGCTGGGTTAATGAAGAAAGTTTTGCCAAATCATAATGTTGTAGCAGACAGTTTCTACTCAACGAAGAAGTTATTGCGTGGCCTTAGGCTCCCAGTTAATAAGATCGATTGTTGCTTAAACAATTGTATGATATATTAGGATGAAGACTCAGAGCTGAGATGGTGTAAGATTTGCGGGCAATCAAGGTACAAAATGGCAAAGGGGAGCTAGTACAAGTAGGAGGAAAAGTGTGCCTTACAAGAGGATGCATTACTTTCCTCTTACTCCACGCCTCCAGAGATTATACAGATCTGACGCTACAGCTGCTGATATGAGATAGCATGGTGAACATGAATCTAAAGAAGATAAAATGCGACATCCATCAGATTCAAAAACTTGGAAGCATTTCAATGAAAATCATCCTGATTTCATAGAAGAAATAAGGAATGTTAGATTAAGTCTTTGTACCGAAGGCTTCCAACCATTTGGTCAAGCGGGGCAACAATATTCATGTTGGCCTGTAATACTGACTGTATACAATCTTCCACCGTGGAAGTGCATGAAAGATACTACAATGTTTTTGATAGTTTTAGTTCCAGGACCATCAAATCCAAAAGAGAAGATTGATGTCTTTTTACAACGCTGGTAGCCGAATTGAAAATGATGTGGGAAACAGGAGTCATAGCCTATGACATTTCTATAAAACAAAATTTCATCATGAGGGCTGCTTTGATGTGGACAATCAGTGACTTTTCGGCATATGTAATGTTGTCCGGTTGGAGCACTTCTGGGCATCTGGCTTGCCCTCATTGCATGTATGATTCAGATGCATTTACATTGCAGAAGAGTGGTAAGCAGTCATGGTTTAATAATCATAGAAAGTTCTTGCCTTCGAATCATCCTTATAGGCAGAACTTGATCGCCTTCCGGAAGAACAAAGCAGTCACAAAATTCACCGAACCGATTAGGTCTGGCATAGATATTTGATACTATATAGCATTTGGGGTTGAGGTATGCTTGGGAACCATATGCAGATAGAATAAATGGCCGTATATGTAAATAACATAACTGGAAGAAGCAGAGCATTTTTTGGGATTTGCTGTATTGGAGCACAAATCTCATCCGGCACAACTTGGATGTTAAGCATATTGAGAAAAAATTCTTTGATAACATATTTAACACGGTACTAAATATCCCGGGAAAAACCAAAGACACTGCAAAGTCGAGGGAAGAACTTAATCAGTATTGCAGAAGAGGTGATTTGAGAAGGAATGCTGACGGGAACTATCCTAAAGCCTATTACACTCTTGACAAAAATCTACGATAAGTTTTATGTAACTGGATTAGAGGATTGAAATTTCCTGATGGTTATGCTTCAAATATCGGTAGGTGTGTGGACATGCATAAGCTCAAGTTGTTTGGCATGAAGAGTCATAACTGTCATGTTTTCATGCAACGGTTATTGCCCATAGCTTTTCGTGAGTTGCTTCCGCAACATGTGTGGAAGGCATTGACAGAGCTCAGCTTGTTCTTTAAGGAGTTATCTGCCGCAGTCATTACTTTTGCATCCATGGAAAGGCTTGAGGAGGAAATTCCAATTATTTTATGCAAGCTGGAGCAAATATTTCCTCCAAGTTTTTTTGACTCAATGGAGCATTTGCCGGTTCACTTGCCATACGAAGCATGTATAGCTGGTCCCGTGTAGTATCGCTGGATGTATCCTTTCGAGAGGTAAACACCCAAATCAGTAATACATGTTGACATTTCAAATATTATTTTATTTATGCGAGGAAGTTGGTTTATTTATATTTTCAACTTTACATATAGGTATCTTAAGAAGTTAAAAAATAATGTGCGGAATAAGGCAAGGGTTGAAGGTTCTATATGCAATGCACACTTGGTTGAAGAAGTTTCAGCTTTTGCCTTGCATTACTTTGAGGGTCACGTTCATACGAGGACCCGCAATCTTGGTCGTAACGATGACATATGTGTGGACGAAGGAGAACCTACTGACGGTAGAATATCAATATTTAAAAGTATCGGCCGTTCATTTGGGAGGCAGAAGTCAAGACAATTAAGCGATGTGGAGTATAATGCAGCACATTATTACATCCTAATGAACTGGAGAGAAGTCGACCCATACATTGAGTAAGTATATGTATAGTTCATTAATTGCTTAATTAGAACTTCTACTTTAAATTATAAATACCATACTATTTAATTGCTAACAGAAGTTTTAATTGTTATAATCTTTATTAATTTATAGGTAAACGGTCAACATTTTCATTAAATGCCTAGCACAGTGGCAATTGAAGACCGTAACTACCTATACTGGCTATTTTGTTAATGGATACAAATTTCAAATTGAACGACTAGCATCTTCAAGAGGGACGTAGAATTGGGGCGTATGTGTTAAAGAAGAAAGTGCTGGAGCAAATATGCAGGATTATTACGGAAAGTTAGTAGAGGTGGTCGAAGTTGAATATCCGGGTTGGCCTATGAAATGAACTGTATTGTTTCGTTGTGATTGGTTTGATCCGACAATTCCTATCGGTAAAAGGGTTCATAACGACTACAATCTAGTTGAAGCAAACCATCGACAAAGATTGCAGAAATATGAATCATTCATTCTTGCATCCCAAGCTCAGCAAGTGTTTTACTGCGAATATCCAAGTTTGCGCAATGACAAACGAGATTGGTGGGCTGTTTCTAAAATCGTTCTACATTCAACAATCATATTAGATGAGAGTTTATCAAGTCAATCAACTGAGTGCCCCGCATTTCAAGACGATGAGATGGAAATGCATGCAATTGAGGATGACACAAGGACTCGTGAAACATCACTTAGAGATCCAAATGGTGATGTCCAAGAAATTAAGGATGCAAACGTTCGGTTTCCTTCCGATGATAATGAAATTGAATCACAGTTCGATACAACATCGATGTTGAACCAACATTTCACGAACAAATGACACTGATTAAAGATATAGGTTCATTCAATTTCATTTATTTTGATAAGTGTTTAATTTTTGTATGTTTATTAATTATTCATAAATATATTGCATTGCATTAATCTTTAGTATTTACAGTATGACGGATCGAGGTAGATCTACCCCTGATGGATATAGCCCTGCTGCGTCACATCCCACTACCAGCCCTGACGCACGGACTTCCGCCTCTCTAGGCGTCGATGCTCACCCTGTATTTTCCTCTACCCGATCGGCGCAGACCTCTGAGAGTTCTTCTTTGGTCGGTCGCACCGTACTTCGATTGGATGCCGATGGGATGTAAGTATATACTAATTGTAACTATATGTTTATGTTTTTAAGTTAATTACTTATTTTAATTAGTTTTTTTAACAGCTTTATTGAGCAGCAAACTGTTTCGAGCCGGATCAGCTCTATATTTCAGAGCCGTGCTGATCCCAGTGGCTACGATTGGCACCATATATCTGCGGCCATGAGGGAGTTTTATTTTTCAGAGTTTTAGGTAAACTATTTAAATACATTTTATAACTGATATAAAATTTTCTTATCTTTATATATTCTGAAACTAATTGTTTATTTCAATGCAGAAAAAGTTTACGTGAGACCCTACCATCCATGATGTCATTAGGGCAGCATGGAATGCTCTTGCGGCACGCCGATACTCCGACATGCTTTATCGTTGGAGGAGTTTGGGTGACCGTCCAGGGCATGTGCTGGAGGGTATTTGGGCCAGCTGGCAGCAGGCGTGGCAGTCCGAGGCATGGATCAAGAGGTCCGCATCAGCCAACATGAACCGCCGATCTGAGAAGGGCGATCATGGCACGGGCCTCTCTTGTCACACTGCTGGTTCCATTTCTATTCAGGAGCACAGGCACCGTATGGTAAGAAACCATAAATAATTTAAATAATAATTTAGTCATTAACAAATACTTGCATTTATATTCTTTCTTCTGCTTTTGTAGTCCGAGCAGGAGGGCAGAGATCCTAGTGAGTTTCCTCTATTCAGGGCGACACACACCAGGAAAGATGGTTCCTTGATCGATACACGATCACGGAAGGTTGGGGTAAGAAATTAGATTTATATTTTATTTATTTAATTTTTAATATTTTATTCAGCTTTATATATTGATTCATTTGTCATTGATTTATAACTCAAAGGCACGAGTCGAGGAGCTGCAGTCTCAGGCTTTGCTGGTCGACTCTACTGATGGGGGGCCGTCCGTCGAACTCTCACCAGAGGAGAGTCAACGTGTGTTTTTGGAGGCTGTTGGTGCCCAGCCGCGAGACCATAGGGTCTATAGTTTGGGCACCAGAGCTTCCAGATATTTTTCCCATTAGGGCTCCAGTTCGCGTGGTTATGGCGATATTCCTCTCGAGCAAATAGACGACATCTAGAGATGTATCAAGGATGAATTTTGCGAGGAGGTTCGGGAGGAGCTCTCAAGATGAGAGAGCAGATGCATTAGTTGCGGGATTTAGTTCGTCACCTATCACAGGGTTCATCCCAGCCTCTGCAGCCTCCACAGCCGCCTGCAGATACATTATGTATTTTTTTCACTGCTTGATGCTTTTTTTATTTTTTCTATTTTGTATATGAAAATTTTGAATAATTAATAAAATAATTTTTATCAATTTTTGAAAATTTTGTAATGGTTGTTTTGGTCAATTGTATTAGCAATTACATTATATTAGCAAGTTTAATATTATTTTATTTTATTTAAATTAATTAATTAATTTACTTTAAAAATTAAAAATTAATTTATTTTACTTTAAAAAAATAAATTAATTAATTAGCGATGCTATTTTTCATTGCAATTAATTTAAAAAAATTAATAATTATGTTATTTAATTTTTTAAAAAAATAAATTAATTAGTTAGCGACGCAATTGCGATAAAATTTTACGTCGTAATATTTTTAAAAAAATTATTTTAATGTAGCGACGCATTAGTATGCATCGCAATTATTTTAAAAAAAATTAAAAATTAATTTATTTTATTTTTTAAAATATAAATTCATTAATTAGCGACGCTATTTTCTATCACAATTAATTTAAAAAATTTTAAAAATATTTTATTTTAATTTTTTTAAAAATAATTTTATTAATTAGCGACTCAATTGCAACGAGATTTTTCATCACAAATATTTTTTAAAAAAATTATTTTTAATTAGCGATGCATTTAGTATGAGTCGCAATATTGCGACGCATTTAGTAGCGTCCAAATATATTGCGACGTATTTATGCAGCGCAAAGAGTCGCTGTTAAGCGACACAATTGCGACAAATTGAGATTGCGATGATTATTTTAGCGACGCCTTCATTGCGTCGTTAATGTGTCACTAAACAAGCTATAGCGATGCATTAGCGACGCATTTGGGCGTCGCTATATTTTAATTTTCTTGTAGTGATTATATCAATATTGCAATTGAGTTAGATTTTTAGATTTTAAGTTATTAAATCTAAATTTGAATATGGATGTATATAATGAATTTTTATTTGTAGAACTTATATTGTTGATATTGTAAGTTAAGATTATGAGCTAATCTGCAGGTTATAGAGATGATTAATATTGATGATATTTTGGTAATGAAATAGTTAACTACATGTTTTTGATCAATTACAATTGAGTACTTAAAAAAATTAAATTTGAGTCTGGATGGATAAGTATATATAGTGAATTTTACTAAGAGAACTTTTATTGTGGATATTGCTTGTTCAAACTGATTGTTAATTTGCTAGATATGGAGATGGTTGATACTGATGTTAATGAAGTGGTTGACTGTATATTATATCATGATGGATCATTAGGAAGAATATAAATTTTAAATTCTAAGACAATTACTGTTTAAGTTTTTGAGAGTGGTAGACTCTATTAATCTTTAGTACCGATTTTGGCTATAAATGATCAAATATTTTGATGGTAGAAAGTGAAATATTTTAGAAGTAATGAGAATAAGATAAATTCCACTGATAAAGAATTTCATGAGGATTTTATTTGTTAATAGATTTCTAAATCAAGATATCTATTCATTAATTTATCGTGCCTACTTATTGTACCTTTCTTCATAGTTCCTATATAGATATCTTTCTTTAGGATGTATAAATTATCAATTAGCCATAAGTGGCATAAATATTTTTATGAAAAAGGAGGGAGATGATTTTATTTTTGATTATTATCAACTATGGATTATGGTTAAGGATACATCTAATATCACTTTTAAATCATAGAGAGATTACTATAATTTTCTAATTATGTCTTTTGGATGGTAAGTGCATTTTCAATCTTTATTGACCTTATAAGTCATGTATCCATCTGAGCTAGATCAGTGAGGTCACTTTAAGATATTCAAAGGATTTATATTAGTTGGTCATGATATGACATGAGACATTGCATAATCTATAAAAACCAACATGATCTTTAGGTGATTTTGATAGTCATTGGTAATAAAATATTTGATTCAAGGATTTAAATCATTTAAATTGCAATATTTATCGAGAATATACTAACCTATTCAAGAGAAATTGATTGGTTATGGTGATAATTACTGGTAAATATGAAGGAGATAAATTAATTATACTGGTGATTAATGATGACACTATTATTCAAGAAAAAAATAGTTAATTATGATAATTATAAAAGATGTCCTAAATGATTGACATAATGTTCATTGATGAATAGCTTGAAGTATTCAAGAGTGAAACCAAGTATGTTATGATGATTGAAATAAGTGTCGTAATGATTAATGGCACATTCAACTATTCAAGAGTTGAGTGAGCATTGGAAGAAAACTGTCTTATATCTAATTTACAATAATTTAGAACTGTCTTATCAAGGAATTAAGAGTAACTGATTTGTTACTAACCTTAAGAATGGATGACATAATATATGTGATGGACTCTATGATATTTATGATTATTGTATTGTGAGAAGTTAAGGTATTTAAAAAAAAAAGATGGTAGGAAAGTAATACTTTTTAAGGAATTTAATTTTATTTGGTAGAAAGATTAAATTAATTTTGAAAGTTGGATATGTCATTTGGGTACTTGGGAATGAAATAAAAGTTTGCTAGTGAGTATCTATAATGGTACAAAAATTAGTGGACATTTAATTTCGATGATGAAATTTTAGTGAGATAAAAATTTTAATATTTATTTCTGGTTTAGTAGTAAACTGAGTAAATTGAGTTTGTATCCATTTGTCTCACCCTTCTAATTTGATGATGTCTTCATAAAGCTTAGTGGATTAAGCTGAATTTCAGTCCAGCCTTCCACCCTCAAATAGATGGACAAGCTGCAGGAACCAATTAGATTTTAGATGATATATGTGAGCCTGTGTGATGGATTTAGGAAGTGCTTGGTATAGCTTCTTACCCTTAGTGAAATTGCTTATTTTAATGGTTACCAAGCCAATATTCAAATGGATTCATTTAAGTTGTCTATGATATAAGGTGTAGATTCCCTTTAATTGAGAGGAAGTGGAGAGAAAAAAAATGGATACTGAGCTGGTTTAGCAACTATGAAAAAATATCGTTAATTAAAGCAGCTTCATGTAGCTCAGAGTTAATAGAACTTCATGTAGCTTAGAGTTAATAGAAAAGTTATGTTGATGTCAAAAAGAAAGATTTGAAATTTCAGATTGAAAATCATTTGGAAGTTTTACTAACTAATGATGTGATGAGATTTGTGTTAAAGGTGATTTGAGCCCACAATACATTGGACCATTTGAGATTTTGATCAAATTAAGGAGGTGGCTTATAGCTTAGTACTCATTACTCTTTGGGGTGTTCAATGTGTTTCATATCTTCAAGATTGAGGAGGTATATTCCTGACCCCAGCCATGTATTAGAGTATGAACCTTTGCAGTTGTAGAAAGATTTATCATATGAGGAGCATCTTGTGCGTGTCGTGGACCACAAGGATCAAGTTCTAAGATGGCGTAGCATTCCTTATATCAAAGTTATGTAGAGTAATCATTTTGAATGGGAGGCTATTTCGGAGCTTGAAGAGGAAATAAAAAAGAAATATCCATAATTATTTGTATCTTAATACATATCAATGATGTATCGATGACTGTTGACCTTTGAATAAAGATTTAGTTGATTATATGGCAGAATATCTGAATTTCAAATTTTATAGAAGTGTATAGGCCGAAATTTTTATAAGGAGGGGAGAATGTAACCTCCGGTAATTAATTGTGGGGAATGTAACTCCCGGTATTTATTTTGGGGACACCTGGCATCTTGACTTGGTGGTTTCTCCTGTCTTCGTGTGTCTGATGGGTTCCCGATTTCCTTAATTCGAGGCATTGCGAGAATGTTTAAAAGAAGATCGAGAGTAACTCTCCTTCATCCTCGTGCCTCCCTTCTCCTGGTAAGTCTCTACTCATGTCAGAGAGAGTTACAGGGAGAGATCAGTGCGTCAGAGAGAGAGAGAGAGTCTAAACCGAGCGAGGAGGAGGCCATGGCGCCCTCCTCCCTTGCCGACCTCGGTTCGGGCCCGGCGGCGTGCCCGTCGCCTCGCTGGGCCTGGGCTCTGGCCGGCGGCCTCATCGACACTGAAAGCGGCGTCTGATGGGGTACCGGATAAGGGAGAGAGGGAGGAGAGGGCCGGGTGGCCCTTCTCCTGTACGGGAGCTGAACCGGCTCCCGCGTTGGTTCAGGCCCGGCGGCATGCTCGCCGCCTTGCCGGGCCTGGGCGGCGATCGGTGGCCTCCACAAGCGTCGAGCGTGCGTCCGGTGGAGGTCCAACCGGCCGGTAGTGGCTGGTCGTGCCACCGGCACAAATCTGTGCCGCGGGTAGTGAAAGAGAGAAAGAGGAAGAGAGAGAGAGGGGGGGAGCTCGGCCGCGGCGGCGGCCGGCTCCGAGCCGGTCGTTGGCGGCCGGGCCACCCCGAGGAGAGGCCGGCAGTGGCCCTGGCCGCCAGCACAAGTTTCCCCTATTTCGGGTGAAACAGGGGAGCAGCGGGGAGGAAGAAGAATTTTTCCCGTGGGCCATCTAGGCTGTGCTGGTTTGGGCCCTGTTGGGCCGGCTCACGAGCCATTTTTGGATTGTGTTTTGGGCCCTGTATTGGGTTAAGATTGGGGAAATGAAAATATGACCTGGATCAGTGTTGATCCTAGTTTCTTAAAGTATTTTTATTTCCCCATTTGGGCATATATATCGAGAGTTATTCGAACTCAAAGTTGGGCCCATGATTAATTTGGGTAGAATTTAAGGGTCACATTATTATTCAAATTTTAGAGACTTAATTGTGTAAAATGATGTTGTAGGCACTCAGTTGTCCAAATAGCTGGTTTATAGTTTGGGATTTGCGTACTGAGGTAAGTATCATGATTTCATAAATTATTTAACTTATAAATCTTTGGATTTATAGCTGTATGCATATTTATGAAATGAGGAAAATGGAGTTTCACTTGTATTGACTATTTTGAATTAGTAAATAGTACCATGAGTTTACAAATAAGTATTTGCTATGATTATTATAGCTGGTAATATTTTGCAAAGTAATGGCTTTATATGTATGTGTAAAAGATGAAGTATATGCTTATTTTGATTTTGCAAAATATAATGGTACTATTGATATGTCTATATGCAATTGTTAATAATGTTCAAACCACTGCATATGTGATGTGGCTATGATTATTATAGCTTGTAATATTTTGCAAAGTAATGGCTTTATATGTATATGCAAATATGAAGAATATGATTACTTTGACCTTGCAAAATATGTTGGTACTATTAAGACAATTATATGCAATTGCTAATAATGTACAAACCACTGTATATGTGATGTGGGAAGCTTATACTTATGATGATGCATGATGTGTTACATGCAATTATGATAATGATATTGAAATCTACTTATATGTGTCGCCGCGGTTCTCATATGATGTGAATGATGTGAAATGATATGAAATGCCAAGTGATACGGGACCCACCTCCACAGGGGAAGATATGTGGAGGACACACATCTGTAGGATGTGTTCTGTTTGAATATGATATGGCATAACGCTGGTACCAGGACCCTTTCTCTTAGGGGACATTTAAGAGTGATACACCAGTTGGGTGTTGTAGGACCGTGGGACACATAAGAAAATAATGATATATAAACAGTGGGTTTGTTTACATTGCATATTCTGGTATTTATTGTAAGCTTCCAAGGTAATTTGAGCTGATGATATGCATGTTCGAATAACATGATGAATATATTTGAAATTGAAAGCTTTTCATGAAGATGTGATTTGAAAATATCTTGAAATGCTATGATGATATATGACTATTTTACATTATAATAGGCTTACTTATTGAGTGTGAGCTCATGTAAATCTCACAATGTTTTTCAGAGCCTCAGGACTAAAGAAGAAATTATGGGGTAGATGATGCTTCTACTAAATAAATTAGATCCATTATGTTGATGTAACCCCAGTGATATTTGTATGTAGGGCTTGTAGCCCAAACCTTATAGTTATGGTTTGTATTAATGTTATGGACTTGTATTATATTTATTGGTCCAGATAGCAACCCAAGAGGGGGGGGGGGGGTGAATTGGGTTTTTCAAAAATTTAAACTCTTTTGAAAAATAAACCCCAACGGAAATAAAACTTGGATTTGCACAGGTTAAAACAGAATATGTACAAATAGAGAATTAATGATAATGAGACAAACACGGCAAACACAGGAGATTTTATAGTGGTTCGGTGTACCTACACCTACGTCCACTCCCAAGTATCTCTTGGGTCCACACTATAATCAACCTGATTACAGCAGAGTTGTTTTGCAAGCTCACAACTCGAACTTGTTGTTTTCCGGGTGCACAACGAACCCAACTGGTTTTCAAGGCTCACCAGCACAAAACCTTACACCACAAGTAAACTGCTTGCACAAGGCTAACGGCCTCAAAGGAATCAATCCTCCGATTGACCCAGCAAAAATAATCATTTTTACAAAACAAAGGCTCCTCCAATGAGCAAATATACAATGATAGAACACGAAATAAATAGATAGGAATCAAAGCCTGATTTGCAGATCTTGGTGGCTTGCTTCTTCTCTTCTCTTGGATGGGTCTTCCTTTAGAATGCTCTTGAAGCTTCGAATATTAGAAAACTAGGGCTTGGTTCTTTTCTTGATATTTCTTCAAAATGGAGCTATGAAAGCTTGGAATCTTTCTCTTTTCTTTTGGGGAATCAGTATAATCTTTCCTCTCGAATCTTCCCTCTTTTCTTTTCTGATGGATTTCAAAGATTTTTCTCTATTCTTTTCTTTTTGTCTCTCTCTTTTTTGGATGCAGCAAACCCTCTTCTTATAGATCAGTTTAATCCATAAATAGTTTAAAACTATCCATTAGAAACAAGTGTAAGAAAGATTAGATCCATAAATAGCAATAGCCGTTGGGATTAAAAAGATAAAAGTAAAGTTTAGAGTCGTTCTGACAGTTCTGAAGTCGCGTCTGACATTCTGGAGTTGGCTCTAACTTTTTTGGAGTCGGCTCTAAATCGAAAATCCCCAAATCGCTTGAACTGGAGTCGTCTCTGACTTTTCTGGGGTCGACACAAAAATCTTCTGGAGTCGACTCTAACAGTCACGGAGTCGACTCTAAGTCGTGGCCAGAAAAACCATCATTTTGTCTTTTCTGTTGGAGTCGGCTCTAACAGTCCGAGAGTCGACTCTAAGTCCGTGCCATTTTTTGGAGTCGACTCTGCGATTCCATGTGTCGACTCTAATGTCTGAAATCTTACCTTGACATTAGATTCGAACTAGAACTTGATTTATCTTATCATTTTGATTAATAAATCATATCATAAACTGAAAAACTTAATCAAAATCATTAGTAACTTCAAATGTTATACTCAAATAGTTTTGTTAATCATCAAAATCAATAATTGGGTCAACAATCTCCCCCTTTTTGATGATGACAAAAACTTTGAGTATATGCATTAAAAATTTATTTGAATTAAGAATTATAGACATTGTTAAAGCTTTAAAACTTCCTAACAGAGAATTTGATGCCAATTTTCAAAATGAATCAAAAAAGATACATGAGTCTATTATAAACATCAATCAAGATGATTTAACTTTACGTAGGAAATTATTAAGCTCCCCCTGCATTGAATAACTCCCCCTATGTAAATAAACTAAAATCGATTGATACAAATTGATTAGAATTTATAAATCTCAAAATTTCTCTCCCCTTTTTAGATATGCCAAAAGATTGAAATCTTATACTCCTTTCATTCTTATATCCTTATATTCTTCCATTCTTATTTCCTTTATGCATATACAATTTTCTCTCCCCCTTTTTTGTTATCAGCAATAAGGTGAATTTAAAAACAATAAAGAAGGTTATCAGAGCGGGGTTGTTGGTTCATTCAATCATAGAGATGGTAATTGGTTCTCATAGACAAATTTGCAATAAAAGGATAATTGTATTTCAATGCAAGATTCATTACATGTGTCAATTCAAGTACATTCTTAGAAAAGTAACATATTCAAGTGTATCCACAGTAAACCAAAATTCCTAGATACAAGCTATCAAAGTAAAGAAAGCAAGAAATCCTAAGATACAAACTAGGATAAGACAGGGTATCAAAATCAAACATGCTTGTAAACAATTTTCTTCAAATGACCAATCATTTCCATAATCTCATCTTTTGGTCCTTAAATTTTTCAAGACAAGCCTCAACTTGAGTGATAGCAATATCAAGATCTTTCTTCAACTAACCAATAGCATCTAAATAGACTCTTGATCCATCTGCTATCCCTTCTAATCTATCAAAAATCTTTTGAAGCTCAGATGACATGGCATTCACTGATTTATCCAAAGTAGAAACTATCATGTCAAGCTTAGCAGATATCAATTTCATTTCACTTCTCATTTCTGAATCATGCTCAGTCAGTAGGGCTCTGAGCTGATCAAGCTGCTCCTCTGAAAATCTTCCAGATACCAAGGCTGACTGATGTGGAGGTGAAGGATGAGTGCTCGGTCCAACCTCTGAAGGTCCAGCAGTAGATGGTCCAGGAATATCCTCTGCTCTGGCCTCCTCAACTCTAACTTCCTCTACTCTGGTCTCTTGTCCTCTTTTTATCCAAACATTATTCTCTTTTCTGAAGCCCATGCGGTGAATTGTAGAGACACTATAGTAATCAGTATGCCTTAATTTTCTTAGTGGCTCATTGTCCATTATTAGCACACCTTGGCTTCTAAAAACTAAGGTCAGAATCATACCGTATGGCAGTGTTGATCTCTTCTTAGTTGCTGCTTCTGCCATATAACCAATCATCATTCCAGCTAAATTAACAGGCTTTCCAGTAATGATACAGTCCATCAATAAGATATCTCGCTCCGAGACATATTCAAACCTTCCAATTTTAGGAAACAATATTCTTCCTCAAATATTATGAAGTAACCTGAGTTCCAAATTTAGTTGATTAGCCATGATTTCTTCAAACTCAGATACTTCTCTCCCTAACATCCTAGATAGGGCACCTCCTCTATCATCATGTTGATACTCAACAAGTCCAATAGTAGGCATCTCCAATAAATTTCCAAGAATCTCGGCTGTGATTATCACTTTGGTTCCTCTTACAAAACTCACTAAGCCTCCCTCTCCTCTACATAAATCATTGTAAAATTCTCTCACAAGGGCAGGGTATGTAGGAACATCTAAAGAGTAAACTTTCTCCCATCCATTTCCTTCAAAAATCGACCAATAGCGAAGCCCTCCGAAGCAAATAAATTGAAATCTACTTTCTTCCAGTTGTAATGGCCTTACCCGCTAATTGATCTACCCGTGGAGAAGATGGTGAAGGTGGAGAAGCATCTTGGGTGGCAGATGATGAAGATGAGGGTTGCCTACGAATCGTCCTTTTTCTCGTGGGAATGGCCAACTTCCAATAATCGCATGCCTTTTAGGAGCCATGGATTCGATTGGAATGAGTTATTGAGAGATTTGAGGGGTTTGGAGGGGTTGGAATCGATTTGGAACGGTTTTAGAAAGGGTTAGGAGACGATAGGATTGTTTGGGTGTCGACTCCGCCTTTTTATTTTGACCTAGTTCCTCTTAGAGTCGACTCCCGCAAAGCGAGGTATAGCTCCGGACTAGAAAATCTGTCAGCGCCCGAATTAGAGTCGGCTCTGCAGAAGCCGGAGTCGGCTCTAATTGCCCAGACAGAAATCAAAATATGAAGGTGTCGACTCCACAAACTGCAGGTGTCGACTCTACAATAGTTTCAGTGAAAAAATTTGAATTTCAAGGATCTGAAACTAATCAAATTGATCAATAAATTCTAGATAAATGTTCCTTATCAATTGGGGAAACAATGAATCAAATTTCTATAAATTTCCTTATTGGACATAGAGATTTTCAAGAAATTAATGAATCTAGATAGTTGTTGTCCTTAAGAGTTTCAGAAAATCATTCTAAAGGGTCACAAACTCCTAATTCTCCTCTAAGATAATAAAATCTTTCCTCACTCAAAGGTTTGGTAAAAATATCAGCTAATTGATCATTAGTATTAACATATTCAAGACAAACATCATTGTTGGAAACATGTTCTCTAATGAAGTGATGTCTAATTTCTATGTGTTTAGTTCTTGAATGTTGAATTGGATTCTTAGTTAGATTGATGGCACTAGTATTATCCCATTTAATAGGAATTTTATCAAGTGTGATACCATAATCTTCAAGTTGTCGCTTAATCCAAAGGATTTGAGCACAGCAACTTCCAGCTGCAACATACTCTGCCTCAGCAGTGGATAAAGCAACTGAATTTTGCTTCTTGCTAAACCAAGAGATTAAGTTACTTCCTAAAAGTTGGCATGCCCCACTTGTACTCTTTCTATCTAATTTACAACCAGCATAATCAAATCAGAATAAGCAATCAATTTTAAGGTTGAGTCTCTAGAATACCATAATCCTACATTTTTAGTTCCATTTAAGTATCTAAAGATTCTTTTAACAGCAAATAAATGTGATTCCTTAGGATTAGATTGATATCTTGCACATAGACAAATAGAAAACATAATATCTGGCCTACTTGCAGTTAGGTAAAGAAGTGATCCGATCATACCTCGATAATGCTTCTGATCTACTTTCTTACCTTCTTCATCCTTATCCAGCTTGCATGAGGGACTCATTGGCGTACCAAGAGGTTTAGCAGATTCCATACCAAACTTCTTGAGTATTTTCCTTGTGTACTTTATTTGGTTGATGAAAATCCCCACTTTCTCTTGTTTGATTTGAAGTCCAAGGAAGAAGTTGAGTTCTCCCATCATGCTCATCTCGAATTCTCCCTGCATTAACTTAGCAAATTCTTGACAAAGGAGATTGTTAGTAGCACCAAATATAATGTCATCAACGTAAATTTGAACAATTAATAAATGCTTTTCTTTTCTTTTTAAAAACAAAGTTTTATCAACGTTTCCTCTCGAAAAATTATTTTCAATTAAAAATTTACTTAATCTATCATACCAAGCTCTAGGTGCTTGCTTTAAACCATAAAGTGCTTTGTGTAATTTGAAGACGTGATTTGAAATTCATGATCTTCAAAACCAGGAGGTTGTTCAACATAAACTTCCTCATTTATAAAACCATTTAAAAATACACTTTTAACATCCATTTGAAATAAGTTGAAATTTATATGACATGCAAATGCAAGTAGTAGCCTAATGGCTTCTAATCTAGCAACAGGTGCAAAGGTTTCATCAAAATCTATACCTTCTTCCTGATTATATTTTTGCAACTAATCTAGCCTTATTTCTAATTACCAAGCCATTTTCATCCAATTTATTTCTAAAAACCCATTTAGATCCTATTATAGGGTGTTTTTAGGTCTGTCTACTAGGGTCCAAACTTGGTTCCTAGTGAATTGGTTTAACTCTTCCTGCATTGCTAACATCCAATAACTATCTTTCTCAGCTTCCTCTATAGTTTTAGGTTCTATATGAGATACAAATGCAAGATGATTATTGATATTTCTCATTGATGATCTAGTCCTTACACCTTGAGATGGATCACCTATGATTAGGTCCTTAGGATGACCATAAGCATATCTCCAATCTCTAGGTAGATCTTTATCATTATGAGCAGTATCAACACCATCATCCTTAGGTGAGTCATCATCCTTAGCTTCAGGTTCTTGATCTGAAGATACATTTAATTTTTTAATACCTCTTTCAATCAAAGATGTATCTTCCTCATCATCAATTTTATCTGAACTTGATGCTAAAGACTCATCAAACACTATATGAATGGATTCTTCTACAACTAAGCTTCTTTTATTAAATACTCTATATGCCTTTAGATGTAGAATATCCTAGGAAAATACCTTCATCAGACTTTGCATCAAATTCCAAGATTATCCTTTCCATTGTTATGAATAAAGCATTTACAACCAAATGCATGAAAATAACCTAAATTTGGTTTCCTATTATGCCATAGTTCATAGGGAGTCTTCTTAAGGATAGGTCTAATCAGGGCTCTATTTAGGATGTAACATGCTGTATTTATAGCTTCCGCCCAAAAATATTTTGGAAGTTGGCTTTCACATAGCATGGTACGGGCCATGTCTTCTAAAGTCCTATTTTTTCTTTCTACAACTCCATTTTGTTGAGGTGTCCTAGGTGCTGAAAAGTTATGATGTATGCCTTTTTCAAAACAGAATTTTTCAAATAAGTGATTTTCAAATTCAGTTCCATGATCACTTCTAATAGACACTATGGTAGTTTTTCTCATTTGTGACTTTCTTAACGAATTTCAGGAATATTGAGAAAGTCTCATCTTTGTGAGCCAAAAAATACCCAAGTGAATCTAGAGTAATCATCTACTATCACTAGACCATATTTCTTTCCTCCTAGACTTGTGGTTCTAGTAGGTCCAAAAAGGTCCATGTGTAGTAGCTCTAGTGGCCTAGTAGTTGAAACAATATTTTAGATTTGAAAGAAGTTCTTGTTTGTTTTCCAAATTGACATGCATCACATATTCGATTATTTTCAAAATTTAAGCTAGGAATGCCTTTAACTAGATCCATTTTCAATAGTTTAGAAATTAGGTGTGTGCTTGCATGACCTAATCTACGGTGCCATAGCCAACCAATCTCATTCATTTAGCATTATTAGCAACTAAGCAATGATTACTTGGAGATAAATTACTCAAATCAATTAAGTATACATTGCCATAACGTTTACCAACAAGAATAATGCTATTATCAATGGGATTAGTAACAGTGCAAACAGAAGCTTCAAAGGAAACTTTGAAACCTTTATCACACAGTTGGCTAATACTTATCAAATTATGTTTAAGTCCATCGACATATAAAACATTATCAATATGAGTAGATGGAGTAATTTGAATCTTACCAATACCCATGATATGGCCTTGACCATTATCACCAAAAGTAACTACTCCACCTCTTTTTGATTCAAGGGTGATGAATTGATCTTTGTCACCCGTCATGTGTCTTGAGCAACCACTATCCAGTACCATTTTCTTTTAGTCTGATGGCTGCAAGACACTCCTGCAAAACATTCATGTCTTAATTTTAGGTACCCAAGCCTTCTTGGGTCCTTCATGGTTAGATGCATTAAATATTGTTCCTTTGGGAACCCAAATCATCTTTCTTTTATTATGTGGAGATTTACACATATAAGATTTATGTCCTTTGTTTTCACATTTAAAACAAGTAATATTTGATGATTTTTCAGCATGTACAAAAATATTTTTCAAAGATTTTTGCTTTTTAAGTGGATTATATCCTAATCCAGCTTTATCAAAGACAGCTTTTTGATTATCCAAAATCATATTAAGTTTGATAGAGCTCAAAGTAAATTTATCAACTATAGGTTTAAGTCTATCAACTTCATTTTTCAAGCTTTCATTTTCTTTCATCAAAACTTCTTTTTCTACAACATGCTTTTCATTTTCTAAGGATAGTTTTTGCATTTGATTTTTTAGATCTTTGTTCTTTGAACTTAAGTTTGCAAAATCATCCATTAATTCATAAAAAGCACTATGCAATTCATCGAAAGTAAAATCATCAAGAAAACTCGGACTTACCTCATCATTGTCCGCCATGAAGCATAGATTGGCCATTTCACTCTTTTCTTCCTCTTCGGAACTTGAGCTTTCCGAATCACTCCATGTGGCCATCATTGCCTTCTTTTTGAATTTTTGGGTGCCTTTCTTTAGTTGTGGGCATTCAGATTTAAAATGACCCGGCTTCTTACATTCAAAGCAAATAACTTCTTTTTCTTTGCCCTTGTCCTCATCTTTTCTTGCAAAGGGCTTTTCTTTTCAAACTTCTTCTTCTTCATGAATTTTTTAAATTTTCTTGTGATGAGTGTCATGTCCTCATCATCACTTTCATCTTCAGATTCATGAGGCTCTTCCATATATTCAGAAATCTTAAGAGCCATAGTCCTCTTCTTCTTTGACTCATCATCATCAACGTGTTGCTTAATTTGAAGCTCATGAGTCATCAAGGATCCCAATAATTCTTCCAGGGGTAGAGTACTTTGATCTTTTGCCTCTTGTATTGCAGTCACTTTAGCTTCCCAAGTCCTAGGCAAAGAACGTAAAACCTTCCTCACAAGATCAGAATTATCATAAGATTTACCAAGGCTTTTTAAACCATTAACTATATCAGTAAATCTTGTAAACATATCAGTAATAGATTCACATGCATCCATCTTAAACAATTCATACTTATGAACTAGCATGTTAATCTTGGATTCCTTGACTTGATTTGTTCCCTCATGGGTAACCTCAAGTCTATCCCAGATTTCCTTAGCAGAAATGCAAATAGATATACGATTGAATTCATTTGCATCTAATGAGCAGTATAAAACATTCATTGCTTTGGCATTAAGTTGTGCCAATTTTTTATCATGTTCATCCCATTCCATTTCCGGTTTAGGAATCTCCATGCCATTAATCTAGCAGTGGGTGTGTGTGGTCCATTGACTATAATGCTCCATAGATCATAGTCAAGTGCTTGAATGAAAATTTTCATTCTAGCCTTCCAATAACCATAGTTTAATCCATTAAACAAGGGTGGTCTATTTGTAGATTGACCTTCGGAAAAAGATGAACCAGCTTGAGTTGCCATGTGGATCTTTGACTCTTGATCGTTAGATCAAATCAAATGAGCACTAGCTCTGATACCAATTGTTGGTCCAGATAGCAACCCAAGAGGGGGGGTGAATTGGGTTTTTAAAAATTTAAACTCTTTTGAAAAATAAACCCCAGCGGAAATAAAACTTAGATTTGCACAATTAAAATAGAATATGCACAAATAGAGAATTAAAGATAATGAGACAATCACGGCAAACACAGGAGATTTTATAGTGGTTCGGTGTACCTACACCTACGTCCACTCCCAAGTATCTCTTGGGTCCACACTATAATCAATCTGATTACAGCAGAGTTGTTTTGCAAGCTCACAACTCGAACTTGTTTTTTCGGGTGCACAACGAACCCAGCTGGTTTTCAAGGCTCACCAGCACAAAACCTTACACCACAAGCAAACTGCTTGCACAAGGCTAACAGCCTCAAAGGAATCAATCCTCCGATTGACCCAGCAAATAATAATCGTTTTTACAAAACAAAGGCTCCTCCAATGAGCAAATATACAATGATAGAACACGAAATAAAGAGATAGGAATCAAAGCCTGATTTGCAGATCTTGGTGGCTTGCTTCTTCTCTTCTCTTGGATGGATCTTCCTTTAGAATGCTCTTGAAGCTCGAAGATCAGAAAACTAGGGCTTGTTCTTTTCTTGAGATTTCTTCAAAATGGAGCTATGAAAGCTTGGAATCTCTCTCTTTTCTTTTGGGAATCAGTATAATCTTTCCTCTCGAATCTTCCCTCTTTTCTTTTCTGATGGATTTCAAAGATTTTTCTCTATTCTTTTCTTTTTGTCTCTCTCTTTTTCGGATGCAGCAAACCCTCTTCTTATAGATCAGTTTAATCCATAAATAGTTTAAAACTATCCGTTAGAAACAAGTGTAAGAAAGATTAGATCCAAAATAGCAATAGCCGTTGGGATTAAAAAGATAAAAGTAAAGTTTAGAGTCGTTCTAACAGTTCTGAAGTCGCGTCTGACATTCTGGAGTCGGCTCTAACTTTTCTGGAGTCGGCTCTAAATCGAAAATCCCCAAATCGCTTGTCGTCTCTGACTTTTCTGGGGTCGACACAAAAATCTTCTGGAGTTGACTCTAACAGTCCCGGAGTCGACTCTAAGTCGTGGCCAGAAAAACCATCGTTCTATCTTTTCTGTTGGAGTCGGCTCTAACAGTCCGGAGTCGACTCTAAGTCGTGCCGTTTTCGGAGTCGACTCTGCGATTCCATGTGTCGACTCTAATGTCTGAAATCTTACCTTGACATTAGATTCGAACTAGAACTTGATTTGTCTTATCATTTTGATTAATAAATCATATCATAAACTGAAAAACTTAATCAAAATCATTAGTAACTTCAAATGTTATACTCAAATAATTTTGTTAATCATCAAAATCAATAATTGGGTCAACAATATTGATATTGCCTTATTGGAATTAAGTGTCTTGTTTCGGGACGCCTTATATGCTTGGTATGCGGTGGGTTGTCATCCTAGCTCAAATGTTGGGTCTGAATCGTGACAGGAGGGAAGGTGTGTGAAAAGAAAAAGGGAGAGTAGTTTAGGAAAAAAATTTTAAAAAAAATGAGGGGGTTGTGGAGTAATTTAGGCTGTGCAAATAGAAATTCCCATTAATCTTGCGTCCAAGGAAGAACTACGAGGGCATGCCGTCTGGACAACAGTGCTCATGGCTTACACATGTAACAGGTTTCGGCTGGACCCGAATAAAAGGGCACGATAATAAACCAAGTAGCAGTAAGAAAAGCCGTATCCTCGAATAAAAGGGAGCGATAATAAACCAGTAGCAGTAAGAAGAGCCGTTATCGTCATTAGACGACATTCATCCCGTACAGATGTCGGTGATTTTATCAAGAATACTTGACATCTATCGGATTCTTCGTTTGATAACTTTTAAGAGAGATAAAGGAGAGAGAACCACAGCGCTGGCACCTCATTATACATAAGTTCCGTACTAACTAGTATTGCCATTCAATTACCCTGTGATGAGCTGCGCTGAGAAGACCAGAACGGATGGAGCACGAGCTCTGCTCTAGAGCTCTCACCTGGCTCCAACCGAGACTGACTCTCCAACCTAGTGCTGCCCATGGACTTCTCAAGTTTCAGATATCATATCAATTTTGTTGGTCGGACTTGTCTGTGCCTCATCCTTATCTTCCTTTTTCTTCTCCTACTACTTCTTATTTATTGATAAAATTCTTTCTTCCGTTTTCGTATAATGATGGCTTTGTTAAATTGCTACAAGTTCAAGTTATGGGACGGTGTGTTTGTTACACAGGCAGGCACAGGCGGGCTTATCAGGGGGGCTGAGATGGCTCAGGCGACATAAAGACACAACCTGATAAAAGAGAGATAAGAAAAGGTCCTGGCCTCAACACTTTTTCTGCCTAAAGTTCTGGTTGGGCCCAAAATATAAGAAGCTCGAAATTATTTAGACCATGTCTGAGCTTGAGACTCCAAGGAGCTCTATGCCTCCAATATCGAAAGGTCTTTGTGCATTATATATGATGCAAATCATGCACACCTGCATGATAATTGATCAGGCATGCGTGCAGCCATATGTGTTAAGAATAATTTTATTTTGGGTTAAACTATATAATTAATCCTTGTACTCAGGAAATTATATTATTTTGATTCTTAAAACTTTAAAAAATTATAAAAATAATCTTTAATTTTCTGTTTTGTATCACTTTGATCCTTACCGTTAAATAGAGGAGACGCCGTTTATTTTTATCCTATATAGCAGCATACGTAGCAGCACACATGGCTTCCAATTCGCAAAATAAATTCTAAATTCATAACTAATCGTTAATTCATTATTTAATAATTTTAAAAAAATGTATAAAATACCCTGATTTTCCTTAACCCGCATATGCTCCGCTCCCCCTCCCCCTCCCCATCCCCTCACCGCCAAAGAGGAGGCAGTCCATGGCCCCCTCCATCGTCTCCCCATGGCCCCTCTTCGCCTTCAACCACCACCTCCTCACCTCATTGCCGATCAGGTAAATCCCCTCCACCATCAATATGAGAAAGAGGAAGAGAGGGAAAGAGGGAGCTCGGCTCCATCGATGCCCCTCCTCCACCGGTGCCTAGGGGAGAAGGGGCAGAGTGTAAGGCCATGTCACCAGGGTTCAAGGCCTATGCCAAGCAGGTCAAGGCCAACGTTGTTGCTCTTGGAAACTATCTAATAAACAAGGGCTACAAGATTGTAACTGATGGGACTGATAACCACCTTGTTCTCTAGGATCTCCAGCCTCTTGGCTTGACTAGTATAAATTAGTACATTTTTCTGTATTTTTTTGTTCATTCATTGTGCATAAATGCATTTTCTCCTCTCCATTGAAAATTTGTAAGAAACAAGGTTAAGAAGCTCTGCGACCTTTGCAACATTACAGTGAACAAAAATGCTGTGTTTGGGGATAGCAGTGCATTGGCCACCTCTTCTTCCTTTCTTTTTTTTGTTTTCTTTTATTTTCCTTTCTTCTTCTTCTCTCTTCACTTCTTCTTCCTCCCGTCTCTTCTTCACTACGATGGTGGTACGGCCAGCCGGGAAAAGCCGGCCAAACCCCACTAGACGCCACCCCAGAGCCGGTGGGGGCCGCTGCTCGGGGCTCGGGTCCAGTGAGCCGATGGACATGCCATCGGACCCGAACCAACACGCAGAAGCCGGTTTAGCTCCCATGCTAGAGGAGGGCTTCTGGCAGCCCTTTCCCCTTCCTCCTCTGTCGCGACACCCTTACACTCTTCCTCCCTTCTCCCCTACCGACGACCCATGGAGAGGCGTCGGCACCGATGAAGGAGGGGTGTTGGCGGGGCCGAGCTCCCTCTTCCCCTCTCTCCCTCTCACTCTTTCTCTCTCTCATATCGATGGTGGATGAGATTTACCTGGTCATCGGTGAGGTGAGGAGGCGATGGCCGAAGGTGGAGAGGCGATGAGGAGACGGCGGAGGGGGCCATGGACAGCCTCCTTTTTGGCAGTGAGGGAAGGGAAGCAGGACCGGTGGTCGGGGGGGGGGGGGGGGGAGAAAGTGGAGCGGATACGTGGTCAATAAAAATCAAGGTATTTTTTTATATTTTTAAATTATTAAATAATAAATTAATGATTTGTTATGAATTTAAAATTTAATTTTGTTAATTGGATGTTATGTGTGTTGCTACGTATGCTGCCACATAGAATAAAAATAAATATCATCTTCTTTATTTAATGATAAGGATCAAAGTGATACAAAATAGAAAATTCAGGATTATTTTTACAACTTTTTAAAGTTTAAAGATTAAAGTGAAACAACCTCTTAAGTATAGAAATTAATTGTGTAGTTTAGCCTTTTATGCACCATATGTACCCGTGATCGCACGCACAGTAAAAAATGGACTTTTCATCTAATATTGAGCATCAGATTTTTTACCTCTACCTGGCGCATGCCCTGCCATTGCACAGTGGACTGGACTGGAGGTTTACATCTCGGCGAACAATGGGTCTCAGCCTAATCCAGCTTATTGACGCCTTCAAAATATGAGCTTTGATTGCTTCATTGTCAAAGCGGGCATTATCAATTTAGGTGATGAGGGGTAAAAATATCATTGCATTAATGATCATGCAATCCAAGACATCGGGCTAAGGCTAGCCCGTACACCCTGTCGTATAGCTGTCACATCCGAAAGGCAGCAATGAGTGGGCTACCCCCTCCAAACTGCTTTCGTATAACAGTTGGCCAAGCTATTATTATGCCTCGGCTGATCAAGCTATTATCAGTTGGCCGAACTATTATTATACCACAGCTGATCGAGCTATTATCAGTTGGCTAAACTATTATTATACCTCGGCTGATCGAGCTATTATCATACCCCCACAGGCCGAGCTATCGCCACCAAATCATCCTGCGCTTCGATGGGCCGGGCCTCATCATACCTCGGATAGCTGAGTCATTCTATGTCTCAAGAAAGCAGAACTATCCCATACCTCGGTAAATTGAGTCTCACCATACTTCGGTAGACTCAGCCATCTTCTATACCTCGGCCCGACCGAGGTACTCAAGCGCCTCCGGAATACACTTAAATTAATAAGATTTCAAATAGGAAATCATTCCTACGCTACTAGAAATGGCTTAGAGCCTATAAATTCGCTAAATCTTAAAGCACTGTCTGCTCTTCCTGGCTGTTGATCCTCTAACCAACCAAATACGGATCCTACCGGCCCTGTAACAGCCTGATTCGAATCAGTTTTGAATCCTAACAACTTTCAGACCCTCTGTGACGTGTCCAAGAAATCAGGTGATCACCTATAAATATCACAGCCTCAGATCCCCTTAGGTACGGCATTCTGCACACTCAAGACACCTTTCTTTCACTCACTCTCCCTGTCAGAAAAATTTCATTAGAGCTCAGACAGAGCTCCTAGCACCACCCTGAGAGGAACTCTTCCTCAGGGATCCTTCTCCCCATTGTCTGCTTGCTGTGAATCTCCATTGACTTGGGCATTGGAGGGTCTTCCGCAGAGGGCACCCCCCCAAACCACCCTCTGCTCGAGGATTGTTTTGCAGGTCCTGGCCAGGAGTCGAGCCCGGATTCGAAGCCCCAACAGCACCCAAGTCCGAGAACGGATTTCTGCAGCAACAGATTGGCGCTAGAGGAAGGACCGCAAGTCTCGTAAACTTGTATTCTAGGAGACAAGGATTCAGATCGGAAGAAAAATCCTCTGATGGCCAATCGGAAGAGAGCCGCCTCTGAGGCTCAAGATCAGGTTGCATCTCAGAGGCCTGATCCAACCAATGGCGCGGAGCCCTTGCTACGCCACCAGCTGAAACCCCTTCACCATCAGCTCCGGTGGTGACTCTGAACCAGTTCGCCACTCTGGTTCAACAGGTCCAGGCCCTGACCTAGCTTATTCAAGGAGCTCAAAGGGTTTCCCACCTGGCGGCTCCTGTTCTGCCACTTCATGAAGAAGAGGCCGCCCCCATTTCTCCAGCAACTCTTCCCTCTAATCCGCTTGGGGCAGCGTATTACCTTCACTGACCTGTAAGGGCGAAGCCAATGTCCCACCAGGCCGGAGGAGGGAGCCCGCTCAGATCCCGTCGGGCTCGCTCCAACTCCCTGGTGTCTTCCCAAGATTCGATACCGCTGCTCCATCCCATCACTCGATCCCTCCTATCACTCTAGATGAAGGAATCAGGCAGCAGATGCAAGAGATGCGACGGGAATGGCATCGGGAGTTAGACGCCATCATGCAGGCTCCTTTGTCCCAGCCAAAGACGGATCAGGGCATCCCCTTCACCGAGAGGATCATGAGGGAAGTGATTCTCCCTCATATCAAGTTCCCAACCATCGAGCCCTACCACGGATCTACTGATCCCGATGACCACCTCTGCAGCTTCAAGTCCATCATGATGTTCCATGGAGCGTCAGATGCGATTCTATGCCGTGCTTTCCCCTCTACCCTTAGAGGGTCTACTCGAACCTGGTTCAACAGCCTGAAACCAGGTTCTATTGATTCATTTAACGAGCTGAGTTGTCTGTTTATCAGCTAGTTCGTCAGCAGCCGTCATCACCGGCGAAGATCTGATTCCTCTCGAAAGTTAAGCAAAGAGAGGGGAAATCCCTGAAGAACTACCTCGGCCGTTTCAACACAGCCCTGCTAGAAGTTGACCACCTCAATCATGAGGTGGCCATGTCCGCCTTGGCCGGAGGGGTATCAAAGGCGGAAGACTTTTATTTGGCCCTGGAGGTCAACTACCCGAAGAGCCTTTTGGACATGATGTCTCTGGCAGATAAGTATGCCAGAGTCGAGGAGTCGAGAAGGTTGGCTCAGTCCGAGCAGCAGAAGAAGGAGGTGAAAAGCTCTGACAAGCATCGAGCCTATCGCCGTGCAAGCCCACCTCACCACCATGGAGCCCCTCTGCCGCCGCCTTGAGATCGGACCCAGAGCCCAGCTCGAAGGTTCGACCGCTATACCTCTCTCACTGCGCCAAGGGCACAGATTCTGATGGAGATCGAGTGCCAGATTCCTCAGCCTCCTCCCCTCTGAGGTAACGGGGTCCGAGGGACATAACCAAGTACTGCCGCTTCCACTGAGATCACGGGCATGATACTGAAGAGTGCTAGCAGCTCGAAATGAAATCGAGAGTCTAATCCGGTGGGGTAGATTAGACCGATTCAGAGGGCCACCTGAGCCAGCGAATAAGGGAGGTCATCAACCTGAACCTCGCCAGCTTCCTCCGCCGAATCCCCCGGTCATCGGCAATGTCAACATGATAGCGGCGATCGACTCTCCATCATCTGGGCCGAGTGAGTAGGAAAATCTTCCGAAGAAGGCTCGAATCGATGAGCTTGCTTTCTTTGATGAAGACTTGCGGGAGGTACAGTGCCCCCACAATTCTCTGGTTGTATCTTTGAATATGAACAACTACGATGTACACCGCATTTTAATTGATAGCGGAAGCTCCGTTAATGTTTTGTACTTCGATGCCTTTTTGAGACTAAAATTCCAGGTGGAAAACCTCCGAGCCATGGAATCCACTCTGGTGGGTTTCACGGGCGATTCTATAACCCCTGAGGGAGTCATTACTCTGACGGTCCGAGCTGGCACCTGGCCTCGCGTAGCTACTAGCTCATGATTTCCTCGTGACTAAGCTTTGGTCCCCCTACAATGCCATCCTCGGCAGTTCGGCGCAGATATCCCTCAAGGCCATCATTTCTATTCCCCATCTTGCCATGAAATTCCCCACTGAATGGGGAGTAGGGGTTGTTTGGGGTAGCCAGATTATTGCTCGGCATTGCTTTGTCGCCGACTTGCAGTCCAGGAAGCCCGAGGTGGATGGGCTGGATGCTCGTGAAGACTTCACTGAGCAGCAAGGAGAACCAGCCGAGGAACTGGAGGAAGTGCGCTGGATGAAGCTCGGCCCGACCGAACCATAAAGATCGGGTCACAGCTAAAGGGAAAGCTTCGGCAAGACTTAATCAATTTCCTTCAGGAGAATGCCGATGTGTTCGCCTGGTCTGCCTCAGATATGCCAGGGATTAGTCCAGATGTCTTAGTCCATCACCTCAGTGGATGAGATATTTTGACCAGTCAAACAGAAGAAAAGAAGCTGCCCCCGAGCATCAGAAAGCTATCGAGGAAGAGGTGGACAAGCTCATCAAAGCCAACTTTATCTGGGAGGTCAATTACCCCGACTGGTTGGCAAATGTCATCACGGTGAAAAAGTGAATGGCAAGTGGAGGATTTGCATCGACTTCACTGACCTCAATAAAGCTTGCCCGAAGGACAGTTTTCCTCTCTCTCAGATTGACCAACTCGTAGATGCGACATCGGGCCATCAGATGCTGACTTTCATGGATGCCTATTCGGGGTACAACCAAATCCGAATGGTGCCCGAAGATGAGGAAAAGATAGCCTTCATCACCGACCGAGGTATCTATTGCTACCGAGTTATGCCTTTTGGTCTGAAAAATGCAGATGCCACCTTCCAAGGCTGATCAACAAAATCTTCAAGAGCAAATCGGTCAGAACATGGAGGTGTATGTTGATGATATGCTGGTGAAGAGCAAGGAGGTGCCCCACCATGTGGAGGACCTTGCGGAAAGCTTCGCAACACTCCGGAAGTACCATATGAAGCTCAATCCAACTAAATGTGCCTTCGGAGTTAATTCTGGCAAGTTCCTGGGCTTCATGGTTTCACAGCGGGGAATTGAAGTGAACCTCCAAAAGATCCAAGCCCTGCAGCAAATGATCCCTCCGGTGTCAGTCAAGGAAGTGTAGCGTCTCACTGGAAGGATAGCGGCCCTCACCGCTTCATTGCTTGATTGACCGAGAAATGCCTCCCCTTCTTCAAAGCTCTTCGGTCGGCGAAGAATTTTCAATGGACCTCGGATTGCCAGAAGTCCTTCGAAGATCTTAAAAGATACCTCGGCTCACCGCCTCTCCTTAACAGTCCCAAGCAAGGAGAAATGCTGAGTTTGTATTTGGTGGTTTCTGAGAGTGCCATTGCTCAGTGCTGGTCAGGGAGGATAACAAGGTTCAGAGGCCGATCTATTATGTCAGCAAATTGCTCAGGGATGTCGAGACAAGGTATACCTGGGTCAAGAAGGTGGTCTTGGCCCTGGTGACATCATCCAAAAACTGTGGCCATATTTCTAGGCGCATACCATGGCGGTTCTGACCGACCAACCCATCAGATCTATCATCCATCGCTCGAAGGCCTCGAGAAGGATGACCAAGTGGGCTGTAGAGCTGAGCGAGCATGACATTCAATATTATCCTCATTCAGCCATTAAAGCCCAAGTCCTGGCGGATTTCCTCCTGGAGTGTACCATACCCAGGATGCTTTACCTCAGGTTCCCCTGAGCAACCAAAGCTCAACGCTCCGTGGTTACTTCACACCAACGGATCCTCTAGTGCGAGCAGCTCTGGCGCGGGTCTTGTCATCACTAGCCAGAAGGAGTGACGTTTGAGTATGGCATCTGTTTCTCCTTCGCAACTTCCAACAACAAAGCAGAGTACGAGGCCCTAATTGCCGGACTCTGCATCGCTCGGGAGCTCAAAGTCGAGAAGCTAAACGCTTACACTGACTCCCAATTAGTGGCAGGCCAAGTACGAGGAGAATTCGAAGCCCGAGAGCCGAATATGGTTCGTTATTTGCAAAAGGTGCATGATTTGTTATCTCATTTCACTGAATTTGAAATTATTCAGATACCAAGGGTAGAAAATGCATGCGTCGACCTCTTATCTCGCCTAGCGACTGCGGATTCAATGACCTTGAGCGAAAATTTCATTTGGAGGTCTGGAGAAATCCAGCATCACTATTCTGATCAGATGATGCAAGTTGACACCGAGCCATCTTGGACGGATCCCATATATAAATATCTCAAAGAATGGTTACTACCTGCCGACCGAAAAGAGGCAAGAAAACTGAAAATGAAATCCTCCCATTATGTCTTGATTGACGATCAGCTATACAAACGATCCTTCTCTATGCCTCTGCTTAAATGCATCCGACCTTCGAGGCTGATTATGCTCTTCGGGAGGTTCATGAAGACATATGCGGCAACCACCTCGGCGGCAGAGCTTTGTGCCATAAGATACTTCGCCAAGGATACTATTTGCCGACTATGCAGAAAGATGCCAACAATCTTGTCCGAGCCTGCGATTCATGTCAACGACATTCTAACATCCAAAGACTCCCTTCTACTCACTTGACCGCTATATCATCCCCCTAGCCCTTTGCCAAGTGGGGAATGGATATCCTCGGTCCTTTTCTCCTTGCAACGGGACAAAGGAAGTTCTTATTTATTGCGATTGATTACTTCACCAAATGGGTTGAAGCCGAAGCAGTTGCCAAGATCACCGAGGCTCGGGCTAAATATTTTGTCTGAAGGTCCATCATTTGTCGGTTCGGTCTTCCTCACACAATCATCATCGACAATGGGAAGCAATTTGATAATCCCAAGTTCCGATAATTCTGTGAGGATCATGGCATCGTTCATTGCCTCACATCGATGGGACATCCCCAAGCTAATGGAGAAGCCGAGGTAACCAACCGAACCCTCTTGCAGGGAATCAAGACTCATCTTAATCGAGCATGAGTCAAGTGGGCGGAAGAGCTCCACCACGTGCTATGGGCTTACCGAACCACCAAGAGGACGCCCACGGGCCAAACTCCTTTCAAAATGACCTTCGGCATGGAAGCTGTCATTCCTGTGGAAGTTGGGCTCCCTTCCCCTCGCGTGGAAGGTTATTCGAAGGAGTCTAATGATGAGCAACTCCGCGCCAACCTCGACCTACTAGAGGAGATCAGAGAGAAAGCGCGGATCAGAGTAGCTGCCTACCAGCAGAGAGTGGCTCGCTATCATACCTCCAGAGTCAAGGGGAAATCTTTCTCGCCCGGTGATCTTGTCCTCCGAAAGGCGTCTGTCTCCAAACCAACGGAACGAGGAAAGCTGTCTCCGAACTGGGAAGGCCCCTATCAAGTGGCGAAAGTCGTCGGGCCCAGTACCTACAAGCTCCAGGATCTAGATGGGAAATCCATTCCCCGAACGTGGAATTCAGACAACCTCCGCATATATCATCAGTAGGGTACACCTTCTATAGGCCCACCCCATTAATTGTGTTGGCATATTGCTTCTATGATTCATGGCATGGTCGCTACAATCACTTCTCCGAAAAATCATAATAAAAACAGATGCCACTTACCAATTCTAGGCACGACCGAGCTGTCTCCTTGAACAAGAAATCTCCGTACCTCGGCTGGGCCGAGTCCTATTCAACAAAGACTTGGTATGGCCGAGCACCTCCAGTATGGTTGAGGGCCAAGTATCTCCAAGCCTTCGGCCAGATTTGGGCAGCTTACAAGCCCCGGCCGGACCAAAGGGCGAAGAAACTTTGGCCAGATTTGGGCAGCTTACAAGCCCGGCCGGACCAAAGGGCAAAGAAACTTTGGCCGGATTTGGGCAGCTTACAAGCCCCGGCTGGACCAAAGGGCAAAGAAACTTCGGCCGGATTCGGGCAGCTTACAAGCCCTGGTCGAACCAAAGGGCGAAGAAACTTCGGCCGGATTCGGGCAGCTTACAAGCCCCGGCCAGACCAAAGGGCGAAGAAACTTTGGTCGGATTCGAGCAGCTTACAAGCCCCAGCCGGAGCCGAAGTGTATAAGCCCCGGCCAGAGCCGAAGTGCGTAAGCCTCGGCCAGAGCCGGAGTGCATCTTTTATGATTGGAAGCCCCAGCCAGAGCCAAAGTGCGTAAGCCTCGGCCAGAGCCGGAGTGCATTTCTTATGAATGAAAGCCTCGGCCAAAGATGAGGTACGTATCCTTGAAAGCCTCGGCCAGAGCCGAAGCCCATGAGGCCACGCGACATCCAGGAAAGCTAGAAATCGCGTCTCGAGGCGCACTAAGCGCATTTTTCAGTCACGAGCAGAAGGCAGAAAATCTTTTTCTGATCTGGAATCGAGAGCCTTAAATGCCTCGAATCGCCCACAAATCCTCAAGATATGAACAAATCTGGGGAATCCTCTGACGAAAGCAACATCGTCCAATAACAATCGATTGCTTGGCGCGTGCGCAAAATAACCCTGCATGGGAAATGGCCAAAGAATTAAATGCTCAAAAAAGAAAACAAGGCGTTCTCTGACAAGTCATAAGCCTCTTCCATCACCTTGGTCGAAAAAAGAACCGACCTCTTGCCTCGGATAGAGCCAAACCAAGACACTCTATTATTGGCTAAAGTATCTTACTTATCTCGTAAACCTCGATCGGATTCGGATAGCTCGCAAGCCCCGGCCAAACCGAGTGATCTCCAAACAGTCTCCGAACTTCGGCAGGGCTGAGTGACATTCCCCGCGCCATGGCGTCACCAGGAATACACTCCACGGTTCTTAAAGCCTTATCATGACTCGAGCAGCTTCCCAAAGCCTCATCATGCCCGAATGGCTCCCTCAAACTTCAACGAAGCCGAGCCGTCGGCTATACCTCGGCCTCCTTAGCCTCGATCTCCTCAATCTCTTTAGCCTAGGCCAGATTTCCTCCATATTTCGGAATAAACCGAGGTATCTCCTTTCGATTCAGTATAACTGAACATTATCTTATGCCTCGGTCCAAGCCGAGATGTCTACCCTTGCCCTAACTAAAACAAGGACGTAATACCCTAGTCTCGCCAAGATCTCCAAAGATCCCTCAAGGAATGTCTCGTTTGTGTATCTGACACAACGAGAACGAACGTTTCAAGGGTAGCACCAAATACAAAGGTTGCTGAAAGTCTCTATTCCATTCATTATAAAAAAAAATATATGAGCCCTCACTGGGGCTTGCCATCTTTTCTGAGTGCTGCCGAGCTCCCCCCACGCTGCAGAGCTAACTCGGCAATCTGTCGTTGGAGGGATGCTACTTGCCCCTCCAGCCGGCTGTTGGCCCGACGAAGAAGCTCGTTCTCTCTCATAGAAACAGCCAGGTATTGCTCGGCCGCCCTCTAGAGTCGCTCGCGGTCTGCAAACAGTAATGCCAAGACCTCCCCATCAACGGTTACCGTAGTGCAGCTCCTTGGGGCCCCCCACGGCCATTGACGCCGCTGCTTGGCGCTTCAGTCGATCGCCCCTCGCCTCCAGAAGCCATCTCAGTATCCAAAAATTTTGAAAGATCAGCTGAAAAGGTGATTAACGATGGCATTCCCCCATCCATTTTTAAACTACTCCTAGTAAGTATCCCGATCGCTCGGGCCATCAATTCCAACACTATTACCGCAAAACATGCCACGTGTCACTGCCTCAGTAGGTGCTCATAGGAAACGAAGAGTTCCGCCCCCTCATCGAAGAGGATCATTAATAACATTGAGGCGCTCGGGATGCGCCACCTTTTCTCGGGACCAAACTTCCTCTGTTCGGATTATGTTACCTGGAGCTATATTCCCTATGCCCGAACCTGCGCTTCGGACTAGGGAACCTCGGCAGGGCCGAGTCCCAAATCTCCATACCTCGGCCCGAGGCACCTTTTCTTCAGCCCGAACAAATCATTTACTTTACCTCAACCCTAGCCGAGTTATCCCAACTCCTATTAGGACGAGCTATTTCGAATAAGTCTGAAAGGACATTCCTCGGCGAAATTTGGCCCAGAGTCAACTGAGTAGGGCGCCTGATTAAAAGATGCCAAAGGCCACCTAGTTGTGGGATACGGGTTGTTATAGGCAGAAGGGAAAATCGCTGAACACACATAATCAATTGCTTAAGAAAAGACGACAGCCAAGGCGACAAGGTGAAAACAAAAGTTCATTTATTGATTATTGATCGAACTACAAAAGAAAAGAAGCAGAAAATACATATGACAGCCCTGGAAAGTCAAGGTTTAGGGTCAGACCCAGTGTCTCCTGCAGCAGCATCTGGAGAGGCATGACTCGGTTCTCCCTCTTCGAAAGTGCTTCGTTGAGATACCTCGGCAACCGCATCAGCGCCCAAAATAGCCTCGAGATCAACATCCGAGATCTCCTCATACTCGGTTTCCTTGGTCCCCGGGGTACGAGTCTCATAATGCTCGGCTTCTAGAAAAGACAAGTCCAACTCGGGATAGGCCTGAGAAATTTTAGCTCGTGTCTCTTCCTCGCCGAACCGAAACGCATCGGCACAGGCCGCCCTATGCTCCTCGGTAAATTGAGCAGAGTTTTTGTATTCCTCCACCGCTAAGGAGGTCCGTGTGTTTGCTTCGGCCAATTGCTTCTCTAGTTCGGAGTTTCTTTGGTAACTCGAGGCCATTTCCTCTCTGAAGGTCCTCAGCCGCTCCTGAAACTCAAGCCCCATTTTGCCACCTACAGGCAAAGGGCCAAGTAAGGCAAAAGTCGAAAAGCCAAAATGAAAAATAGTAGGAGATAACATACCTCTTCCTCCCGTTAAGTCATCTTCGTGTTCAACCCACAAACCTCATCGAGAGCCTTTGACTTGTCCGTCTCCACCTGCTGGAGCCTAATCTTAAGACTATTAATCCGCGATTGTTTACCCTCATTCTCCAGGCAAGACTAGGCAAGGTCAGCAGTCAACTTGGCAATTTGACCTTGCTGCCATTTAACCTGATCTTCATTGTCACCCAATTTCTTGCTTAAGTCAGCAATTTGTTTCAGCTTCCTCCAGAACCTACGTTCCTCATCAGCAAGCCTTTTATCCGCCCTAGCCCTCATCTCATTCCACCTATTGTCGAAGCATTTCCGCATATCCTCTATCTCCTCGTCATGCTGAGATTGAATTCGTGATAGCTCCAAGCGGGCCTCGTCTGATTGCTCGCGGAAGCCCTGAAGCTCATTGACCTGTACAGCAAGCTGAGAGGCTCTCTCTCTTACAGCCGAAAGAGACTTACCGATCCTCTCAAGCTCCTTTTGGAAGGTCACCAAGGATCAGGAAAGAGTGGTTGTCGAGTCCACCCTCTCCTTGAGGCAATCGATTTCTCTCCGGGCTTGAGCCCAAGCTCCGATGGCCAAGTGCAAACGCCATTTTAATGCCCTCATAATCAAAGCATTCTGCAAAAAAATTGCATGTGAGAAAATGCGACCGAACTAACCGACTAAAACTTTTGTTTCGGTATAATGACTTACCCGAGAAGCATAATCCGAGGCAATCTTCGTGAGGGCGAGGTTATCGATCTCGATGAGGAGGAAAGTTTCATTCGGCACCCCAACATACCTGAAAGCCGCGTCAACGAGATCCACCGGATCGTATCCTCCCTCCGAGGAACTCTCTCCCCTATGGAACACAGACCGCATTAAGGCAGCAAACATGTCATCCACCTTCGGGTCATGTGAGAGAAAGTCTGCTCCCAAAGGGCTAATCTGGGAAGTTGCGGCCTTTGGAGCCATCATCCGGCTAACCTCCTCCACCAAGGCCCTCATCTAAGGAGCCTCGGGTGCTTCAGCTCCGACGAAGGGAGCCCCAACTTGGGCATTCCCTTCGCTCGGCGATCCCCCTTCCTCTTCAGACATTTCTTTGCCCCCGGCGGACTCCTCTAAAGCCTCAGTTTCTCTTGGGGCCTCCAGTGCTTCGGCGGAGGGCCTTCCGATGGGAGACTTCTACGAAGCTCAATCACTGGTTCAACCAGTTCAATTTCCCCTTCACTCTCCGCCGACTCTCCAATGGGTAGCCCAGACTGAGCTTTGGCAGCCACAACCATTTCTACCACCTTGATTGAAGCAGGGATCTTTCCCATGTCTACCTGTGACATTTCAGGACTGCCGGCCTCCAATAGAGAAGACCGAGCAACCCCGACTATGGGGACCACCGAATGAGCTGGCGCTACTCCCTCATCATCATCTGACAAAACAACTATCTGTGAGGGGGAGACTCCGATAGCCTCCTCTAGAATCCCCTCGGCAGCCTGATCTCCCCTGTTGGCCCAGATGGCAACCCAAGAGGGGGGGGTGAATTGGGTTCTTAAAAATTTAAGTCCTTTTAACTTTAGTTAATTAGTTAGCAAAATGTGCAAGTGAGAGGCTAACTTTAATCAATACACAAGCAATAATAAAGAGAGATAGAGAGAGAAATATAGCACGGCAAACACAAGATAATTTTATAGTGGTTCGGTGCAACCAACACCTACGTCCACTCCCAAGATTCACTTGGATCCACACTATAATCTCCCTAGATTACAGCCGAGTTGTTTTTCAAGCTCATAACTCAAACTTGTTATTTTCCCGGGTGCACAACGAACCCAGCCGGTTTTACACGGGCTTACCAGCACAAAATCCAACACGTTGTTTTTCACGGGCTCACAACTAACCCAACACGAGCACTCCGGCTTGCAACGAGGTATAATAACCTCCACTGATTCAATCCACTGATTGAATCAGCAAACAACCAAAATAACAGAGTTTAAATATAGAAATGCTCCCCTTGAGCAAATATACAAATGAAGTATAAGAAAGGGTTAGAAAAGCCTGATAAGATTGCAGATGGTTGTGGCTTTGGCTTTCTTCCTTCTCCTCTTTAACTCCTCTTGAAGTATTGAATCAGGCCTCAACAAGATTCTTGGCCGTTTGAAAACTTTGGAGTTGAGATGAAGCTTTTTCTCCTTTTGTTGAATGTTGAAAATCCCTCGATTTGATCTTTGAAAAGCTTTTGGATTTTCTTTTGGCTCTTGTGGATTGATGATCTGGAGCAGACGAAACTTCCTCTTTGATTTCACTCCTTTTGAATCACTCTATTTTGAACTAGAAGATTTTTCCAATAAAGCTCTGTTTTTCCCTCTTTTGAAAGATATTCTTTTCTCTCTTCTTGATTTTCTCTGGATTGTTTTGATTTGAAAAGAGCTCCTCTATTTATAGATTCTGCAAAAATATATCCGTTAGAGACAAAGAAAAATAGCCGTTATTTGAAAATCTTACCGTTGGAGCTGATGTGTCATCGTGAAAAAATCGCGTCCAGATTTTGTGGAGTCAGCTCGAACTTTGTGGGAGTCGGCTCGCACAGTCCATTCCAGAAACACCTAACTTTCAGGGGTCGACTCGAGATATGCGGGGAGTCGACTCGAGAAGTGCTAAAAAATAAGCCTTTCTGCCGTCTGAGTCGAGTCGGCTCGCACAGTCATGAGTCGGCTCGCGAAGGTTCAGGGGTCGACTCTTGAAAACTCAAGTGTCGACTCAGGACAACATTGAAAAACAGATATTTGGGGAGTCGACTCGGAAACCCTTGAGTCGGCTCGGAGCGATACAAAAATCAGAAAAATGTTCTGATAGACTTTAAAACTCGTCCCAAATACATTTAAATATAAATGTGACTTGAATACATTAAATATGACATTAAGCATGGATTCAAGACATGTTTCAAGAAATCATAGATTGATATATAACATGTAAAAATTCCTTTTTGAAATCTTTAAATATAGAGCTTGAAACTTCTTTTTCAAATTGATTCAAAAACTCAGTAAATTTAACCATTGAGAGTCCATTGCTTTCATTTTGAATAAGCTCAAGATTTTTGATAAATAAACTCATTGTTTCCTTTAAAATACTCATGGCTTTTAGAAATCATCAAAATCAATAAAGTTGGGGCAATTATGTTTCAATAATTTCTCAACAATCTCTCCCTTTTTGATGATGACAAAACATTGAGTATATGCATTATAAAATTAAAAAAATTTATGATACCAAAATCAACTTTTGTGTTTATGGAAAGGCTCCCCCTCAATGAGGTAGCTCACCTTATGAACCTCAATTTTATAATTCATTCAAAATTTTTAAATTCAAAAACTTAGGCAAATAAACCTTTTCCTTATTAATTCTCTCCCCCTTATTTAATTAGGGCAATTAAAAGCATATAAGGTTTAAACAAATCTCTTCCTCTTAAATATGATGATGCATATACGATTAAATCATATAAATCTCTCCCCCTTTTTTGTAATCAACAAAAAGGTTGAGATGCATCAGAGCATCAACTTGATTAAATTCATTCGAATTCATTCAGCATCTAAGTTATTAATTGAGTATTGAGATATTCAAAATTATATCAAATTGAACATAAGCATTCAAGGATATTCAACGGTACTCATAATTGAAATGAACATAACTTTTCTCATTACTTCAAAAGTAGTCAAATTACATCAAAATGTAATACAATCTCATTGTAATGAAAATAAACTAACTTAAATTCATCAAAGTTCAAATACAGTCATATTAAAGCAAAACTTCCTAGATACAATCTAGAAATACAAACTATGATAAGTATCAAAATCATTTGACACGCTTGAAAATTATACTCTTTAAGTGTCCAATCATTTCCATGATATCATCCTTTTGTGATTTGTTAAAGTCATTCATAGTTACTTGAATTTGATCAACTGCAGCATCAATATCTCTTCTTAACTGATTAGTTCTATCAAGATACACATTGGATCCATCAGCTATCCCTTGAAGTCTTTCAAATATCTTCTTAAGCTCAGCATTGAGTGAATCCACATGGGTACCAACAGAAAATGAAAGTAAGTCAAGTCTTGAAATGATGTCTTCCTTTAATTCTCTAAAATCTTCTCTCAACTGACCAATTTCATCTTTCCTTTGATTATCAAATTCTACAAACATAGCTCTAAGTTGACATAACTGCTCATCTGAAAATCTCACAGAAGAAGATGAAGTCTGAGGTGGAGGAGAATAATGCATGCTAGGTCCTGCCTCAGATGGTCCAGCAACAGAAGGTCCAGCCTCGACCTCAGCTCCAATGTCTTCAACTCTGTCCTCAGCTCTAATATCTTCTTGACCTTTTCTTATCCAACTACCATT
>UESW01003985.1:486482-825211 GCA_900491605.1 Calamus simplicifolius | reverse complement strand
AAGTTCTAGATAAAATTTCCTTAAGATTTTGAGAAATTGAAAGAACTCTAGATATATTTCCTTAGAGGTTTCAAAATCTATCCAAAAGGTTACAAATTCCTAACTCTCCTCTAAGATAACAAAATCTTTCTTCGCTTAAAGGGTAAAGATGTCAGCTAGTTGTTCTTCAGTGTTTACATAATCTAAACAAATTTCATCATTAGCTACATGTTCCCTTATAAAATGATATCTAATTTCTATGTGTTTTGTCCTTGAGTGTTGAATCGGATTTTTAGTTAAATTGATTGCGCTAGTGTTATCACATCTTATGGGTGTTTTATCAAGTGTGATACCATAGTCTTCAAGTTGTCGCTTAATCCATAGGATTTGCGCACAGCAACTTCCAGCTGCTACATATTCAGCTTCAGTAGTTGATAATGCAACTGAATTTTGCTTTTTGCTAAACCATGTGATTAAGTTACTTCCTAAGAAATGGCATGCACCACTTGTGCTTTTTCTATCTAGTTTACATCCAGCATAATCAGAATCCGAATATGCAATTAGGTTTAAAGTTGAGTCTCTAGAATACCATAAACCTACATTTTTCGTTCCATTTAAGTATCTTAAAATTCTTTTAACAGCTATTAAATGTGATTCTTTAGGTTCAGATTGAAATCTAGCACATAAACATACTGAAAACATAATATCTGGTCTACTTGCTGTTAAATAAAGAAGGGATCCGATAATACCTCGATAATACTTTTGATCAACCTTCTTACCTTCTTCATCTTTGTCCAGCTTGCATGAAGGACTCATTGGAGTTCCGAGGGGTTTCATTGTTTCCATACCAAACTTTTTGAGTAGTTCTCTTGTGTATTTGGTTTGGTTGATAAAGATTCCCTCCTTGCATTGTTTGATTTGGAGTCCAAGGAAGAAGTTGAGTTCTCCCATCATGCTCATCTCGAATTCTCCCTGCATCAACTTTGCAAATTCTTGACAAAGAGAATCGTTAGTAGCACCAAAAATAATGTCATCTACGTATATTTGTACTACAAGCAAATCTTTATTTTTTCTTTTCAAAAATAGTGTTTTATCAACATTACCTCTTGTAAAATCATTTTCTATTAAGAATTTACTTAACCTATCATACCAAGCTCTAGGTGCTTGTTTCAAACCATATAAAGCTTTGTGCAATTTAAAAACGTGATTTGAAATTCATGATCTTCAAAACCTGGTGGTTGTTCTACATAACTCTTCATTTATAAATCCATTTAAAAAATGCGCTTTTAACGTCCATTTGAAATAAGTTAAAATTCATGTGACATGCAAATGCAAGTAACAATCTAATGGCTTCCAATCTAGCTACAGGTGCAAAGGTTTCATCAAAATCAATACCTTCCTCTTGATTATATCCTTTTGCAACTAATCTAGCTTGTTTCTAATTACTATGCCATTTTCATCTAATTTATTTCTAAACCCATTTTGATCCTATTACTGAATGATTTTTAGGTCTTTCAACTAGTCCAACATTATTTCTTGTAAATTGATTTAGTTCTTCTTGCATTGCTATCATCCAATTATCTTTCTCGGCTTCTTCAATAGTTTTAGGTTCTATTTGAGAGACAAATGCAAGATGATTACTAATATTTCTCATAATGATCTAGTTCTTATTCCTTGAGAAGGATCACCTATAATCAATTCCTTAGGATGACTATAAGCATATCTCCAATCTCTTGGAAGATCTATCATCATTGATCATTATTAACATCATCGACCTTATGTGAATCATCATCTTTAGCCTCTTGTTCATGATCAGAAGATACTTCAATATTAAGTTTTTCAAGATCTTTTTCAATTATGTTTGTATCTTCCTCATCATCAATCTTTTCAGATCCAGTACTAAAGATTCATCAAAAACTACATGTATGGATTCTTCTACTATTAAGGTTTTCTTGTTAAAGATTCTATATGCCTTACTAGTCATTGAATAACCTAGAAAAATTCCTTCATCAGATTTAGCATCAAATTTTCCTAAGTTGTTTTTACCATTATTATGAATGAAACATTTACATCCAAATGCATGAAAGTATTTTATATTTGGTTTTCTTTCATTCCATAATTCATAAGGTGTTTTCTTTAATATTGGTCTTATTAATGCTCTATTTAAGATGTAACATGCTGTGTTAATTGCTTTCGCCCAAAAATACTTTGGTAAGTTGCTTTCGCATAGCATGGTACGGGCCATGTCTTCTAAGGTTCTATTTTTTCTTTCAACTACACCGTTTTGTTGTGGAGTCCTAGGGGCTGAAAAGTTATGATTAATTCCATTTTCAAGCAAAAACTTTCAAATAAGTGATTTTTTAAATTCAGTTCCATGATCACTTCTTAGAGATACTATGGTAGTGTTTTTCTCATTTGTGACTTTCTTGAAGAATTTCAGGAATATCGAGAAAGTCTCATCTTTGTGAGCTAAAAACATTACCCAAGTGTATCTAGATAATCATCTACAATCACTAGACCATATTTCTTTCCTCCTAGACTTGTGGTTCTAGTTGGTCCGAAAAGGTCCATGTGAAGTAGCTCTAGAGCCCTAGAAGTTGAAACAACATTTTTAGATTTGAAAGAACTTCTAGTTTTTTTTCAAATGACATGCATCACAGATTTTGTTATTTTCAAAATCTAACTTAGGTAAACCTTTAACTAAATCCATCTTAATTAGTTTTGAAATAGGTGTGTGCTTGCGTGACCTAATCTACGATGCCATAACCATCCAATATCATTTATGTTAGCATTGTCAGCAATTAGGCAATGACTACTTTCAGATAATTTGTCTAGTCAACTAAGTACACATTGCCATGTCTATAACCAGTAAAAACAATGCTATCATTAATGGAATCAGATACTATGCAAATAGAAGATTTAAATGAAACATTAAAGTTCTTATCACATAGTTGGCTTATACTAATTAAATTGTGCTTTAAACCATCAACATAAAGTACATTATCAATAAATATAGATGGAGTTATGCGAACTTTACCAAGGCCCATAATTTGACCTTTACCGTTATCGCCAAACGTCACAACTCCACCTTTTTTCTTCTAGGGTGATGAATTCCTCTTTGTCACCCGTCATATGTCTTGAGCAGCCACTATCAAGATACCACTTTTTCTTTGATCTTTTGGCTACAAGACATTCCTGCAATATAATCAAACTTTATGTTTAGGTACCCAAGCTTTCTTGGGTCCTTCATGGTTAGTAGCAACAAAAATTGTTCCTTTCGGAACCCATATTTTCTTTGCTTTAACATTTAACTTATTATTATTTAATGTTTTGCATTCAAATGATTTATGACCTTTTTCATTGCATTTAAAACAAGTTATATTACTTTGATTGGCTTTTACAAAATATTCTTTAAAAATTTTTGTTTCCTTACGTATTATAACCTAGGCCAGCTTTATCGAAAAAGCTTTTGATTATCTAAAATCATGTTTAGTTTAGTTGAACTTAAGGTGAATTTCTCAACAATGTCTTTATATTTTATAACTTCTTTCTTTAATGAATCATTGTCTTTAACTTGCTGATCTTTTTCTAAAGCTAAGGTTTCTAATTGATCTTTTAAATCTTTTGTTGAGTTTTTAGTTTCAGATTTCAACAAATCTATTTCTGATTAAAATTATCTCTTTCTTTGCTAAGTTCTTCTTTTTCATTAGTTAAGTTCTTAACTTCTAAAGCTAATTCATTTTTACTTTTAGCTAAGCTAATATTGTCATTTTTCAAAAACTTATACTTCTTTTTCAAAGATTTAAAATCAATCATAAGTTCATTGAAAGCCTCAAACATTTCATCAAAAGTGAATTCATCATTTGAGTTTTCAGAACTTACCTCATTGTCGTTGTCGTCGTTGTTGGCCATGAAGCAGATATTGGCAACTTCCTTTTGTTCTTCTTCCGACGAGGAAGATTCATCAGACCATGTTGCCATGTATGCTTTCTTCTTTTTCTTGTAGGCCTTTTTCAGCAAAGGACAATCATATCTAAAGTGCCCTGGCTTTTTACACTCATAACATACTAAGGGCTCTTTCTCTTTTTCTTTCCTTGTCCTTTTTCTTATCTTTTTCTCCATCAATTTTGCTCCAAATTTCTTTTTATGGAAGGGCCTTTTCTCATAAACTTTCTGAATTTTTTGGCCAAGAGAGCAGTTTCATCATCATCTTCATCATTACTTTCACTGCTGCTCTCTTCCATTTCTGCAGTTTTGAGGGCAAGTGTTTTCTTTCTTTTTGTTTCCTCCTCAACATGCTGCTTCATTGTTAGCTCGTGGGTCATTAGGGATCCTAGAAGCTCCTCTAAAGGTAATGCATTGAGGTCCTTTGCTTCTTGGATAGCAGTGACTTTCGCTTCCCACGATCTTGGTAGTGACCTAAGAATTTTGCGCACAAGGTCAGCATTAGAATAAATTCTACCAAGACTCTTTAAACCATTCACAATATCAGTGAATCTAGTGAACATGCATGTGATGGTTTCAGTTTGTTCCATTGTAAACAATTCATATTTATGAACCAAAATGTTTATTTTTGATTCCTTAACTTGGTTTGTTCCTTCATGTGTTATTTCCAACCTATCCCAAATTTCTTTTGCGGAATTACAGTTGAGATTCGGTTGAATTCATTAGAGTCTAAGGAACAATATAAAATGTTAATGGCTTTAGCATTTAATTGAGCCATTCTTCTATCATTATCATTCCAATCCCTTTCGGGCTTAGGAATAATAGTGCCATCTATAAGTGTGTGGGTGTACTAGGTCCATTAGTTATTACTCCCCACAATTCATAGTCAGAAGCTTGAATGAATATTCTCATTCTAGCTTTCCAATATGAATAGTTGGTTCCATTAAATAAAGGAGGTCTATTCGTAAAATGACCTTCAGCAAAATTTGAACCACTTTGTGTTGCCATACGGATCTTTAGCCCTTGATCGTGAGATCAAATTCTAAATGAGCACTTGCTCTGATACCAATTGTTGGCCCAGATGGCAACCCAAGAGGGGGGGGGGGTGAATTGGGTTCTTAAAAATTTAAGTCCTTTTAACTTTAGTTGATTAGTTAGCAAAATGTGCAAGTGAGAGGCTAACTTTAATCAATACACAAGCAAATAAAAGAGAGATAGAGAGAGAAATATAGCACGGCAAACACAAGATAATTTTATAGTGGTTCGGTGCAACCAACACCTACGTCCACTCCCAAGATTCACTTGGGTCCACACTATAATCTCCCTAGATTACAGCCGAGTTGTTTTTCCAAGCTCACAACTCAAACTTGTTGTTTTCCCGGGTGCACAACGAACCCAGCCGGTTTTACACGGGCTTACCAGCACAAAACCCACACGTTGTTTTTCACGGGCTCACACTAACCCAACACGAGCACTCCGGCTTGCAACGAGGTATAATAACCTCCACTGATTCAATCCACTGATTGAATCAGCAAACAACCAAAATAACAGAGTTTAAATATAGAAATGCTCCCCTTGAGCAAATATACAAATGAAGTATAAGAAAGGGTTAGAAAAGCCTGATAAGATTGCAGATGGTTGTGGCTTTGGCTTTCTTCCTTCTCCTCTTTAACTCCTCTTGAAGTATTGAATCAGGCCTCAGCAAGATTCTTGGCCGTTTGAAAACTTTGGAGTTGAGATGAAGCTTTTTCTCCTTTTGTTGAATGTTGAAAATCCCTCGATTTGATCTTTGAAAAGCTTTTGGATTTTCTTTTGGCTCTTGTGGATTGATGATCTGGAGCAGACGAAACTTTCTCTTTGATTTCACTCCTTTTGAATCACTCTATTTGACCTAGAAGATTTTTCCAATAAAGCTCTGTTTTTCCCTCTTTTGAAAGATATTCTTTTCTCTCTTCTTGATTTTCTCTGGATTGTTTTGATTTGAAAAGAGCTCCTCTATTTATAGATTCTGCAAAATATATCCGTTAGAGACAAAGAAAAATAGCCGTTATTGAAAATCTTACCGTTGGAGCTGATGTGTCATCGTGAAAAATCGCGTCCAGATTTCGTGGAGTCGGCTCGAGCTTTGTGGGAGTCGGCTCGCACAGTCCATTCCAGAAACACCTAACTTTCAGGGGTCGACTCGAGATATGCGGGGAGTCGACTCGAGAAGTGCTAAAAAATAAGCCTTTCTGCCGTCTGAGTTGAGTCGGCTCGCACAGTCATGAGTCGGCTCGCGAAGGTTCAGGGGTCGACTCTTGAAAACTCAAGTGTCGACTCAGGACAACATTGAAAAACAGATATTTGGGGAGTCGACTCGAAAACCCTTGAGTCGGCTCGGGAGCGATACAAAAATCAGAAAAATGTTCTGATAGACTTTAAAACTCGTCCCAAATACATTTAAATATAAATGTGACTTGAATACATTAAATATGACATTAAGCATGGATTCAAGACATGTTTCAAGAAATCATAGATTGATATAACATGTAAAAATTTCTTTTTGAAATCTTTATATAGAGCTTGAAACTTCTTTTTCAAATTGATTCAAAAACTCAGTAAATTTAACCATTGAGAGTCCATTGCTTTCGTTTTGAATAAGCTCAAGATTTTTGATAAATAAACTCATTGTTTTCTTTAAAATACTCATGGCTTTTGGAAATCATCAAAATCAATAAAGTTGGGGCAATATGTTTCAATAATTTCTCAACATCCCCCCAATAACAGACCTTCCTCCAGCACCGAAGGTTCGTTAATTGCCGCCGGTACTTCAACACTTTCGTCCCGCGGCGGCGAGGGACGGCGGCCAGTGCCATCCTTCCTAGGCCTCCTAGAATGGGAGCCAGAGTGGCAGGACCTCTTCTCGGCCCTGTGCTTATCACTGGAACTAGACCTCCTATGGTTTTTCCCAGTTCCTCTCTCATTTGGTCTACAAATGCTGAGCTTTCGGCTGCGGGCACAATGCGATTCATCGATTAAATCGTGCAAAAATCAAAATTAAAATTACCTTAGCATATTGATTGCAAAATAAGGCTTACCACGAGGGTCGATAGGACTCAATCCAGCAGCAAAAAGGGTGTCCTCTGATAGAAGGCGCTGGCCGGAAGTAATCGACCGCTGCGCAAGGTGATCAAATCCTTCTTCTCCCGCTCGGATAACTCTGGGTGCGCCTCTGGATCCTTCACATAATACTCCCACACCCGAGAAAAATCCAAGCCGATATTCCCTTCAACTATAAAAAATGAGACTTCCACTCTTTTATCGACGATGGATTATCTGTAATCATCTTAAAAGATTTTCGGGAGCCAATGTAAGGCCACTCAGAGGCCCTCCCAAAAACTAAGTTGTAGCATACCCGGAATATTGGAAGGGTTGCGGTTACCCCAACATGGTTGCACATCGAGATAAATCCGATGAGATTGTGCCAACTATTTGGAGCTACCATGGTGGGACATATGTTATAAAACCTCATCACCTCCTGCACCAGCGGATGAAGAGGGAACCTAAGGCCTGCCCTCAAGCTTTCCTTGTAGCAGAACACTCCAGCCCCTGGCTCCGATGTTACCCTATCATCGGCCTTTGGGAACCGCAGGACGACATCCTGAGGAACTTTGTAGTGGCGGCGTATCCGTTCCAGATCCGCCAAAGTTATCTTCGAAACCACATCGTTTGGGCCCTTCATGTTCTCCAGTCAAGGAGCGAAATACAAGCAAATCTGTGGAAAGAAAAAGAGAGAAAAGAGAAAGGTCTTTATGGAAGGAACGAAAGAGTATTGCGGGAAGGATGCGCCCTGGCCTTCTTTTTCCCCTTTAAACAGTGTTTCGAAAAGTTGCCTTAAGCGTTAAGGCTCCCGCAATGGGTGTCGTAAATGTGAAGACCCTGCCACGCGAGACTCCCCCAATCGTCGCTCACAGAATCCGAAGAGTTTCCTCTTCGTGCAATAGCATATAATGATAGCAAATTGACGGCCCGTCAGTTTCGGAGCCATCATTGCGCCTTTTCAAATCCTTCTGGTAGGATTATTCTAGACTCTACTACCTAAATCTGATGTTACACTTTAGACTAGGGAGTGGGGGGCATGTGATGAGGGGTAAAAATATCATTGCATTAATGATCGTGCAATCTAAGACATCGGGCTAAGGCTAGCCCATACACCCTATCGCATAGCTGTCACATCCGAAAGGCAGCAATGAGGGGGCTACCCCTCCAAACTGCTTTCGTGTAACATTTGGCCGAGCTATTATTATGCCTCGGCTGATCGAGCTAATATCAGTTGGCCGAACTATTATTATACGGCTGATCGAGCTGACCTCGACTGATTGAGCTATTATCATACCCCCACAGGCCGAGCTATCGCCACCGAACCATCTTGCGCTTTGGTGTGCCGAGCCTTGTCATACTCGGATAGCCGAGCCATTCTGTGTCTCAAGAAGGCCGAACTATCCCATACCTCGGTAAATTGAGTCTCACCATACTTCGGCAGAGTCAGCCATCTTCTATATCTCGGCCTGACCGAGGTACTCAAGCGCCTCGGTGAAATACACTTAAATTAACAAGATTTCAAATAGAAAATTATGCCTACGCTACCAGAAATGGCTTAGAGCCTATGTAGTCACTGAATCTTGAAGCACCGTCTGCTCTTCCTGGCTGTTGATCCTCTAACCAACCGGATACGGATCCTACCGGCCCTGTAACAGCCTGATTCGAATTAGTTTCGAATCCTAACAACTTTCAGACCCTCTGTGACGTGTCCAAGAAATCAGGTGATCACTTATAAATATCACAGCCTAGATCCCCTCAGGTACGGCATTCTACACACTCAAGACACCTCTCTTTCACTCACTCTTCCTCTCAGAAAAATTTCATTAGAGCTCAGACAGAGCTCCTAGCACCACCCTGAGAGGAACTCTTCCTCAGGGATCCTTCTCCCCATTGTTGCTTGCTGTGAATCTCCACTGACTTGGCGTCGGAGGGTCTTCCGCAGAAGGCACCCTTCCAAATCGCCCTCTGCTCGATGACTGTTTTGCAGGTTCCGGCCAGGAGTCGAGCTCGGATTCAAAGCCCCAATAGCACCCGAGTCGAAGAACGAATTTCCGCGGCAATATTAGGCAATATCTTGAATTTCAAGCTTGAACCAAGCCTAAACAGGGCTTGATTTAAACCAAGAAAAAATAAGGTTCAATGAATACTTAACAGTGATTTTAGCATATGAAAACACATCCACAAAAAAAAAAAAAAAAAAATTCGCACCTAAAATTTATATAAATATGTGCTGATTTAATTTTCCCTTGTTTATTTTGGTTTCTCCTCCGTACCTTTTCTTCTCCTCTCGTTCTTGCTATCGAATGGATAAAGCTAGTCGAGCCGAGCATCCAATGCTAATGATAGTGGTTCATTGCAGGATGCCCATAATCTGTCTTAGAATCTCTTTCCACATGCATTGGCCAAACTTTGTCGTGGCCAAAAGGGCAGCGGTCTGGCCCGTTGGTCACCCAACACTTATAACCACGCATGAAAGCAATGTGGTCCTTGCCTCCATGTTTGACCCTTGGACTCCCCTGCTCTTGCTTTTATAAATAGAATTCTCGAAATGTCGATACGAGGCCCCATCGTATATATACTCTATTATCCCACATAGTCATGTTTAATCTTTGAAAAATAGGTGAGAAGTTATTAGCGCCGATACAAATATCTTGTAATTAAGAAGAGGGTTGCCATTTAAAAACGTTTTACCTCTTTAGACCTACGATGGAAGAGCTATTCAGCGAAGGCATGTTGTTAGAAGAAATAGTTAATCCAGTGAAGAGGAAAAGGCTCTTTTCAAAGTGGGGTTAACAACCCCCTCCAAAGCAAAAGGGATAGAATTCTTTGGTATCTTTTACTTGGTGAGGCAAGGAGGACTTAATTTCGCGTAGACTGGAAACCCAACCCACGGATGGAAAAAAACAGCGGGCGCATTAGTCCAAATCCACGCCAGATGCGTGCATCGTTCCACCTCGATCGCTGCCGCTCGTACCGCAGCAGCCGCGCATTCCGCTGGCGCAACAACGACGCTTTGCGTGCATTCCCTCGACAAACCATACCATGGATTTGATGTTGAAAATTAAATCTAATTTTTTTTTCAAAAATATCATTATAAATTTAAAAATTATTTATATTTAATTATTAAAAATTAATAAATATAAACAAAGTATATCTGAACCTACATGATTACTTTTCAGAGTCTTGTGATTGACTTTCTAATTAATACATATTTTTTTAAGTCCTTTAAAATTTTTTTAAACTTTTCTTTCCGACGATGAAATTCAGAGAAAAAGATCGTACGTGTAATATAACTTTTAACTTCATTATTATCTTTTGATATTTTTATTTTAGTCCATCATAAAAATAAAAATAATCTATTAGATTTTAAACATTAAACGGTCACACTAGATATTAAAGCTAAAATTACTGAAACCTTAACGAATCATTTTTAATTAAGCTAAATTTATTTGACAGTCCGTAATATATAATTATTTTACATATAAATTCAGCATTAAATTAAAAATTCAACATTTGAATTCCGTTAGCTGTGCTGCACTGGCGTAATCAGGCCCGCACTGACTTTGAGTCTAGTTTTTTTTTTTTTTTTTTTTTTTTTGAGAAATTCAGTGCTTGGTGTTAAAAGAAGTAAACGTGAAAGAATTGCCAAGAGTTATGCAAGACAGAAGGAGTTCATGGTGTAGTGTTTATATACATTTTCTCATGAAAATAGACGTAAGAAAGGATTCAACTTTAAATAATAATGGAAAATCAGAAACACTGCACAATTGTGGAACCATTCATGAACAGTGATGGCTTTGATTCCGTCAATTTATATGATGATGGCACATGACGTGCTCGAAAGGTAGTACGTTAAGGTTGATTTAGGTTATACTATCCATCAAGGAAAGAAGGCTTTCATCAGAACAACCGAACTATTTCAGATTCTTTCTAATTTTTAAAACCACCCATGAAGATTTGGTTTATCACCAGATGACTATAATTTTTAAAGAAACCCTCCTGCCTCTAAAATCAACCTTAGATCTCGTAGATAAATAAATTCCAAGTCTTAACACTTGACTATGATAGGTCATGACATCAAAAGAGTTTTCCTCGAATGAAAACTCCACTCCTCTTGCACTCCCTTTCTCAATCCACTTTTAGATGTTAACAAATAGATTGCAAATGTTACAAGCAGTTTAATTGTTGCGAATAATTTAACTTTTGAAAATAAATTAAGAGACATTTGGTTGAGGGGAATCGTATCATTTGATTTTAAATATCAAGAAGTGAGCATTGGCCCTTTAATTAATATAATCCACTTGCGCTATATTTGAATCAAAAATTAAGATATTATGCTTGTCGTGTGGCATGTGTATGTTTTTTTTAAATTATTAAACTATATTTTTGCAATAATTTTTTTTAAGCTCGTAAATTTTAGAATATTTTCTTTAAAAAAAATGAGCAAGACATAGCTTTATATCAGAAATAACTTATAATAATACTTTTAAGAAATAGCCATATTTATGCTAAACAAAGAAAATAAACAACTCATAACTTCACCTAGGCTAGCCAAAATACATACCATAAATTCAAATTTAAATCCAATTAAATCTTAAAACAAAGATTGCAATTTCCTTTAAAGTCTCTATTTTTTTGTGAGCATACATTAGATCTGTTTTTTTTTTTTTTTTTTGTTACAAGCGGGCGATCACACCAGTCTGACGTGAGTCAAACCCGAAAGATCGGAATACATGATTTGCTGCAAAATTAAAGGGCATGGGTCACCTATATGCCAAACCCAAGGGGTAGAATGGCGAGCTGCGACACCAGCGACCCAATCAGCCGCAGCATTAGCTTCCCTATACACATGGCGGATCCGAGGCGCCGTAGAAGACCGGAGAGAGTCCCAGATAGCACGGAGCAGAGGATTGGTAGAGTGAAGATCCCCGTCCCAAAGAATCCAGCGTCCAGTGAATAACCATGAGAAAATCTCCCTCTATAATCCATCTGCTAGAGGCCAGATGACGAACGACATAGCTGATACCAACCCAAGCACCTGAAGCTCTGCCATAGGGACCGATATATCAAGGGATCATGGCCATCCGCTGCAAGTAACTCACCCTCAGATCCTCTAATAACAAAACCGGATCCAGCACTATGGTCTGAGACAAAACCATCAAAGTTCACTTTAACATAATCCGGGGGTGGGGGTTCCCAAGAAACATAGACCGTAAAACGGTGTGTTGCCGAAGCAGCAGGGGAATCCCAGAGGCCGGGTTGGACCAAGTGAACAGAAGAAATAGAACGGTCATACTCATTGGCAAGGAGGCCAGCCGTTCTGAAAATCGTCAGAGGTGGGATAATCTCCTCCGAGAAAATCATCTAGTTTCTGGTAAGCCAGAAGAAATAGATCTGCTTTGATATCAATAATAGTAACCCAAAGCCTTGCTTAAAAAATCGATCATTAGATATTATTTGAATTGTGAAAATATAAGATTTTACCATAAAGTTTACGTGAGAGTTTTTGCTGGCAGCTATTAGTTATTGCATCACATAAATTTTAAATATTTATATAATATTTAAAAAAAATTTAAAAAAATTTTGGTGAGAATAAAGTCTGGTATTGTTTTAAGCTAAACCAAGGTAATCAATTAATACGATCCATATTAGCTAATAGCCCAATTAGCTGACTTTTTAATAAAAAAAAAATTCCGACAACTTGCATTTGGAGATGCAAGCTCAAATCTTAACACTAATTAGTTTATAATTTTTTTAAAAAAGAAAGGAAATAGCAAGCCTTCACGACCCCAATCCTCTCATGCATCAGCTTAAAATCGAACGGCTCAGATCATTCCCATCCACTAGCGGTCAGGCTCCCTGGCGGAACCTTCACCCGCTGGACCTCTGACCGACCGGTTTCACTACCTCCCCGTGTGCCGCTTAGAGTCCGCACGGTTCGTTCCACGAGGTCAAACTACGGTCCGGTCTCGCCATTGACTCCACCAAAAGAGGACCGACTCCACGCAATTGACGGCTGAGATTTGAATAAACTGGCCCAGATAATTACGGCAAATATATCTGACAACATTGACGACTCTGTTTCGACGGACACCATCGATTTCTTATTTTTCGGACGGCTTAGATCAACTTCTTACCTCAGACCAAGCGCTAAGCCAAATGAATGTGTTCTAAGGTGCCGTGTTGATAGACTGTACGCTTCAGCTCATAAAAATTTCTATGCGGGACAAAAAGAACGCCGCCGCTGATGTTGGATCGGGATGGACACGTCTCCTCTATTTCCGTACAGTTATTTTTATGCGGACGGACGTACCATTTTTTTAAAAAAATTAAACAACCGTGAAAGAGCAATTTCGTCATTTAATTTCTTGATATTATCTTAAATGTTCAAAACTGCTAATTTTGAGAAAAACCGGTTGGGGTTTCCGTAAATCCGCCGAAATATCAGGATTTGTCGCCAAAATTATGCCCAAATCCTAAATATAAACTTAACGTAGCTTTTTATAAGGAAAAAATATAATTTAAAAAAAATATCAAAATGACCATTTTACCCTCATCGACCTGCACCATGGGATTCCGTTGAACCCCGCCAACAATTTTATCAAATCCCTTCCACCAATCTGTGGTACACGGAGGAACACGACTTTTGATGTAACAATCATGGCCATCCATTTTATTTTCGAGATGCGGAATTTGATAGTTAATTAATTATTGAAAAATTTTATTTAATATTCATCTATTTTATATATGCTAAGAAATCAGAGAAATATCTCCTTTGCGCTCTTCCTCCTTCCGCTTCGTTTGCTTTGTTTACTCGTCTCCAGCCTATTCGAGGCCCGATGCCGGGGGTTCATCCCACTGAATCCTTCCTTCCTTATTGAAATCTATACCCCCTCTCTCCTTCCTATCTGATCCGGGTTTTGTTTGGTTCATCCAAAGATTAGCCTTTTAGCCATCCAATTCCCCTCCTTCTGCGGCCACGGCTTTAAAAATCCGATTTTTTTTTTAACGTTTTCTTCTTTCTTTTTCCTTTTAAATCTATTAGATTTTGAGGAATGGGATATCAGGGAACGCTGAAGGAGAGAGTAGTTTCATTTGAAGGTCAGTGACAGTAATTGGTTCGCACACCTTATTTTTCCATCCAGCTGTATCTTGTTGTTCTTTTTTTGGCGTTTATATGATAAAAATCGAATCTTCTTTTCCTGTATTTTTTTTTTTTTTTTTTGAGATTTTTGGGGTTCTTCACGCTTTTGGTCGTGTTATGGATTGAGTTGAGACTTGCTTTCTTTTGTTTGTTTTGTCTTTGTAAACGATTTAAGCATGGGCACTTCCAAAAAGCGATCGTAGCTTGCATTTTGGCTGCTTACTCCTTAAGGGTTTCTTCAGAGATTGGATTTTTGGATCAAAGATGAGGTTTTTGGGTTTCACTGTCAGTCCTTTGATCTTATCTTTTTATTTCTAGTTTAGGATTGGCACCGATTTGCTTTTTTTTTTTTTTCCTTCGATTAAAAAGGAGGGATTTCTTTGATCTTTCAAGAGCGATCTTTTATGAGTTCTTTGGCTATGGTTATGGCGATGCTAATGAAAAGTTGAAATTTTCATTCCTTCTATGTGGTTTCCTGGGATCAAAATTTGGAGAATCCTTATTCTTCGATAAAGAAGGGTATTATCCATTTCTTCTTTGGGATTATCCACTGCCATAAGGTATCTTCAGAAGCTCCGCATTCCATATCCTTTGAAATGGAAATCTGGATGCTTAATCGCAGTCTTATACAAACCTTCTCTTTTCTTTCTGAAATCTAATATATTCCCAGACACAATCTAATATTATTTCATGATATTTGCTATTCTAAATATAATTAGTCTTGTGTGTTATGGGTTTCCTGTTGCATCTATCATCAGTTTAGAATTCTTGTTTTAGTTCATATCTGAATAGTTTACTGGTCCATGAGATTGGATCTAGCTTTTGCTTAATCACCTCGTCGATTTGCTTTTGGTTTAAATATTTGGGAATGTCTAAGTTAATTTTTGGCTTTGATTTCTTTTTGTTTATGTTGCAGCTTCTTCTATGATAGTTTGAGATTTCTCTATTTGAAAATTTTGGATTAATGGGTAGAGGCAGAGGGAAAGGGAAGAAATTAACAGTAGTAACAAGTCATGAGGATCCAGGGAGTGGTGGTGAAGAAGTGCTGCCAGCGCATAAGAGGCGGGGAAGGCCGCAAAAGCCTTTAAAAGATGACATTGATGAAGAAGATACTGAGAAGATTGAAGAAGAAGAAGGAGATGATATAAAACCTTCTGCCACTAGCAAAGATATAAAAGGTGCGACAGTTGAGAATGGAAAGAAGAGGAAGAGGTATTCACAGGTGAAAGAAAATTCTGATTCAGTCCTGGGGGAAAACAGTACCGGGGTGAGATCCAACAATGAGGAGTCAACTAGGGCTCATGGTTTTCGGCAAAATGGAAGGCGGCGAAAGAGCAAGCCTCGACGGGCTGCTGAGGCGGGAGTTGAGTGCAAGTGAGATTTGCGACAGTAGTTTTTTTTTGGGTTGTCCGTCATCCCGTTGCCAGATATATCATGCATTTCAAAGTCCCAAGTGGTTCACCTTTTCTTTTCCTTGTTCTTTTCTGCTTTGCTTTTTATCTCGTTTTCTCCATGAATGAACTGAACTGGGAGGTTGGGGTCTGAATATATTGTTTTATAATTTTCCCTTCCCTGACACCATAAAGCTGTTATAAGGTGTTTCCTTTTCCTTAAATGCAGCTTCTTTGCGCTGCAGAATTATAAGCATAAAATTTTCTTATCTGGTGCCTGTTTTATTCTTTACTTTTACCATATCATATCTCCGCTACCTGCTTTTTTTATCCAATGAATTGTATATAGATTTTTTTTTTCCAGTTTTCTAGAGGTCATGTTCTGTTGCTGCTTATCTTTAATTGCAGCTATTGTTCTTGCTTTATAAAACTTTAGATATGGATATCTTCTGTGTTCCTCTGGTCTTCTTTGTGGTATCACTTTTTGTATAATGTGATCATTTGAAATAACATTCAAGCACATTGATGCCCTTCTTACCAAGGTTTTGTGGTGATTCTTTTTCACGCAGTCCATCTGAAAGCAAATCTCGGGACTCCCTTTTGGAAGAGTTTAAAGCATCAAAGCATATATTAGTACCTGTTCTATGTATTGTTTTATGATCCAGCTGTAGGGAGTTGTTGCAATGTATCATATAGACTGAGACTGCTGTTGTCGAATATTATTTTACTCTGTTCATTCCTGTTGCATTTGGATCTGCCATGTCTGCACCTTGTTGTCCATGTAGCAAGTCAGGAGTTTTAATGCATGCTCATATCCAACTTCATACTGCAATCTTTTTCTTAAAGCTTCTCTTTGGATTTCAGTGTACTTGTTTTAGTTTTCTTTGACATTCCTAAAATTGCGATCGATGACCTGTTTTGCTTGTCTTGCTCTATTTATATATTGAAAGTTTTACTGTTTAAGTTCACGTGATCAACATGGAGCCAGAGATGAAATGCCCTACACCCAATTTCTGATATATCTGGATACATGTATGTTACCAAGTCACTAATTTCAGTTGCAGTAGTAATACTATAAGTATCGTAAGCTGGGCCTAACCAGAACATGTTCGATATTGGTGTTTGTCATTTGGATCTCTTTCCTAATCACTAAGTAATGCGTTTATATTTCAAATGTAGGGACCACGACCACAGCAAGGTTCTTTAGAACAATTACATAGTCTAGAAATGGTTAGTGAAAATTTGGTATTGCCTTTGGCTGCATTGTGATAATTGTCATCCTTTCCGGTAAGAAAAGGCTAGTGGTTTGCAAGGTAACTTACCACAGTGGAAGGAACATTACTTGTGTATTCAAACGTTGAAATTCAGTATGGTAATCCATAAAGAAATAGCTTGATTTTTCTGTTTTCTGAATTTATAAGCAGTAGTTGCCATCTTGTGTGTAGGAATGGCAATGTAATGGGGCAGAAGAAAGGAGTCATTACTTATCTCAACCATTATTTTAGCCCCCCATTCCCATATCCACTAATGAGGGCACCATTCCCATTCCCACTAATGAGGACAGGGACTTCCCATCACCATCTCCCTAGGGATCTCTATCCCCGCAGGAATTCTCATCCCCACTTACCTCATTTCCAATAAGATCCCTGTTTTTATTCTTATGAAGATCCCCATCTCTACCAACCCCATTTTTTATATTAAAATGTATTTTTTTATTATTTTGATTCTTACTCGCTACATGTTAAAAATAAAAATAAAGTATTGAGTTTTATATAATAAATGAAATAGATTCAAACAAATTTATCACAATTGCAAATTTTATAAACTAATTCATAAGTAATATATTAAATCATAATCTTAAAGAGTATAATAATATAAGTCTATAATCATGAGCTACTTCATAAGAAATAAATCCATCCAATCAAAAGTCTTAAGAAATATAAAGAAGATGAGTGTATGTAGTGTTGTACAGGGCTATATTTATGATATTAAAATAATATAATAATATTAAGTAATATAAAATACACAGGTTAGAGATTGGGGATCTTGTGGGATAGGGAGCACCTTCCTCATCCTTGCCCTATACCCATTTATGGGGATAGAACTTTCTCTGTCTTCATTCTTATGGTGAGAAAAATTCCTCCATCCCCAGCCCATTTGGTGCAGATCCCTACAGGAGTCAGAGAAAATGGAAAAAATTGCCGTCCCTACTTGTGCAGGTTACTTGGTTAGGGTTTGAAGTGATGGAACACTTGTAAACATGGAAATTGTGTCTTTCTGTTCAAATAGAAACTGGTATTTTTTATCAAATCAATTGAAATGCTAGATATATAATATTGTGAAATTTAAACCTGCAGCATCCGGAGTTAAAGGTCTGAGATAGTTTTGATTTGTTTATCAGAAAAAAGAAAAAGTACTGCACGTAAGGGCAAATGCTTAATTGTAGTCATCTTCTTTAGGTGGATTGGCCCTTCTTTTGAAAATACATAGGTAACACAATCTCATCACCGTAGGCTGTCAATTTTGATTCCCCAATTTCATATAGGATAATGTTATAAAAGAGAAGCTTATTTAGTGTTTCAGAAGGTATCTGCATCTTGCCTAGGGTTCTCTTTTATGGTATATGCCAAACCTTTAGTCCAAAGCAGTCACCATGAAAGCTTTGATAATTCTTGGAGTTCAAGGGAACCCTACATTGTTTGCCTAGTCTCTCCTAGTAGACTACTGCAAATGAAACTTGACGCACGGTTGATGAAATTTGGTTCCATTCTTTGAGTTTTGTTGTCATTAATTGAGTCTTGCAATCACTGTAGTTATTATCTGATCTTTTATAGGCTCATGAAGTGGCAATTCTTAATTTAGGAGCATGAATATTATTTTGGTACCTAAGCACAATTTCTATTCTAATTTAATTTGTGACACCTGTCTGTTACTTGTGTAAAATGTGTACATTTATGCAAAAAGCATGTAACTTTGTTAGATTTAACTGCCAGTCATCATGGCACCATACTTAACTGTGCCTGTACCATCTTGGCACACAGCATCGGCACTGTACTGGTTGTATGCCAGTATTTGGCATGCTCCATGCGGTGCAAGCCGAGCACTGGTGCCCTATAAACCATGCCATTGCCAATCAGGCAATCCACTGGCATGCAAAATTTCAACCTTGATTTGAAGTGCTTTGCATCCTAATTCTCTTGCTTTTTCTCTCTGCCAAATTATTCATTTCTCTTTACAAGTTCAGATAACATGGTTTTTGTCTTATAGTTTTTTGTTTAACCAAGTCACTTGAAGATGAAACATAACTTGCTGAAACCAATCCAGTGAAATGTTTTTTTAGGTACAAGAAAGATGTTATAGTTGAAGTGGAAGAAACTGATTAATACCTGATTATGTTGAAATGAGACCTGCCTTTCTTCTTGAAAGAACAGCATGGATTACTATGTCAAAGGCCTACGAGGGTTCATTATTATGTGTTTTTAAAATTAATATCTTCTTTCTTCACAGCTCTATTTTCATTCTATACAATTTGTCTTGGGGATTCACTATTATCATTCTCATCTAGAGCAAGTAAACAGTCATGGAATCCTAGCAATTTCTTGATCTATAATGGACATAGCGATCGCAATATTGACATGCCATCAAACTAAGATTTCAATGTCCATATTGCTTTTTGATTTTCTATGTGATATGGTCCTGGTTTGTTGTGTAAAAGCACCATGTTTCAAGTCAAGATGATTTCATGCTGCCTTGTATGACATTTTGGCATCACAGAAATCACTCTGCCTTAATGCAGGTACACCTCATGGCGTTTGTTGTTGAGGGATAGATGTTTGCTGAATATTTAATTATGATTGAAATATTATTGAACAAACATATCTAGATCCAGAAAATTGCTCCTGATGAACCTGGGCTTAAACCAAACTTGCATATGAATCATTGCCTTTATTTTCCTTTCTATTTTTTCTTTAATATAATATGTGCAATGGTAGACAGTGCCTTGCAACAGTTGGACTGAGGGTGCAGCAGGGCAAGGAAGATATTTCAATAAGAGAGAAATTACTTCACGTAATGGTTATAAGCGATTTGATGCAATGACTAGAAAACCCTATATATCATACAAAGTATAGCAAAAGGAGTGGATATATTCTAAGGAAGCTGGTGATCGTTACAAGTTTATATATGAATGAAGAACAGTAGTACAAATGGGGTGAGATATTGTTGGAGAAGAATGAAAGAAAAATATGGGGCAAATTGGACTGGCTAATACTATCAAGTTGGTATTACTGGAGAATTTTACTGGTATATGTGTGACAAATAGGACTTGAGGAGATGTTTAATGGTATATATATGAATTTGTGGTAGCAATCAGCATATAAGCAGTAAAAAAAATTTAACTGATTTTCAGAATTGGATCAAATGCATTGTGTTCTTATTTTCTTCTCCTAGAAAAAAAAAAAAGAATCATCAGCATGAAAACTTTTTAAGTGTTATTTTATGATCTCTAAGAAAACATAATTATCTGGGGAAGTGTCTACTCAGGGCGACAAATTAAAGTGGGAGTTAAAATCATAAATCACCCAAAATTAAGTGATGAAATTGAACTAGTAAACTTATGACATACAAGTAAATTGTTGTTGAAATTTGAAACATGCACAAAAGACACTGTGTAGACTTTAATGGCAAATCGAGAAAAGGTTGTTGAAGAATATTTTGGCGAATATAATGGAATAGACATATATAAGAATCTTAAGGTGGAAAAAAAGAAAATGAGGATGGAAAGTGACTGATTAAAAGAGCTCCTGCTTTGAGGAACTGCTAGAAAGAAATGAAAGGGACCAGCAAGATACTAATCATTCTTCTAATAAAGAATCATATATTAAGTTGGACCAGAAAGATAGAAAGCATGGAAATATAGAAATAGTTTTGGTGAAAGAGAAGAGAACTCAATGTATAGATCAGATCAGGCACCAGAATGGTAAGGCATATATCATTTCTTTAAATGGTCAAATCAAAGAAATATGTTGGTTTAAATCTTACGCCAGTTGACTCTATTACAAGAGCCTCAACAGGGGACAATTCATGTGTTTTCTCACCATGTAATTGGTGCTGATAAAAATTTAAAATGTATGTTATAAACCAAGGCATTAGAACCATGTTAGTCCTTCTTGTTTGCAAATTCATAAATAGCTGGGTTAGTGTGGTTGGTACCATATATATGATGAGACTTCTAAGAAAATTATGATGGATCGATTGTACAGAAGCATATATGTCAGTACAAAGGTTGTATGCAGAAGTGTAAGCTTTATGAACTGCGATATCGGGTTATAGGACTGGTGGTATGAAGGTGGTACACAGAGGTGTAAGCTTTATGAACTGCAGTATCAGGATATGGGACACGATGATGACTCAAAATTTGAGACAAATAGTGAAAATATTGTAGATTTGGTTTGTCTTTATGCAAAGATGATCAACCAGAGAGTCTGCAAGAGGTTTAAGTGTAAATTACTCATCAGATGTAAAGATTTATAGACACGAGGGTCTCCCCTTATGGCATTTCTAGACATGAGAAAGTATCTGATACAATATCATGAGATATAGTTTGGTTATCATTAAGGTAGTATTGTGTGTGCTTGAAGGATATATTAAAAATGTTTATGAAGTATGCAGATTTGAGTTTCAATCAAAATATAAGAGAAAAGTTGCGGGCCAAGTATGAAGGTCCAAAGCTAATCAAATTGTGATCGTTTTTGTTATCTTGGGGCAATTATACAAAATTATTAGAAACTATATTAAGGCACATCTAGGTAAATAGAACCAAGTGATTTGAGTCAATAATTGTGGTGCTCCTGACTGCAGCACAGCTTCAGAACATGGATGGTTTGTTGGTTTCTGCAAATCAGCAATTCTACAGCAGTGTCTGCTGCATTGCTTTTGTACTGGTTTGTTTTAAAACATATCCTGTATGTTAAGAGTCCATACTGAAATATGTACATGTTGGACAAATTATACACAATATTCACTCCTAAGTCAACCAAGTTGTGAAGCTGGGTGTATTCACTTTGCCTAATCATTCTCCCTCATTTTGTATTGTCATTATTTAGTCAAGAAAATGAAAAAAAAAAAAAATCGGTAGGATTGAAGAAAATCTAGTAAGAGCTGAAGAAAGAGGGCGTAAGCACATTGCAACCACCCTCCCCCCCGCAAGACTAACCTACCCATGGTTCTTGTCTTTAAATCTCTTCATCTTTTATGTTTATGGTCTTTATTGTTGTTTGTGAGTTGTTGACTGGCTCCCTATTAATGATTTAAAGTAATTCATCAATGATCAGTTGTTGTGGAGACCTGTTCAACCCTCATCTATCTGCCACCATATCCCATCCAGAATCTGCAGTCCTTCCCCATAGGTTGCAGCTCTTTGGGCTCTGCATGGGAGTACTCACTTAATTTTGCTTGCCCGATGGTTCTCGGTTAAGATTTGACATCAACTCAGCCTAGCTTGAATGAAGTCGATTCTACATTAGAACTTGGGTCCAAAAAATTGCTGAACATAGGTGGTTTCTGGTTGAGCGTTAATGTTAACAGGAGGCAGTAAAACTATTCTATTTTGTATGTATATACGTCTATGAAAGAGTATACTGTAGTTGTCTTTCTTGCCATCATTTCTAATTTGCCACAATTTAGGCCTTGCTTGTAGGTGACCGACCAACCTAGAAGTAGGTGAACTTTGAGATGGACCCATTGGTTGGTTGAACTAGGTGATCAGTCCCATGTCTTGGTCCAGTTGACTATTATTCGATACCCACACATTTACAACTGTCCTTAATTGTGGCCACCCAAAGTTTTTTATTTTATTTTATTTTGTGGCCTTTGTGATTAATGTTGGGAGTCAAAAGGAGCATTCAAAACGCATCTAGAAGGAGTCATGGATGCATGCCAAATTATTTTAATGGCTACTTTAGTTGGAGAACTGCAGTGGCCTTGTTTCATGTTGGAATAGTTCATGGACATCAAAGTTACTGTTGGCCGACCAAGTCATGTGGTTTCTTCTCCCACCAAAAGTGACCATCTGTAGGTCATTAATGCTCAATAGACACTGTGACCCATCTCTATTATTATGCCGCACATTCCTGAGCTCTGATTCCACTTTCAACTGGCCATGCCATTTGAGTTGTCGCACGCCTATTAGTCCAGTTCTTGCTCTCTTCTGCCGGGCTTCTGTGAGAGTCCGGAGGAAAGGAAAAGCCAATGAACAGCAGCAGATAACAAGAAATTGAGATGAGAATGAGAATTTGTGTGTGCGTGTGCGTGTGTGTGATACTTCTATTTCTCCCAGATGATTGCTTCTTGGAGAGGTAAAACTGTAGCCCACTGAATGCCTTCATTCAAAGAGGGGAAAGAGATGGAATTTGTGGCACCCTGGGGGCAAAACATTCATCCAAAGCCAAATTTAAGTGAGGGGGTGTATCTGTTCTCTTTACCACGAAGGCGAGCAGATTACACCATCTGACTGTAGTTAAAAGAAACATCCATGGGAACGAACACTAGAGCAAATATACTATTATTTCCGGTTGTAATTTCTAAAATCGCTTACCTCTCTCGTCTATTTCTTAGGAGAAAGATTAGCAAGAGTGAAGGCTATTTCTGTGTCAGAAGTGCTGAATTTCTTGTCAAAGCTGCAGCTAAAGCAGAAACAATTAAAAGCTTCATGGACTCAGTTGGGTCAGCTAGCCCAAATTCAGTGGTCCCTGATAGTTTGAACCTTAAAGAGTTAGGGTTCACGTGGCACGAGGTTAAAAAAAATTAAGACAAGAAGAAGAAAAAAAGAGGGTGAGAAGTTTAAAAATTTTCTTTTCAACCCTTCTTTATAGTAGATGTGAACAAAGGATGAAAATATTGCTGACGAATATATATATATAATTAATATTTTGTTACTATCATTAATATAAAAGATATGAGATAGGAGAGAGAGAGAGAGATTGAATTATTTAAACGTCGACTTGGTCATGAACAGAGCATAGTGAATCTAGTTGAGTTTAATTGAGTGTATAAGATAGGAGAGAGAGAGAGAGAGAGAGAGAGAAATTGAATTATTTAATATTTTATTAGTTCTAATGTTTTAATTTCTTTTATTCTTTGAATAATTTTTGGCTGTGACTTTATTAATTAATCTACACTTTTTAGGTTAACAAATTGATTTAGAGTGTAGAAGGGTGGGGGATATTATCCTCAAGAATAAAATTAACCCTATGTTAAGCATCCATATATCCTAAACAAGGGATGAAAAATGCAAAAGCTTAGGCTTATTGATCCAATGAATGATATATCAGTGGGATTTGGGTCAAGCCCTCGGATCTAGATATATAATCTGACCCAGTTGTTTCCCACCCAAAGTCTATTTTATTTGGATTAAGGTAGTAGTAGTAGTAGTAAAAGTCCAGTAGAGACTGAAATTATTAGAATTTCAGGCGGACTTTTGTCTTGGGATACTGATATACAGTGCGGTACGTAAGGGAGGGGGGACCATTTCAATCAAGTTTTGGGACCAAGACGAAAAGTGGGTTCTCGGCCTGTTGGGCCCCAAATGCGACAAGCTTGTTTCCCGGAGAACTCTTTCCCAATGAACAGCCATGATGGACGCATCAAAGGGGGTCCACCAGAAAATGGACAGCAGAATTTAGCCGAGGAACTTTCGCCTAATGGGGGACGTGACGTCCAGTACTCAGTCCATGTGATATGGTCCACGTGGGTGCGCGATCTTCACGTTAATTCCTGGGAGATAGATAATAATGCTTGATGGTTGGTGGACCTCTCGGACCCAACTGAGAACGTGAGAGTGGGGCTCATCATTTGGATGGCCTGATCGCTGATGAGTCACCGTGATCTTTTGAAAGGACCTCACGGTAAAGATTTATTTGTGCGTTGGAATTGGCGGTCCCCGTGGGGGTGTACTCTCGAGTCCTAAGCTGCTGTCATCTTTTGTCTCATTGCACCGGCGTTGTGGGGGGAGACCAAGGCGGACTCTCCCTATCTTGTCCTTCGAAGCGATGGTGGGTCCTCCGTATTTGATGATGGCATCCGTTCCGCTCATGTAATTTCGCAATCATGTTACTTTTGAAGCAGCAGATGCAAAAAAAAAAAAATCAAACATATAAAATAGAAAAAAGGTTTAAAATTTCTATCATAAGTAATGTTTGATAGAAAAATATTTATTAATTATATTAAATATAAAAAAATAAATTTATAGAATAATTATTTATTATTTTGTTTGATAAATCATTTATTCTTTTTTTTTATAGAATAAATTGAGGAATAACTCATGGTTAAACATAGGTTATCCCTTTTGATTAAAATTATTCTTAATTAATCGATATAGTTGTTGCTTTTAAAAATAAGGAGGCTATCCAGGTATATCCCTTCTTATCCCCTTTCTTAAAACACAATCTTAGGCTCTGTTTGAAATGAAATGATGGGATATCCTTTTATTCTTAAGGCAGTGTTTGAAATAGAGGATAAGAGGAGATATCCCCTCTTATTCCCAAAAGCCATAACTATAAGGGATAGCTGGGAATAAATTTAACCAAAGGGAAAATTCATGGTTAACCATTAACCATGGGATATCCCCTCAATTTATTCCCTAGAAAATGCAGGAATAGATGGTTATCCCTCTAAATAAGAGCAAAAAAAAGTTATTTACCTTTTTTGCATTTGATATGATCAATGGGATAGCCAAGGGACAAACTCTATCCCGTATACTTATCCATAGATAATATTTTTTTCAATCAATACTACCTAAGTGTTTGAAATAGGGAATAAGAGGGGATATCCCCTGAATATCCTTCTTTATCCCTAAAACCTATAACTAAGAGGAATATTTCTGAAAAAGTTTAACCAAAAGGGATAACCCATGGTTAACCATGGATTATCCCCTGAAATTATTTCCTAAGGTAGTGTTTGACTCCCCAAAACTATCCCTAGATAAATGTACAGGATAGCATTTATCTAGAGGATAGCTGAGGGAATAAGCACCTTTTTAAAATTACAAGTCTTCATCAAGGAATAACTTTAGTTGTTCTGGGTTTTCTTATTCTCTAAGAAATAAGTTCAGGGGATAATCCATTGTTAAACATTGGTTATCCCCTATGATTAAACTTTTTTCAGACATATCCCTTATGGTTGTGTTTGAATGCAGGAATAAGGCCTGGAATAGGCCCTTATTCTGCCTTATTCCCTCAAACACAATGAAAAAGGAGCATGGGCCCCACTTAAATTGATTTAATTTAATTATTTTATTCATTAAATAAAATTAAATAAATTAAATTAAATAAATTTATTTGTAATGTCATTTAAATAAATTAAATAAATTTATTTATAATATAATTTAAAATTAATAAATTTATTAATAGAAAAATAATAATTAAGTATATTATTTTTTAATTTTTAATATAAAATAATTTATTAAGTATGTTCTTATATTATTTTATTAATAAAAATTAATTGATTACCTTATTTATTAATATAATAATTTATTCAAGTTATTTAAAAATAAAAATTGATAAACCATTTTTATTGGAAGGGGTATCTTTGAAATTTCTGAAAAATTCTTCATCTATTCCTACTGGAATACATGCTTATTCCCATGTCATCCAAACATCATTTGGAATAACACTGCATTAATTGCATTGGAATAACATGGAATACCAGATTTTTATCCAAACAGAAATCTGGAATAACAAGAGGAATAAGCTATTCCTGGGGAATTCGTATTCCTATTCCCGGAATAACTTTTTGATATCCAAACACTACATATAGTAATAGCTTTTGGGGACAAGAGAAGATATTCTCTTCCCCCTTATCCCCTATTTTAAACACTCCCTAAGGAACCAAGAATAACTAAGTTATCCTTAATGACAAAGTTATAATTTTAAAAAGATGCTTATTCCTCAGTTATTTTCTGGATAAATGCTATCATGTACATTATCCAGAGATAGCTTTTGAGGAGTCAAATACTATAAAGCCACAACTATGAAGGATAGCTATAAATAAAGTTAATTAGAGGAGATAACCTATGTTTAACCATGTATTATTCACTCAACTTATTTCTTAGGAAATTGGGGAATAGCTGGTTATTTCTCAACTATTTCTTGAGAGCAAAACTATTATTAAAAAAAAGCTAATTTTTCCTCGGCTATTTATGGATAAACTCTATCGTACTTTTTCAGAAATACCTATTTTTTTATCAAACACTACCTTACTTTCATGACAATTTATGGCCCAATGGATAAAATATACCTTTGAACCTCAAACTTTCACTCAAATTTATTTATAATATATGATTAAAAAAATAAATAATCAATATACTTGAGAATATTTCAAATAAAAATTTCTAAAATATATAATGAAAAGTTAAATATAATTAAGAGAGACTAGGTGAGATGGAAGAAATTGTTGGTTAATATAGAGAAATTAGTTTAAGTGTGGGTCAATTTGAAGTTTCTAACCAATTTATAGGCCAACTTATTAATGATGTGTATCCCTATCGTATTTTTGTTCCTAATAATAATAATAATAAATATATATTTATTTTTTGCGTTAAATAACTAATAATTCAAGCAAAAGATAATTTTTAGTTGACATTAATTACTTTTAAAATATAAAATTTAATTAATTATTTTATTTTTAGAATAAAAATTATTTTACGTAAGTATCAGTTTTTTTAATTGTTGAATCATTGAAGCCATTTCCTATTTATCTAATCCTAAAAATATACTATTGGATATAAGAATGGTAACAAGGCGATAGGTTTTTGTCCATCTAGTTTATATCTCCTATTTTTTATATCCCAACTCATCCTTTTCTACCCTTATTCTTTTTCAATAAAAACATCTTTAACATTTTTAAAAAAAATATTTTCAAATTTAAAATATTTAAAAGTATACAGTAGAGAGTATATTTATAAACCCTAGCCTGACTTTGATAATGAGTTTTTTGATTTGCTTCTGAATTTCATTCGCATTTGGGTGAAGTTTAAAAACCTTCTACGTCTAATAGGATGGGTCGAGATGATGTTATTGGGTTAAGATAAAATTGTCATGCGAAGTGAAAATATGGTTAAAAAAATAAATTTATGATGATTTGAACCGCCTCTTGATTGTGTTATAAACAATGAAAACTTCAAGCGTGCATGAGTATTGTATAGAAGATAGAAATGTTGTATAAAGAGATTGAATGGGTGAAAATAAAGTTCTATCTTCCAAAAAAAAAAAAAAAACAATATACTGATCAAATAAAAAAAATATGAATTCATTATTTGATTTGGATATATTCCTCTTAGACTTCCTTGCTACTTCGATAGCGTACATCGTATGATTTTCATATCTTGAAAGTCCTCATATTTAGGGTTTGTTAAAATTAACTTTGATGAAAGTGTTCATGGTAGATGTACCGATCAGCTTTTATGATTGAGAGTCGGATGATCAGATGTTGGCGACAGAATGATTCGGCTTTTACTGAGTTGTATGTTGCTAGTATCTTCTGTACCATCCGAAGTCTGAGCCCGCTTGATCCGACAAAAATTATGCACTAACTTACCTACCGTCTTCTTATTGGTGATTTCATTCAATCCTTCAAAAAAATTTATTACCTCCAAATTAGACATATTTACCTCGAAAATCTAACTCAGTCAATGATTGGATCGTAGCAAGGGTGATCTATCGTTCGGTACTTAAAGTTGGAAGCAAAATGATCATGCTTCTCTATATTTTTTTTAAATTTTATATTTTAATTTATCGGATATGATTTATCCTATATTGATATAATTGTTTTTCTATAAAAGAAAAAAACTGCATTGATATGTCTTATTTCTCGGGGGAAAAGAAAAATTGAGAGGGAGAGCAGGAGAGCACAGCTGGGGGAAGAGATGGGACCGCGCGGTAAGGAGGGTCTCGTGCCAAGTAAATTTAAAAAGAAATCTACCGAGTACCCGTGACCGATAGCTGCTTCTGGTGCTCTGCCACTGGAGGCCGGCCCCCGCTGCACTTCTTTACCGTCACGGACTGACGCCCCATGGCGTCGTCGCCATCTCCAGAATAACAACGCAAGGAAAAAGAGAGAGAGAGAGAGTCGTAGCATCTCGACACCTCCTAAGTGGGACCATTTTTTTTAATTGACGCTTCCGGAACCCATCGAGGCAGCCACATCATGCACGAACGCTCGCTCAAGGGCATTTTGGCCGTCCTTCCGCCTTGGAGACTCTGTTTCTGTTTCCCGCTTTTGGCCCAGAGGGACCAACCATTTTTTAAGGGACTACTACTACTGTCTCCGGAACCCACCGAGGCAAAAATAAAAAATATAACATATACGTGCACTGCTAACCAAAAGGCCATTTTACTCGTCCTCCTTGGAGACTGCTTCCCAGTTGGACCCAACGCCAACGGGGGCGTTGAATGCTATGATCGGAGGCACGCACGCTGATGGGTTTTTGTTTCTTTTGGAAACTTCAACGTCCGCACCGCGGGTGGTAAATTAAGCAAGCATCCACTTCATGCCCGAACTACCTTATTAAGCGGTTTTAAATACTTTGGCATCCGCTCGCATCATCATCACGGCTGTAACGTTGGTTTGACGCATCGCCAAGAAGCATAACATGGATTGTATATAAAATAAATTATTATTTCATAAATTATCAATAATATTGATTACTATATTTTAATATATACAGATAACATATATTAATATCAAATATATTAAAAATTTATATTTTATTATATATTTAATTTAAAATATATATTTATATATAATAATAATATTTAAAAAAATTATATTTATAAATAATATTTAAAGTGATCGATGACGACGAAAAGATTTGCAACCTGACTCGACGAAAAAGGATATGACTGGAGTCCTTCTACATGAATGTTTTACCAAGATACGTAGAGAAGAAGGTGAGTATAAAGAGATTTAAGAAAAAGAGGTAATAATTGCTATAAAAATAATTTAAATTACCATTATAAGATAGGTTGACGTTTCTAAATCTTCACCTAAGATTCATATATTGGTAGTGTACGTATGTCCGTTGGTAAGTGACAAATCGGCTGGCAGAGACGTAGTAATTAAACCTCATCTATGTTTTGTCCTTCATGTGTCTATATATATATAATAATATGGTAAAAAAAACATTTAAATATCAAGGCTATTATGAAAACGATATGGAACATGAGAGTTGTGCAGATGGCCCCCAATAACGGACGTACCAATTATGAATCAAAATGATATCAATGTAAAATCTGTTATAGAAATTAAAAATTTTATCATGGACACATCAAAAATAAAATTTAAAAAAGGTTTTATTTTCATAAAGTTTTACTGTTTTATAAACAAAATTTCATTATTATGCATAGAGCAGCTAAGAACAATGGAACCAATCATGCAGAATTTTTTTATTAGCTAGACCACCTTGGCTCGCATGTGTAGTTTAGCTTGCAAGTTGATTTCATGAAGCTCGAAATCCTAATATATAAATAAATAATATACATTATATATTATTTTTATTAAAAGTTTTGTAAAATGAAATAAATTTATTACGATTATAAGAATATAAATGTTGCTAGGATAAGAAGCCTGAAGGTACCTAAGCAAGACTTTTGGGCTGTCTTAAAAATTTATAAAATTCTAAGAACGGTTTTGTCTTGGGTCCATATTAAATGAGATGGCTTCACGCAAGTGTAGTTTATTTTGTAGACAAATTCCATTTGATCTAGTCCTTACTTCTTTGTGCTGGACTAATTTATATTGTTATGTGTATGATAATGTGGTTTAGGGCAAACTTTCTATGTATAAAAAAGGGTCATGAGTTAGGCATCTAAGATATGCACATGATGAAGGAATCAAAGGGGAATAAGAAGATGGAAAGAATGATAAAGATTAGCATGAGAAGTCAATTGATGTTAATTTAAAGAGATTTTATATAAACTCCCCTTATGAAGGGTTTATTCAATTTCATTGGCTATTCGGGCACTTAGAAACATGGCAGCATAGTGATTTAAAATTATTGATAAAGCATTCAAATTTAAAATATAGTTCGCCTAATATTATTTACTATGCCAATGCAATTGTTATTGATTTATTTTAAGCCAACATGATGTATGATTTAAAGACCATTAAAATATATAAAATTTAGTTTGTATATACATATAATAGTATAAACAATACTCAATAATTCAGTTCTTCAATTTTGGATAGCCTCACATTGATTTTAAAATCGTTAACTTCTATTTTAAAGAGCTAGCATAGCTGGCAGAGCTGGTGTATCTTGACTTATAATTAGTCAGATTATGATGAAATGATGAGAGTCCAACATTGATATTTCAAACATTTAAATATGATATACTATCTTTAATCTACTTGTATACATACATACATATATATATATATATATATAATTTAAAAGCTCCTAGTCTATGTTTTAATTAGTAAAAAAATATTATTTCATATAATTTAGACTACTTAATTTTTGATCACTCGATGTATAAACTAACAAAATCTTTGAATCAAATAATTTTGATATATTAGTTGATGGTTTTAAAATAATAAATTATATTCAATAATCAGATTCATTGATATTTAACTCTCATCATTCAGTCATGATATGACTGGTTTTGAATGACAATACACTTGAGTGTATTCTACTCTTCTAGCTCTTTTTCTTTATAGATATTTTTAATTATAAAATCATAATAGAGCATCAAATAAAAAATCTAAACTATTAATCATAATTTATAAAAAAAATAAAATAAAAAATAAATTACTTTGGTTCTTTCAAACTTGTACACCATTTGAACATAAAAATGATGCTACAATGTGTGCACATGTACGCATATAGGTAAAAATGTATAGATTTTTATACTTATATGTCATTGCACAATGTGAACTCATATCATTTCAACTATTCCTTTCTACATTTGATGCATAATTTAAATGCTATTAAAATATATAATTTTGTTTTCTAAGTATTTTTAATGATATTAATTATAATTAATGATGCTGATCTTTGATTTTAGTAATTCATTGTTGGTTTTAGAGCTGAGAGCAACACCTCTCTTCTCAAGAAAAAAACATGGTTCATATTAAGAGCAACAGGGAGAGTATGTGCACCATATTTAGTGTAAACAGAAAAATAACTTTGCTACCATTATTTAGTTTCATGTTACCTATCTCAAGCTATTATCTTTTTGTTTTAGTTCAACGATAACATAAAATACAAAGTCGCCATCTTTTGCTTCCTTTGGCTTGATTTAGAGGGAAAAAGAAAAGATTGACAGACCTTGATATATAGTGACCCCTACCTCTCTGTTTCTATATGGATAGGTTTCTCTATGCTGGCTAGACTTGCATTGGTTGTACTTGGCATCTTAAATTAGAGTAGGTATCAAATTTACATTTCATTATTAGAATGGACAGGTTGCTCATGGACATATTATATTTATATGTGGCTAGCTTAGATAAGATTGGTTCAAGGTAATGGTGGTTGACCTATAGGCTAAGCTAAAAATAAAGCAATTCAGCTTCCAAATCAGTGCAAGATTTGGCTGGGTTAGAGAAGATTAGTTCCACTGGTTGACCTAGAGGTTAGTTAAAAATAAGCAACTCAACTTCCAAATCAATGTCAAGTCCAATTCAATGTAAGATTTTGGCATCACCCTATGTGCTCTTACCCAATGGCAAAGCCAAGCTTGGCATCTTTAATTGTTGATGAGCTTAGTTAATTTGCAAGCTGCCAATAAAAGCAGAGGAAGACTAGATCCAGATCAAGACATCATTTTGTAAGGCTATTATCAATGCGTCAATGAGGTCTATAGTCTTTAGAAATTTCTTTAAAAAAAAAAAATGAGCTCAAAGTAAGCGTCATGGGCTTGCAAAGCTTTTATCTCTTGTCCTCGTTGACTTCATACTAATTTTGCAATGGTCGGCTCTACTAGGCTTTGCTCACAAGGAGTAGTTAAGGGCAAAAGAAAAGAACAAGGGGCTTTCAATCCAGCTAACAAAGAGCAAATTGATCATAATTAGGATATATTCTTGCCACCGTCCTCCTAACTTTGACTCTGCTCTTTATTCCAAATTCTCGCCATTGAATTGGTGATGAGCATGCACCATTTTGGTTCATGGTGGCCCACATGGCAGAAGGGATAAACTAAGTTGCTAGCTCAACCTAATACTTTATTATTATAAATCCATTGAACCACCTCTAATCTCCCCATAGGCCTTGTGCTTTCTTCCATGCCGAGGACCACAAATTTCTTGATCTTATTTTACGGTTCGCTTAAAAGACGTCTTAGAGTTGGGACCAGAACCTAACCATTCAGATGCGACAAAAACTGTGTCATCACTGATGGATTTGTTTGGCATCAGTATTATTTACGTTTCCTGTAAATTAATAAAATATCAAGAGGAGATTGATGACAAAAGATATAATCATATAAAAGTTTTATTAATTTATATTTTATTGACATTTGACCGCGCATCTCAGTTGAACTGATCAACGTCAGTATCTAGCCAGCTCTAAATAGTAAGAGCTTCTAAAAGTCTGATGGGAAAAAAAAAAATTCAAATAATTATAAAATTTTAAGTTAATCATTAAATCTTGTACTTACCTAGAAGACTTGATTCAATTTGCTTTGTTTGTCGTATTCAACCTTTGTTGCCTTTGAAAAATCCTAAACCTTAAAGAATTCTTCTAGATTGTCGTCACCAACAATCTGATATTAGCTTAGTATACATAACTTTGATATAGCATTTTTTATTAAAAAAAATTAAAAAATAAACCCTAGATAACAACTAATGTAGATAAAGTAGATTCATGCATATTTAAGGATAAGCAGCTGCTTTCTTTAAACATTAAAAAATCTCATAAGTATTAAATTATTTATAAAAAATTTAAAAGTTATAAAGCAATTGCCTCACTTCCAAATAAAATATTTGAAAGGCACACGATGGTTTTGCTTGAAAGAAAAAAAAAAGATTTTTTTTAAGTACTCTTTTTAAACTTTTTAATAAGAATAAATTTTAAACCTCTAAATTAAAAAAATTATATAAATATATTTTATTTATTTTAATAAAAACTTTAGTTTTCTCCTATAAACTGTAAACTTCTAAACAGCAAGCTTCCTTCTTCTTGCTTTATAAAATAATAATTCTTCTCTTTTTTCCTGCGACTCCCAGACAGCGGGCAAGATTTTGTTTTTTTTTTTAAAAAGGATTTACCATTGACTGAAAGGCTTGGGTTATGCATGGAAACCTGGTCATACGCTGTGAAGTTTTATTTATTTTTTACTTACTCTTTTACTTTCCTCAGTTAAACTTAAATATATCGAACATGGTGCCGGATTAAAATGCGTGAACGCTAGATTTTCCCACCACTTTGGAAGCTAAACGGTACGGCTGGCGAGGAGTTATATATCTGGTCGCCAATGAACGACGCTAAGAGGTCAGAAAGTTTTGACCCGCGGCTTACTACTACTTTGAAAGCATGGCGACGGAAAAACAGCAAAAAGGACCTGCTCTCTCTGTTGCCTTTGGTTTCCGAAGCTAACAAACCCTAGAACGATAAAATAATATTATACCTCCTTTCGAGCTTAGAATACGAAAAAAGTAGTCACCTCTCTTCGAGTGAATAGATTAGATGTACTCCTCCTCAGCTGGGAGTGGCTCAAGCTGTTCGTTCTCAGGAATCGCATACCAAATGGCCATTTCCTCGGTTTCCCTAGCGCCCTTTCCGCTTGTACTTTGCCCTGTGTTAATTGTTTTCTCTCATTCTTTTTTTTTTTTTTATTGGTCCTTTCGTCTGTCTATCTTATCATTGCATTGCTTCATCAGTAACAAAATCAGTCCTCCCTTCCACAGCCTTACTGTACTTAAACCTTTCGCCAACTCCTAACTACTCCCATATTTAATAAACTTCATCTCTTTGCCTTTGCCTTTGCCTTTGTCAAGAAAGGAAGAATTTGTTTTTTTTTTTTTTTTCATTATACGAAACGTTTGCCTCTCAAAAACCACGGATTTCAACCCTCTGTAGCTGATTTTTTTAATGGTGAAATTGCGATGCACTGGAGCTGTGTGTCTGAATCAAATAAATCATCTGCTTTAAATCTTTCATCAGGATAAAATATAGATCTGACCGTAAGTAAATGTAAGAAAGATAGGAGGGTAACTTTGAAAGAGAGTTTTTCAGCATCAATCACATCTGGTCATCGGTTTGCTAGATTTTGTGGCCAATTTCCGAGAAGGTCAGTGCCACTCCCTCGAAAGCCCAGACGCCCCACCCCCTCCCCCCACAGGCAAATCCAAAACTCACCTCAAAAGATTCTCACCCAGTAAAAACTCCACACTTCATGATAAAAGCTTTCAAAAAAAAAAAAAAAAAGTCCCATCTTGTCGAGCTCAGAGGGAGATGCAGCACAAGCCACCTTTTCCAGACTGCCACACACCCACCACCAAACCTTCCAACCCCATGAGAGCAAAAAAACAAAAAAAAAAAAAAAAAAAAAAACCCACTCGAACCCCACTCTCAGAGAAAAAGTAAATGCCTCCGGCAGTCCGATACCAAATCAAAAGTACCTCAAATTGGAGGTAAGTTTTTATTTTTTATTTTTTTTTGTATTTATAAACTGGAAGAAAGGAAGAACGGAGGAGAGGTGCAAGCAGGGTATCAAAAGGCTCCCATCTCGTTAATGTTATCTGCTAACATTTAAAAATCCCACCGCCTCTGTCAACGCGGGTTAAATTTAGCAATAAAATGGTGATGTAATGTACAGCGGTTGCCTTACATTTTATTATTTTAAAATTTTGATTTTTTTTTATGTTAAGAGTATGTTTTACTGTTTTTTTTGTATATATATTAGAAGTACTATAGATCAAGATGGCACACTCAGGTGGCAGCTGTCGGCTTTATGCTAGCGAAATAGTGCGCAGAGAGAGAGAGAGAGAGAGAGAGAGAGTAGCGGCAGAGGCTAAAGAACTAATTTTTTTTTTTTTTTTTCTGAATCCCCGGTTTAACGCTGTTTTAAAGGAACCCACTTCGCTGACTGGCCCCTCCTCCGTCGCAGGGTCCATGGAGGGGCTGTAGAGGAGTGGAGAAATGGAGTCGGGATCGAGCTCTCCGGCGGTCTCTGGGGCCGGCGGTCCCGGCGACTCCCTCCACGGGCTCAAGTTCGGTAAAAAGATTTATTTTGAGGACGGGGCAGGCGGCGGCGGGGGTTCCTCGTCGTCGTCCTCCTCCTCGAAAGCACCGGCACCGGCAGCGCCACTGCCGGCGCCGGCGAGGAAGGGGAAGGGGGCGGTGCAGGGGGCTCAGGGGCCGCCCAGGTGCCAGGTGGAGGGGTGCAAGGCTGATCTGACGGGGGCCAAGGCCTACTACTGCCGGCACAAGGTGTGCGGAATGCATTCCAAGGCGCCCAAGGTCATCGTGGGAGGGCTTGAGCAGAGGTTCTGCCAGCAGTGCAGCAGGTGAGCTGGGATTCGCCACTCTATCCGTTGCTTGGATGTTGGATTCGCCACTCTATCCGTTGCTTGGATGTTGGATTCTTGACTTCTTGTTCTGTTTTGGGGGGTTTGGGTGGGTTGGGAGGGGGAAAAGCGTGGTCTTTTTGGATTTTTCTCCGTTTTGTGTTGGATTCCTGTTTTGTTTTCGATTTCTGGATGTAGATGGACTGGTGGAGATGTTTATGATTATGAGTACCACCATCAGGATTTTTTTTTCCTGTGCTTTTGGATGTTTTTTTTTTTTTTTTTTTCATTGAGTTGGGGGATTTCTTGTGGTCTTAGTTTTGATGATGTAAACTTCTGGACTTTTCTTGGTATGGTTTCTATCTTTTATTGAAAGAAGAATTTATATTTTTCCTGTCCATATTATTATTATTTTTCCTTGCATTTTTTTTCTTCCATTCATGTTGGCATGTTTAATTCTTTTCCTTTCCTTTAAAAAAAATCAAACCGTATAAATTGTTTTTGTTTATCGATTTGTTTTTTCCCCTTTCTATTTGAATCTGTTAAAAAAAATTGTGCTTCTTAGTTAGGTCTCTCTTCCTGATTCAATGCCATGGTTTTTATATTGTTCATGGGGTTAGGTGCTTGTATTTAACTTTTTTTTATTGATTGGGTTGTAGGGTGGTTTGGTGTGTTTGACTGTCATTGAAATAGTTAGGTTTGATTTCAGTTAGGTCTCCCTTTCAAGTGGATGGCTTATTTACTGTTTATGGTTAAGGGCTTGGTTTAGATTTGATTTAATTTGGGTGGTGTGTGCCTTTTGTTATGTCAGATTGTTGGGCTTTTGGCTAGGTATTCTTGAAATTTTTTTTACATTGTTGGGCTTTAAAAGGCCAGCTTTCTGGTTGAAAAATAGAGACACTTGATCTATATTGTCATGTTTGATTGCCCTAGAAACTTCTATGATTGATTTTATTTATTTTTTTGTTCTGCTGTTGATATTAGTGTGTTCAAGGTTTTGACTAATGGAATTGTTTTTTTTTTTCTTGATTTTTTTTTTGTGATATTCTTATGGCTATAGGTGTGCTTAGAGTAGCTTGAATTATGTACATTTCCTGAGATTTAAGAACTCACAATTTTCATGCTTCTTATCAATGATGCTGGACTTCTTCAGAGAGAGAGAGAGGAATTCCTGCTCCACTCCCTACCCCTTATACCTGCAAGTCGAAATCCCAGGTCCTCGGGTAGAGAGAGAGAGAGAGAGAGAGAGAGAGAGATGAATTCCTGCTCCACCCCCTACCCCTTATACCTGCAGGTCGAAATCCCAGGTCCTTGGGTAGATCAAGCCTATCGTTCGCAGGTAATGGGGTCCCAAAGGAGGGTCGACACCCTTGGGAAGCGAACACCTATCCCTTGCCAAATGTGCTTAACTGGCAAATGGATAGAACCATCATAACTTAATTTTGGTGGTTCAGAAAATAGAGTTTGACAAGTCTCTCTCTCTCTTTTTATTTTATAAACATATTTGTGATAGTTATTTTTGTAACTATGCATTGGAAATATTTGTATGTTTGGTTTTGACTTGGTATTCTGCAGCTTTATGTTGAGTTTTACCTTTTCTTCTGTCCTTGTAACGTGAGGTGTTTTCAATTTCTAAAAGATTTGATTATTGTGTTATCAGTCTTTGATAAAGATGCTAAGGCAAATGAATGCTGAAGCTAGGAAAAATAGGATTTGAGAAAACTAGTGAAAGCTTGGGAGTTGAGAGTTACACTTTCATCTAAGTTGTGTGCATGCAATTTCTTTACTTTTGCCAATATAATTCAGAAAACTAGGCTCAACTAGTTGGGGTTCATGCTCTCTTACAAGCAATGTTATGAATGGGGATATGGAGCTTAAGATGAGACTCATCTAGTGTGTTCAGATTGCTTTCTCATTGAGATGTTGCCACAGAACTCTGGGCTTGGAATAACCTTCACTGCCAACAAATTAAGGGGGAGGCTAAATGAGGCAAATCAAACTTGCAAGAGGTTGGTGCATAGCAAATTGTGGAACTCTTAAAAACATTATGGACTTAGCCACTTAGGCTATCAACTTAATGTTTTTGACTATCAATTTCCTACGGAGTGGAGATTTAATTCAGCTCACATCGACTACAGTTGTTTCAACATTGATTTTGGTCACTTAAGACCAATTTTCTAGTGTTTTTCTATAATTTTTATATATATTTGAAAAGAAACCTGGCTTAAATCATTCAGAGATGTTTCTAGCCTGCTCAGGCAGCTAGCAGAAATATCTTTGGATAGATAGAAAAAAATCTATACATTGACATTGTTTACATGAGAAAGTGTGGAGTGCCATGATAGGTAATTTGGTGGATGTTAAAGAAGATGGTTAAAGAAAATGAGATTTCCCCATAGTTTGAAAGCCAAAAAATTGATTGGTTATATTTAATCTTATATTTTGTGAAGTCACATGAAATATGAGTTTTTTGTGCTCCTAAGGTTTGTGAAAGCATCTCCAATTTAGTAAGATGGAAGAAAAGCAGGATGTTAAGTATGAGTATGGTGGAAATCCTTTAGTTATGGTTGACAGCCACCCTGGGATGTTGATTGAAATCACCATAGGGCCATTGATCATTGTGTGGTTGTTATTGGTTGTAAGAGATGATCGAAGCATTGAATGGTTCATTCCAGTCATAAGTATGCCCAAATAGTTAGGTGTGCCGGGTTACACGCATCATGCCATTAGCATAGCTACATGTTCTGGTAATATGCATAAAATAGTGTGTACGCATTGGCTGGAATATCAATAAAATGAAATCTCTCAGAATGGGTATAAAAAAACAAAAGCATTTAAAGATGCCCAAGGGTGGTGACATCACTTAGAAGGTGAAATAAATTGAGACTGCACTAAGGAGGAGGAGGTGGGAGCAGGTTTAAACATGCATCAAGATTCAGGACTAGGGAAAGAAAAAGAAGGGTTGTTGGAAGAAAATGGATGATTAAGGTCAGAAGGGTTGGATTGCAAAGGTAGGAAACATGGATACGTCAAATTGCATGCCCTGTTCATATCAGATCAATGTAGGATACTGATTCGTCTAGGATACTTATATGATACATGTCAGATATATCTTATTTTCATTTCAAGATTTTATTTTTAAAAAAATGCTCCAGATACTTTCTAGATAAGCCTGACATACTTCGTTGATATCTCTAAGGATGAGGGTGTGGGCTTTTAATGACAATTGTTGGTTTGGAGTTTGTGATGTTGATATTATTGTATGGAGCATTGATTATCGTTTGTTGATTTCAGTGATGACTAAATTGTTTCGATAACTACTATACTTTAAAAATGCTATCATATGTGTAAAAACATCTATTTTTATTCATTATTATATCTTAGTCATATCATGCCATACTTTCCAAGATTTATCATTACAGTGAATCCATATTATGTCAAATATGCGTCTTATATCTATATGTAGTCATTAAAAGGGATCCCAAGCAAACACATAATCGTAGGGAGTGACAGACTTTTAACTTGCAATGCTAACCCAAGCTGGCCCAACCTTTTCAACAAGGTATCTGCAAGCCTTTTGGTTGGTACTCTGCTGGTCATGTTATGGGCAACAGCCTAATGACTCTTTTCAGCGTGTTAATTTTGAGTTTCTATATCAGAATGCAATTAGGAGCAAGAATGGAATACATACACCTAAAGGGTAAAGGTGCTTGAAAATGAGGTGAAAAAAGTCAGGATGTTTCTTAGTCTAGCACTCATGGAGAGCAAGAGAAATATGGTTGAGTGGAAAGAGTAAGATTAGCATGGATTTGAGCCAAAGCTCTTCATGCATAGAAGTAGAAATGAGTGCATGAGTTTAAATGGAGTTTGACTCTGTGTGTGTGGAATTGTGTAGGGGGTTCACATTGCCAAGTTTTAGAGCACCATTAATTTGATGAAGAGAAACACTCAATTGATTGGAAATATTAAGATTACTATGAATTTGAGTCAAAACTTTGCATGTGTAGAAATAGATATGAGTACATGAGTTTAGATGGAGTTTGACTGTGTGTGTGGAAATTGTATGCAGGGGTGAAGAACTGAATCACATTGCCAATTTATAGAGAGCATGATTAACAACTCTATTTGCTCTATTGGTAAAATTGCAAATAATTGCTCGGGAGGGTTTATTTTCTATTCAGTATCTGGCACTTGTTAAAGTAAAAACAACAGAGAAACGTCTCTTGGTTAGATGCCTATGGTTTGCGAACAGCTAATTCTATAATTAGAATAGGTGGCAACTCATTGTTTGTCGTGAAATATCTGAGAAACAAACATCATACTTTTCGATCATAATTTTATGGCATCGGCCCTTCTGTATAGCCTTTACCAGGGCAACGAAGCATGTCTTTTCTAGATTAGCTGTTCAAATAAAGCATGATTTGGTGCATTAGACAATTATGCCAACCTTTTGTGCCAATCTTTTGTAACATGTATAGTATTTGGTTCACTAACACAATTTATACTGCGTTAGCTTGTCTTTTGCTTTGTCCAACCTTCAAAAAATCATATTGTCTATAACATAAATTCAGTTTTTTGTTGCTGATTACAAGTATAGATGACTTGCTGCCGACGACCTATTAAGATACGAATATAATGAAGTAAGTTAGGCCTCAAATTACATATCTAGAGCAGCCTACAAGAAGTTGACTCTCATGGAGGCATGTGAAAGGCAAAATGAGGATTCCATTTTGATTTCAATGAGACATTCAGCATCAAAAACAATGCAAGACATGTTTGCTAATCAGGCTATAGATTTGAATATGCTGACAACAAATATATTGAATGTATGGTTGTTTCTTTTACTAGCTAGGTATCAGTGTTAGATACATTTTTTTCACACGTCTCATTGTTAATGCTTGCAAAAAATCACTGAATCTTCCTTAATCCAGAATCTTGCATTGTAGGAAAGAGTGTAGAAAACTCCATAGATCAAAGTTCAGAGAACGTGATAGTTTCTTTGAATCTTTTGGTATGAGCAAGCTTGACAAATTCCATAAATGGATGTATCACCTTGACTTTGAGTCAATATGGATTATATCCTAATGAATCATTTGTGTCAAAAAGGCATCTCTGTTGTCAATTAGTTTTGTCATGTTCTAGCTTAATTGGCAAAATTGTTTTGCACATTGTCTTAGATGAATATTCTGTTGGACATATACCAAACCAAGAAATGGCAAATCAAACTGCAACACGGTTCATCAGACAAGTTGGCTCAAAGCAGCAGAAATTGGTTACTTTGCTGTTCTTGAGTGCTTAACAAGCCAGTCTATTACAATGTCTATGTTGATGGAATCCTTGTATGAGATCATGTAGCAGCAAAGCTTCTGGTCCTTGATAAACTCCAGACCTCTGAAGGATATAAAGTTGAAATAGTAATTAAAAAATTGTTTGTTTTAAAAAAAAAAAGACCTATTACTTAGAATGATGCTGATTGATAGATTTTGCACATTAAACTCACAGTTGATTAACTAGAGCCTGCTTGGAAAGAGCTTCTGATTTGTCAATCTTATTGCTGAGAACTTGCAGAGAAAGGACTTACTGCATTGTTAAACTATTTATTATTTCTCAAAATATTGAGAAATGAAGGTGATCCAAGAAAATAAGATTGACATAAATGAGTGTCGATGTGGATGTACAGTTAAACTATGACTGATAAGAGTTTTGTATTAGAATTATAGGAATTAAATTAATTAAAGACAATGTGATGGGATGGAACAAAAAAAATCTAAGAAATACTCAAATCTTTTTTAGGGAGAGGAGAAAAGACAAAGCCAACATGGATGGAAGTTTGAAAAACCAAGGTGTCTAATGCATGGGTTCTTAAGTTTGGGAACTTTTAGCTTCATTTGGTAAATGTACGTTTTGTGCAACGTTTTTATTATTTACATGAACATGTAATGGGAGATGCTTTCATAAACTGTGATGAACTGTCCAGGGTTTTGTACTAGTGTTTTTCATTATTTAAATAAAACATCAGGAACTTCTCCTCTTTACTTCGTGGTGGATCATCCAGGCCAAGTCATCTAGAATGTGATAACCATTTAATCAGTCTTGGTGAGAACTATGGCAGGAACCTGGCATATTGATTCCTAGGCATTTCTTCATGGTGTCTTCTCTGCTGGTTTGCATTCTTTTTGTAAATTTTAACAAAAACCTTAATTACTATCAAAACCTAGATTCCCAAACCTTAACCCAAACCCTGTTATTTCAGCAGGTTCTTGTGATTCTTTCCTTTATTTTTTTAATTTAATAATCAATTAGTAGTCTTCCTGGAAATTACAGTTGCTTGTGACTTTGATCACTACTAAAACCCTAGATTAGCCCTAATGATATAGCCACCAACAAATTTTATGCCCCATGTAAAATCAGTTTTTTTTTTTTTTTTTTGAACTTACCTGCATTGATTTTGCTTGTCAAACTTTTATATTCATTACAAGTGATTACTACTTGCGGTCATGCCAAAGTTTCTGTGAACTACAGCCAGTTTAATGATAGACATATCCAGTTCCTAATAGTTTCTCGAGTCTAGAAAGGTTGTCTGCGTCATCCAGATAATCAAGCATTGATTGAACCTTATGTAGTCATGTGCTTACAAAAAGCTCCATGATAGCAACATAACATTGTCAAAAGGGTACTAATGTCAAAAAGATAATATTCTTTATAACATATTTAACTTGCTCCAAGGAATCTGCCAAAGTTTCTGTGAACTACAGCCAGTTTAATGATAGACATATCCAGTTACTAATAGTTTCTCGAGTCTGGAAAGGTTGTCCGCGTCATCCATGATAATCAAGCATTGATTGAACTTTATGTAGTCATGTGCTTACAAAAAGCTCCATGATAGCAACACATAACATTGTTAAAAGGGTACTAATGTCAAAAAGATAATATTCTTTATAACATATTTAACTTGCTCCAAGGAATCTCTTCCGGTGGTGGCGGCATCAACTGACAATACTGACAGTTCAACAAGCATCTACCTGCTGAAGTCCCTCAAAAACCACCAATAGGACTAAGAAGTCTGCAGTCGTTTTTCTGTTCTCTGCCTGTTCCTACTTTGACCAGTGAGAAGCCCTATTGGTTTTAAGTACACCATTAGTTTAATATTCATTCTTCTGTGATTAACTTTATCTCTCACATGATTAATTTGTTATTTCATTTCACTATGTTGGATTTAATGCATCCCATTGCCCAGACATGCTTACAAATAAGCAATATTTCAATTGACTTCCATGGTTGCTCAACATGCACAGGTTCCACCAGTTACCTGAATTTGATCAGGGAAAGCGCAGCTGCCGCAGACGTCTGGCAGGCCACAATGAGCGCCGAAGGAAGCCACCTCCTGGGCCTTTATCATCCCGCTATGGTCGCCTGGCCGCATCCTTTCATGGTCCTTTTTAAAATTTTTTATTTTTTTGAAAGAAAGAGAATTAAGCTTCAAGCGTTTTATGGATTATTTTGTCCATTTGTTTCCCTGTTTTAAGAGGCCATGATTTCATACAATTCTACTACACTGTTGCAGAAGACCCCAGCAGATTCAGAAGCTTTCTTATGGACTTCAGTTATCCACGCCTTCCAAGTAGTGCAGGAAGAGATGTGTGGCCGACCGTGAGAGCTAGTGACCGGGTGGCTGCTAACCAATGGCAGGGGGGGGGCTTGGACGCTCCAACAAGTGCAGTTATGGTGCAGCAGGGACCCCACCAGTACTTGCAGGGTTCTGCAGGTGGTGGAGGGCTTTTTTCTACAGCGGAAGTTCCACCAGGTGAATGTCTTTCAGGAGTCTCCGACTCCAGCTGTGCTCTCTCTCTTCTGTCAACTCAGCCATGGGGCAGCAACACTACCAGAAACCGAGCTCCGACGATCCCAGCAAGCAGCAGCTTTGATGGCGTCCCAACAGCTCAGTCGGTCGCGAACGATTACATGACTAGTCCCTGGGGTGGTCTCAGGGGGCATGGAGGTAGGAGCGGCGGCTCGCATGAAATCCAGCATGAGATGGGACTAGGACTGGTCCCTGAGGCTGGGAGTGGCCAGTTTTCGGGCGAGCTTGAGTTAGCTCTGCAGGGGAATGGGCAATGCTTGGACCATGGCTCAGATAGGACGTACAACCATTCAGGTCATGTGATGCACTGGTCTCTGTAGACCTTTTACTTGTGCGATCTGTTCTGTGTTCTAAAATTGTGCGATCGGGAGACGTTTTCGCTATCTCAATGTTTTTGGATATCAATAACATTGACTAAATCTGTGTGTGGTAGGCTTTTGTGATATTATGATGTCTTAAGATATCTTAAACTCGTCCGGTGCTCTCTGTTTTGGACCTAATCTATTAGAAGCACTAGTATTATGTCAACGATGAGCTTAATTTTTGAGCTTTGTGGTGCTTTTTGTTTTCACGTGGATCATATTGCAGGTGATATCTCGATTTTGTTTGTATGATCAACGTTTTCGTTGATTCATGGATCAGCTGCATGCGGATGATAATTCAGGTAAAATATATATCAATTTTGTCTCCATGAATAATGTTTTCATCGAATCATTGATTATCTGTTACAAAATATAGGCAGAATTCAAATCATCCACGCTTGGCACTTTGCAGCGATCTTCTCAACGTTTATGGATGTCTAAAGGATGTTTTATTGGTCGTGTTCTATGCTCAGGAGCGGAGAACTTGTAGCCAGGTTTTGTACGTTCAGAATATCTTCCTTTGTTCTTGATCTTCCCCTCTCTGAACCACCACTGCCTCCTCAGGCTTTTGACTGCAATTTCTAGTTGCATGCAGCGGTCATGATTGTGCATGGCGTCTTGAGCTGGCCATCAAATATTAGTTGTCCATAACATTTTCTATCAAAAGAAGTTCGAGGTCATTGATTATCTTCACGAAGTTACTGTGGACGTATGGGCAACTAATGATGTCTCACGCTGCCATCAGAATGCCACTCATCCAGCTCACATTTTTATCGAATGTGTTTTTGGATTTCCAAGGCAACCCTCCCGTTACCTGTACCAATGTCATATCATTTTCCAAGATAAATTACTAGTAACCGTGCATTTGCAATGCGCATTAGAAAACAGAGATGTAATTTATTTAAGATAGTAATTGAGGAAATATATTTTATTTTGAAGTTGAATCATCAAAAAGAGAGTCCAATTTGTTTGCAATTCGTATAGAAGAGTGGAGAAGTTACATAAAAAGAGAACTAGGGACTAGGGAGCTCATCTGAAGAAAATTAATAACATAAAAAATACTTTAATTTCAAAACGTTACTTTTTATAATATATAGGATGGATAAGGATAGGCCTCTGACTTAAAAGCTTTGGATGAGCTTCGTTTTTATCTTCAAATGTATCAATACCTCTTTTTTTTTTTTTTTTTTGCAGGAGCTTTTTCTTTTTCTTGGGCAGGAGCACCTAGTCTTTTCAACCTGACAGCTTTTTCTGTGAAACAAATTAAAAAAACACGACAATGCATTCCACGGCCACTAGCAGCAAAAACAGTTGGGACGGTATCTGATCAAACGTAAAACACATTTTTAAAAATGAGAAGAAGAAGCGTGTGACATACGCTCTTGTTCCATTACTTCACAGGCATAGCTAAAGAGGGATGATAATTTAGCTTGTTTCCCTCAGGATTGTTCAAAGTCGACCTGAGGAGAGGTGGACCAGACTTGAACAGCAACTGAATGATTTGCAAGGGTATTTATTATTACATGCTGGGTGAGGCTATGATAACCACATGCCTACTGCTAAAGGATGATCAAGCTTCTTGTAGTCACAGATTATCACCTTCATCCAAGCAAGTTGCAGACTGCTTGATTGATAGATTAAACCATCTCTGTTTCTGCATGCAAATGGGGAGTTCCAACTTATGACATCGATTCCCATAATATGCACGGAATTTCGATTTGTCATCCGCTCTCAAGGACCATAACCTCATGCATTGCCATATCAATCTCCAGATCCTCTGGGTTCTTCTTGTAAACAGTCAGTTCTATTCTGGGACTTCAGTAGAATGTGCAGCCATCCTCAGAAGGCATGAACTTACAACATCACGAGTCCAAGTTGCCAGAAGTATTTGCTCTAGTGGTCGTCTTCATTGAGTCCAGGACAATCAGTTGCAAGTGCTCCTGCTGATTCAAACTAAAAAGGAGAGCAAAAATTAATCACAGTCAAGGACCCAGCGGTAATGTATAATACAGTTTTAGGATCTCAACTTTTTAGTTAAGTAAATCATACATCACAGGAAACCATGTGAAAAATGACAGAAGATGATATCCACACTTAAAATTTATTATCGGGTACCATTGAGCACTTGCTCAGCTGGTCCTCTGATCAGGGTTCAATTCTGAGTAGCATCAATCTTTGCATAGATCCCTGATAAACAGAGCTCTGGTTTTGAGAGCTTTTGACTCACTTGGTCTACTTGAGGGCCTAGATTAGACCCTCTTGCTCCTAAAAGAAAAAATATAGAAGAAGAAGAAAAAAAGATGTTATGGCCATCCAATTAGCTATTTAGCAACTAGATTACCATAGTGCAGGCGAGATGCAACCATTTAATTGCAAACAGATCAGTATTTCCTACTACATCATCAGAGGACTACTAATTCTAATAAATAACGGCTTTTAAAATGTCACTCACCTTACATCCGCAATAGAGGCAGTAAAAATATTCATCCCGCAGCTTCATCAATATATCATACAAATCCTGCAAGAAAAATCGGCATCCATCGCTAGTCAAGGCAAAAGATCAGAAACCAAACAATAAACAAAATTTCCAAGGCAAAAGATCAGATCAGGATCAAATTTCTACATAAAGAGGATAGAATGAGATTACACAAAATTTACATCACATAACAACGGCAACTCAATGGCGATCCAAGGCTTACATAAACTTTGATTTATACGAATTTCACATTATGAGAGAGAAAACTGAAAGGGTCAATTGCAGATCCCACTATCCTGCATATACAATAACACACACAGCACGCCATATCATCTCATTTTTCAGCATTCTAGTGTTTAGCACACGCATTGCACAAAGAAGATGAATGCTCATCATCTCTTGCTATTTATAATCGAATGCTATTTAATTATAAATTAAAACTAATGAAAATAAAAATAAATATATCATAATAAACCCCCCCTAAAAAAAAAAACTGTTGCTAAAGTATAATGGTCATTAGTCAAGACTAGAAAAACATACTGATCTATGATAATAATATAAAAGTGTTAAGAATATTTGTAATATAAGAATATTAATCAAGATTAATTTGAAATGTTAAAATAATATATTAATATCAAACTAATGAACTATGTAACCATTGTATTAACAAATGTAGCATATGCAAAGTTTGTTATTTACAGTGACATTATATATTGGAATAACATCATGACAGAGCCGAATCATGAAGGAGCTGAATCCAATTTCATGACCCTGACGACCATTTTAATGTCTTTATATCCCCAGAATACTTCGACAGCAATTAGACAAAAAGGCACAGAGATGGCTTTTGATGTTGCCATTAATTAACCAAAGTATAAAAGATCACATCAGAATGCTACAATATTTAATTAGTTCACTACCACTTAAACAATGTTGAAAGGACCTTTAAATTATCCTACATGCAGCCACAATAGATTTAGTCAAAAAATTTTGCCCTTACTGTAGATAGCATTCACAAACCACCATATTCATATCAGTTTCAATTCAAATATGTAGAATGATTTTAAAAAGCATAATGCTGATTAAACCATATGATTAAAGGTTGGTCAATAGTTATGTTGTGTTTGGCATTCCAAAATAGAAGGAAACCAAAAATCAATATAAAAGACACCAGCCCTTGCTTTATAGATGCATTTAACTTCTTCATTGAACTTCCCCATTTTCATTTATTTCATCTTGAAACAATATAATTCCCGCTTTGATGTTGAGCACATCAGTGAGAATTTTGTTTTCAACTGGGTTCCCCCATGCACACAATATTCTAGACTGCTATCCCCAAGTAAATGAAACGACCCCATGTGTATCTCTAATTGCCTATATTTTAAGGGTCAGTATGATATCTTCTTAAAAATTATCTGCTAAATATTTTTAAAAATATAAAGAGAAAGCAAGGAAATTACCTCTTCGGTGATCTCTTCTTCCTCCTCCTCTTCCTCCTGCTTCTTCTCCTCGTCTCCATCCTCCTTCGGCGGTTCAACAAACTCCCTGTTCTCCAGCTGCGCCAATGCTGCCTCTGCCTTGTGGTAATCCCCGACGATCCGCCGGCTCCTCCACTGCGTCTTCTTCCGGGACCCGAACTCCGCCATCAGTTCCTCCTCCCTCTCCACCGTGGCCCTCTGCCTCTTCGCCGCCGCCTCCTGTGGCGAGACGACCCCGATTCCAGCCGGGACCGACGGATCTCGAGCCCCACAGGCTCGACCGGGCCGGCCCCGCCCTTCCCCAGCGCCGACCCGGGGCTGTACCCCATCTGGCGCAGCATCTTGAACCCCACGTTCGTCTCCGGGATAGCCGCCTCCAGCCCGGCCATCGTCCGCTCGTCCTCCTCCCGCTGCTTCCGCTCCCTCTCAACCCTCCGCTGCTCCTGCCAGCTTAAACCTTTCGGCCTCTTCGGCTTCGAGGCCTCGGGCGCCTGGATCTTAGGTCCGAATTTCTGCGGAATTTGGAAAATTAGGGCTCGAATTGACTGTAAATCTTCGCAACTATGGGAAATTAGGGTTTCGGGGGGTGGGGGTGAGATGCGAGATCTTCGGCGCCGAGAACCGGCGGGTTGGGATTAGGTTTAGGGTTTACCTTCTTATTGGAAGAGGAGCCGTCGGCAGGGAGGAAGAGCGAGAGATCGCCCATGTAGTCATCTTCTTCTCCGGCGCCGTCTATGCCCGCCATTGACGCGTGCAAGGTAGATGATTGCACGTGAGATGGGAGCCCACAGTGAAAATTAGACGGCCAAAGGAAAAAATAATGGTCGCCAAATAAACTGAAGCCGGCAACTTTGCCGACTTGACTTGGTTCTCGGAATTCAATTTCTCCAAAAAAAAAAAAAAAAAATGGTTTTTTTTTTTTTTTTTTTTTTTTTTTTTTTTTTTTGGCCTTCAAACGTAGGGGAAAACGATAGAGAATAGAGGGATAGGGAAGAAAAATAAAATACTATCATATTTGGCCACTGGAATGGCATTGAATTCTCACTGCTAAGGTGGTGGTGATCCATTGCCTCCAATATTGGTGGATCGTTGGACGGAGGTTGGCATTTGAGCAACCAAGCAAGGCCGAGCATAAAAAAAGTCGAAGGAAATAAAGTGAGAGTGATTAATGAAAGAGAAAAAACCCCTTGTCATTGTAGGAAGAGAAACGAGAGACCATCTAGCGATTCAGCCCCCGATTCAGGTATGCGATAGCCAGTAAATAAGCAGTTCGACTAAACTTAGTCTTGAATTAAGCAAGCTCAAATCAAGATGCCCTTGATTTGGTATAGTGAATTTTTTCATGTAGAAAGTCATTGCTGATTCAATGATAAATTGATTTAAGATTCATCCTCGAGAGCATTAGGGGAAAAAAAAAAAAAAAAAAGCTAAAATTGCTTCTGATAACCGCACGGTTCGGGAGTGGGTATGGAAGCTGCTGTTTAGTTGAGAGATAGAAAGGACTCAAACCATGCACAAAACTCCAAACTGCCACATTCCTGAAAGGAGCTCTTTCTATGGAACCAAAGACTCCCCTCTTGCTAGCTCCAGTGATCAGCGACTTGGATCGTTTTGCATGTTATTTTTCATCTGTAAACATAAACAAGAATGACGAAGCATCCTCTTCTTTCATCAGTCTACTGACTGAAACGTGGTGCATACCTTGAGCCTAGTTTAAACCCTTATGCCACGATTACTAATTTTTAGCATAAACTATGAAGTTGACACCATCACGAGCAATTTCCCTTTAGTCATACCATCACCAGTAATGATCTCAATCAAGCTTTCCAATCACGCAATTTGCAGGTTTTATTTGACTCCTTGAGAGAGAAAAATCCTGATCCCAATCCTGATCCCCTCCCCCGTCCATGCCAAGCTCAGAGGCTGTTGTACTTCAGAGAGTAGTGTGGCTAGTGGCTACTGATCCATCATCATCATCATCAAAAAATAAAATCGTAACTAGAAAGCATGATATTGCACTATAAGTCCATTTTAAACTCAAATAATTCTTTCTTGATAAATTTAATCAAATAAAAAAAAAATTTGCTGAAACACTGAACAACTCCCACAAACAAAGATATTGCAGTCCAACAAACCGTGCACAATGGCGTCCTGCTGATGGCTGCTCTAAAGTCTAAATGCTAATATTTGCCATTTGAAGCGGACCGAGCCATTGACCTACCTCACTACAAACGCACTTTTCTTCAAATCCATGATGAGGGTTGATCTCCCACCACCCAGTTCAAACTCCTTCATGAAGTTTCAACCATTATTCCTTGTTGATATATGATTGGTTAACACGCCTAAGAATACCTGAACTGTCCTATCATCAATATTTCCTGTGAAATGCACTGCTAATGTATCGACCATTCTTGTGCGACGGAATCCCTATCTATAGCTTGACAACAATGAATGATAGTTTAAGTTAAGAAGAAATTTTGGTTAGCAGTGAACAACATAAGACCTAGTGCAAAAGCTGTATTTAATTCATATCAACTAGCATTTATAAAAAAATGCTATTTCCTTTTATGGCATGATTGATTTCCCTGTAGTTCACTACTTCCACCGCTTTATGAACTGGTACTGGTACTCAACAATGTATTGATTTCCCCAATTATGTTGACTGGTCGCCCATCAAACACGGATGACAACGTTGTCTGGCATAGCTTCTTCAGTTCCCTTGTTTTCACAATTGCTGCTTCCTGCAGAGTAAAGAAGTTCCACAATTATTTCAGCAGAAAAGGAGATCATTTTTATAGCAATAATTTGCAAATCACCTTTGACTCCCCATACCATTTTCCGAGGTTACTTACATATCCAAAAAGAAAATGAATACATCAAGGTGTCTTATAAGTATCATGGAACTTGGGTTTTTGATAAAGAAGGGGCTAGTTTAATAGACTAAAGCCTGAAGCCAAACTCCCCAAACATGACAGATGAGGTGCGCACCGTTTGCATTTACAGCTCTGCAGCATAGCTGCATCAGGCTACAAATATGCACTAGATGCAATTGCATGTCTAAATAAAATTGCATTCACTGCCCTTTCTCTAAATGTTTTTAATGATCTCACGTGTTCTTAGCAGTGGCTTGTCAACAGTGAAACTTTCAAACAGATGACTTAAAAGTTCTGATGAAATCGCATTGCCTTTTAAAGCTTAATCATATGATATCCATGCATTCTATCTTTCCATCATAGATAATACTGGAAGCAAAAGATCCATTATTATCTTCTGCACTCTGCAACAAGCTAGAGGTTAGCTAATGACAGGAAAAGCTTACATGGCATACGTCTGAAATGTAAAAATAGTGAAGGAGTATCATTTCCTGTGCCCCCCAAATGACCAACTTTTCACTTTGCCAAATAAAAATGATACTAGATGATGATGGTGATGATAATTGTAATTCATTCATATATTTAAATTAATAGTTGACGGGCATGCCCTTTTCATCAAAGGAAAATTGCTAGTCAAACAAATCAACAACTATATTTGAAAAATACGAATATTTGCAGAAATAGAAATATTCCCACTCACTTGTTTGGGCCAAGATGATGATAATGCATTGTGCAGCTCCATACGTCTCACTGATAAATCATTCAAGCTCGCTCGTAGTTTTACTTCATGATGCTTCTTTTCCTCCACTGTCGACACCAATCTGTCTAGAAATCTGGTTTTCCAAAAGAACGATTGGTCAGATATCAGATTAAAAATCACATCTGATGCAGGGAGAAGTTGTTTGAGTCATCATTGATAACTCAAGAGCGAAAGTATTGATGGAAACAGTAACATGTCAATGTATTCAAGAATGGCAAATGTGGCTGTGGAAAATGATGAAAACACCTACAGGAAGAGGGAAATGCATTCAAGGCGAAGTACCCCAATAAGCAAGAACACCAACAGATTACCTTTTGGAGTTGAGAATCATGATCAAGTCACGGGTTTTCCGGTTTGTGAGCATGGAAATGGCCAAGGATACCTCCACTAGCATAGCTTCTATGGCATCAGGAGCATATTGTTGCAGTACAAAAGGAGCGACTGCCTGAACTTGATGTTGTAAGGAGGAAGTTTCTTCGCTCCTCATCTCCAATAAGCGCTGATTCAAAATGATTTGATCTGAAAAAAAGGTACACAATGCATTAGAGACTGCCCTCAGGTGGCTACAAAATAACGTAGAACCAATGACTCAATAGTTGAAGGTCAACAACATACAAAAGACATACAAGAATAGTTTGAAAGTGGAGAGTGAAGATGGAAACAAAATGATGCAAGACAATTATCACAAAGTTTACATGCTCAACACAAGGAAACTTTAGCTAGAAACATTAACATAGTTTTGCAAAGATTCAGGGGAAGTTAACAATCAATAAAAAGAAAGCGGCATATCATGGGCATCCTATAAGAAGAATCATAAATCAATCTAGGGACAACACTAACAACATGCACAGTTGCAAGAGCTTAAAATAAATAACTTATATTCACCAAATAAATAAATGGATAGATAATGTTCAGTTAGATCATGGTGTATGTTACGTTGGTTGATGACATATGGTTCAGGAGAATATTGACTGTATTTCTGAAGGAGTCTTTTGAAGTATGTGGAAAACTAAATCCTAAAGTCACTAAATAACAAAGATGAGAAAGGATGTTGAAGTCTATGCTAAAAACTGATAACAGTAGGGTCAAACTTAAGAGTTGAAATGGAAAGTAGATTCATTACAGTTTGTCTCTCCGCTTGATACAAAAGAATCATGAGAAATTCTGCATTCCTGTATCATGTCAGATACATTTGTAGTGGTGAGATTTATATACTCTATCAAAAGCATAAACCAAACTCCCATAATTTGGGTCTGTGTAAAAGGGTCCTTGTTGATAAATTTAACAGTACTCAAACTTGTGAATGGGTGCATCCTTGACTACAATCTTCTGTTTGGTGATAACTTATGGAATAACATTTTAAATTAAAAAGTTTGTCCTACAACTCTAAAAGGGCATCAACTCAAATGCCTTTACTTTAGAGAGACTATAGATCATATAATCATTGTACTAGGATATATACACATGCTGCATGAAAACACTTATGTCAATCAACTATATATGCTTTCAATAAATAGCATGTGCAGAATTCACAATTTACGGATCATGCGCAAATGAATCTCAAAAAGAGGATAAAAAATTAAGTAGCATACTTTCCCTTGAAATGGAGAGAAGCTTGTGTGCGCGCACACGCGTGTATTATTATGTATGCACACATATGCTGATGTGAATATGCGCACAAATGGGTATATATGTTTGTGTATGCATAAACACATGTGCGTGCATACAGATGTCTATGTATCTACACAATACACATGAAAATGACAAGTATTTCAGAAAATACCTCAAGCAGGTCATCAAGTATCTTATTCCTGTATTCTGTCTCCAAGAATTGGCTTCTTTCTTCCACTAAACTTTGCGGTTGTGGTGATTCAGTTGGACCTAATGATTGACTTTCCTTGCCAGTATCTGCCATAACATCGGGTGCATCTTCTTGAGGATCTTCAATGCCGATATCCCAGCATATTTCTGACTCAGAAGTTCCAGTAACCACACCCTCCTCCGTTTTAGTTAATGGCATGTGATCGGATACCACACCATTACCATTTTCAGAACCCCTAAAATCTATATTAGAATCAATTATTTCGTAAGATCCAAAACTGTTGCCAGATTCTTCAGGTTGTTCCACAGTACCAATATCCCAATCAATTTGGGCATCATCTACCAAAATGTTCCAGTCAATACCACCTGTTGCAAGATTAGTATCAGGTAGCTGCTCTCCTGTCACAGGATAAGATGAGTCTGGCTTTGACAAATCATTCAGAGAATTTTGGACCTCAAGAGACATGGACACATTAAGAGAGGGAGGGTTTTCATGAAGGTGCCTTATATGTTGCAGCACATCACTTGGATTTTTCTGCACACATAAAAACAGAAAATTCATCATGCATAACAGCTTCAACCATAAAGTGCATGTTAGCTATTAATCTGTTATGCAATGTGTACTGGAACGTGAGACATTTCCCATACCCATGAAGCATTCAAGTAATCAAAATTCGGTTGTTGTCATAAACATACCTCTTTCTCCGTGTGAGCATCTCTGACAAAGTTTCTATAATATTCCATGGCCCCTAAAATGGAATCACCATTAAGGACTTCCAATAATTTGCTGAATGAGGAGGGAAGAGATTTTGCTGTCTCCAAAAGTTCTAATCTCACATTTTTTCCCTAGAAAGGTAGAGTAAAAGATTTTTAACCTATCTATAACAACCCAAGAACATGCCCAATTACAGAGTAAAGAACATGGCAATATTGGATGACAAGAGGCAGCCATGTTGAAAAGCTGGCACTGAGAAATGCATACCTGCAATCCAAGCTCCTGACAAGCTTCAGAATATTTAGCTGCAGAGAGAGTAGCATTTCTCTTGATATCAGCCTCCTTACGTTCTAGTTCTGCTAGCTGTTGCTGAATCTTTTGCACCTGCTTTTTCTGGTAGGGACTTCACCCAGCATGATGATCAGTGAAATCAGCTACAGTGCATCAATTAAACTTCAAACTTACCAAACTATGGCAAGAAAAATAAAACATACATTTCATAGTTAACATTCTGAACCATTATCTGAGCAGCTTCTCCAAGAAAGATGTGGTCCTTCTCAAAGGAGCGCACTATGGATTCCCATACACCCTGCCATGAGATAAATCATGAAAAAAGTTTACCAAAATTGGAAAAACTTGATCCAAAAGTGGATTGCAGGTTTTAGTGGTCTTACAGCAGAACCTGATAAGCGTCCAAAAATATTACGACTTTCTGTAGTTGAATTCAAGAGATATTGTATATTTGCTTTGATTCCATGTACCCAATAACTGAAAACAGAATGTACGTATTAAGAGAAAATTTAGAAATTTATAAGAAATAAAGCAAAGTAGGTAAGACTTAAATGACCAAATATTTTAACATCATTTCTGGGAAATTTAGTTAGCATACACATTTCAAGTAAGAAAAATAAGAATAGAGGAAGCCCAGCTGCAAAACAACAGAGACAATGGTATTTGAAAAGAATGCAACCAAAAAAGCAAAAGAAAAACACCAGTAGGAAGTTCCTCAATGTGCCTGCACTTACAAGAAAAATCAAGAGCTATGGTTGCCATGCATCTCACAAGACCGTCACCCACGTTTGTGGAGAAATTTACTGCACCATCAAATTTTGTCCTCATAAACTATGGTTTTCAGGGACTCAGGTATCCCTCTATCAACATATTCGCATGCCACATCATGGAGCCAAACATTTTAAACCTGCATCTAAAGCCAGAAATATTGGTGCGACAAGCATAACTATGGGGGAAAAAATCTCCTAGGGAAGGTTAAAAAGTTCGGTCTTGGAATGATACATTTGTAATCAAAGCTCAGTGTCCTCACAAGTCTAGATTCTCTACTAAGACTGCAAAATATTAGATTCCCACAAATGAGGAGGAATGGAAGCATCGAAGGAACCTAAAAGAGGACAGCATCTGACATCCAGTTCAAGGAAGTAAAAGAGAATAGGTATCCATATGCACAAGTAGCCATTGCACAGGTTTTATATGCAAGAAAATAACACACCAGAACTTTCTTGTGAAACTCACTGGAAGAGTATCTCCATCAGGCATTGTTCAGAACCTAACAATGAAAACTAGCTCCCACCAAAGCATCTTTATAGCAAGATACCCTTCTAAGTCCTTCAAAAACATAATACAGAAATTCACGTACTCAACATCAGCACAATATCTCCTTCCTAACACCAGCTACCTAACAATATCAGTGCTAGCTTAAAGGCAACAAATAATAAATTAGGACAACTCACTAGTTTTTATTACACAAGAAATAGCTCATAAACCTACTGACAGAAGGCTTGTTCATGAAGCTACAAACATAACAAAGTATGAATAAGTAGAAAGGAAGAGTCAGTTTTATGTTGCTAATAATTCAAAGTAACACAAGGAACAGGAACATGGGTATGATACAGCAAGAAAAATGATCCAATGTTCAAGAACTTAGTTATGGTCAGTTGAGCCAAGTTACATTTTAGTTTCAGCAATTTAAATGGTGTCTAATCCAACTGAACCAGTTCTGATAAAAAATTGTTCGAATGACTGAAAAAGAGGGGGGAATAAGTTAAATTATAACATGTTAGATTCTGTGATACTATCTGGGTTTTTGCTTACGTTTTGTATATTGGACTGCTTTAGACCTTCTGAAAACTATAAAATAACAATAACAACCACTGCCATCAAAACCTAGAAGATTCAAATAAAATTCTACAGACTTGCATCCAAGAGGATCAATAGACTGCTCATGAGCAAATTAATATATGTATATACCTAACACACACAACACACACACACACGCGTATATAAACATGTCTATTCATACATACACACACATATTCATATTAAAAAAAAATTAAAAAACCAGTCTTGGCTGGTGTGATGCCCCTCCTAATAGTCCCACATTGAGAAATTAGGAATTGGTTGAGTGGTTTATAACCGGTTAAGCAAGAAGGACAAGGCACCAATTGGATCCCTTTTTGGGCTGTGGTGGCCCAAGTTGGTGTGAACCTTGTCCGTCTTGCTTTCTTGTAACGAAACGGGCCCGTGGGCCCGGGTCGTTACAATATGGTATCAGAGCCATGCACCAGTCGAAAGTGCAGGAGCTAAGTGCCACACAGGGCAAAGTGCTACATCCATGGGGGATGGGAGCCACCTCTTGAACCTGTGAGGGCCACCTCTAGAATCCTGTCTGCCTGGTGGTTGTGATCAATTGCCCATGGCGACGAGGACGTCGCCTCTGTAAGGGGGGTAGATTGTGATGCCCCTCCTAATAGTCCCACATTGAGAAATTAGGAATTGGTTGAGTGGTTTATAACCGGTTAAGCAAGAAGGACAAGGCACCAATTGGATCCCTTTTTGGGCTGTGGTGGCCCAAGTTGGTGTGAACCTTGTCCGTCTTGCTTTCTTGTAACGAAACGGGCCCGTGGGCCCGGGTCGTTACAGCTGGGATGAAGCGAAATTGGCTTTAGTTGACTTCAAACAATGGTTTTCATATCATCCAAGACATAGGGTACTGATCTAGCGATATGTTTGAGCTGATGCTCGCTATTATCTCATAAAATATGGTACAATATATCCACCAAGATTTCTTGATCTCATTTTAACTATTTTACTATCGCTTCTTCCAAATACCATGTACCGATGCCAATCCCAATCTTAAAGGTACTCCCTCCCCATCCCATATACAAGTGATTAAGTCTTTAAGCTACGGCATCACATGCCGTTCTCAAAAGTCGCTAGTTCTCTAATATGAAACTAATGAAATCACCATTAAAAAGATTTTTTTTCTTTTTTAATAAAAAAAAAAGCGCTCTGGATCAAAAAGAAACTACCTTCGGGATCTAGGGTTTGGAGGAAGGGATCGAGATCCCTGGGCAGCGACGTGAAGGCGGACGAGATCCGAGATCTGATCGAGTTCAGCCGCTTCCTCCAATCTTGCGGGATCTTCTTGCGATCCACCAGCCATTCTTCACAAAAAAAGAACACACAACAGAATCAATCAAGTACTCCAAGAAAATCGACAGAAAAGCGTTCCAGATTTTTATATAAGAATTAAGACAAGGGAAATAGAGATGGAGTCGAAACCTCCGAGACGAGCGAAGGCGATGTCGATGGGGAGGTTTCGGATATCCTCGGGGTCTTGCATCCTTCCCCGATGCCACCGGCGATGGGCAACCAGAGCTCGATGCGCTCACGCTCTCACGGCGCTGGCGCCTGCTCTCTCAACCTACGTATCGACACGGGCCGTTCGGTTTGGGTCCAAAGTTCCCAGGAGTAAACATTTGTGGACAAAGGGGACTGAGAAAAAGAACTCACGGCGATCACACTCCTCAAACCATCTGAACTTAAAATTATATACATCAAGAGTATGTAAATTTAAATATTTTTTTTAATTGATATACAAACTTATAAAATTTATAAAATTAAATATTTCTTTTATGATCAACAATAATGACTTAATAAATTATACAACAAATGTAAAAAAAAAAATATTAAATGCTATCCAAATAGAATTAAAATTGATGAAGAATGACAAGATAGAAAAAAAAAAATCATCATTTTCGAGACATTTCAATCAAGTCCAAATAGCAGCATTAAAATGCTTTCAATCAATGCCTTAGATTGCTCCTGCATCAAACAAGGAAGAAGACTGGGTATTTGATGAGATTTTCGAGAGATTTCAACGAGTCCGTTTAATCCCATATTTAAATCGGCCCAGTTTTTAATCAGATCCAGCCCAAGAAATAGCTGGATTGCTGTACATCGTCGAGCCGGGCCAGGACCTCGGCCTGCATGGCGCTTACGTTGCAGTCATCTCTTGTTATTATTTAAATTTAAATTTTTATCATTGATGTTAAATTTAAAAATAAGAATAACATAAATAAAGTATATGTTTTAAATAAAAATGTTTTTAAATTTAAAAAAATTAATAGATTTGAAATTATAACAAAAAAGTAAATATTTTTTTAAAAAAATAAAGTTCAAGCATAGAGTTTTTTTTTAAAAAAATATAATTCTGATGAGGGGTGAAATCGTCATTGCATTATTGACCGTTCACATTGGTGATGGGGTCGTGCCCAATCCAAACGTCATGCTCGCCAGCTGGCCAGCTGGCGTAGCATTCTAGCGATGAGGTTAAATCAACTTTGATGAAGTCTAGTCACCCTGACGACCTGGACCACCTTTATACTTCGGCCATCTAAGCCGAGCTATCCTTATTCCACGGTAATCCGAGCTATCCTTATTTCTCGGTAACCTGAGCTATCCTTATACCTCGGTAACCTGAGCCACCCTCATACTTCGGCCATCCGAGCCGAGCCATTCCTCGATAATTCGAGCCGATCCATTCTACACCTCGAAAAACCATGTTATTCCTCATTCAGGCCAAACCACGACATTCAAAATACCTCTGCGGAATCCGGTGCGGGAGAGTTCGAATCTACTATAACTGAATAAGACTCCATGCGACGAATCATGCCCAAAGTGGCCTAGGATCTGCGAGAGCGGCCTAGGTCTGTATGATCATCGAGCCTCAAAGCATCAACCGGCTCTCCCAGCCGTCGATCCTCTAACTGACAAGATACGGACCCTACTGACCTCATAACAAACTTGATTCGAATCCTAACAGCTTTCAGACCCCATACAGGGCACGTCCAAGGAATCAGGTGATCGCCTATAAATACCACATCCCTCCAACCTCTCAGGTACGCCCATTCTGTACACTGTTCTTACGCATACTTTCATACTCCATTAGAGCTCTTGCAAGAGCCCTGAAGGAACAATTCCTCTGTGAGAGTCTTCTCCTCACATCTGCTTGCTGTAAATCTCCACTGACTTGGGCGTTGGAGGGTCTCCGCAGAGGGCAACCCCCACAGTACCCTCTGTATATGGACTGTCTTACAGGTTTCACCCCGAGGCGACGGGATCGGCGTCCAGATCAGGAGCCGGAAGCGCACCCAAGTCAGAAAACAGGTTTCCATAGCAACAGATTGGCGCTAGAGGAAGGAACTCAAGTCCTATAAACTTGTGATCCAGGAGACAAGATTCAAAAACCAGAGCAAAGCATCCTCTAATGGCCAACCGAAAGAGAGCTACCTCTAAAGCTCAAGACCAGGCCGTCTCTCAAAGCCTGATCCGATTAGCGGTGCAGCACCTCCGCTACCACCGCCAGCTGAAACTCCTTCACCGTCGGCAACGGCGGTAACCCTGGACCAGTTCACCACTCTGGTTTAGTAGGTCCAGGCATTGACCCAACTGGTCCAAGGGTTCCAGGCGATCCCTGGAACTGCTATCCCTGCCTCTCAGCCCCATGAGGAGGTTGCTGCCCCTGCCCCGCCAGTGATTTCTTCTTCCGATCCGCCGAGGGCGGCGGATCGCGGTTACCGGCCCGCAAAGGCGAAGCCGACACTGCAGCGAGCTGGAGGGAAGAGCCTGCTCAGATCCAAATAGGTTCGCTCCCCCTCCCGATGTCTTCCCAGGATTCGACATCACTGCCATCTTCTCCTCGCCCGATCCCTCGTACCACTCTAGATAAAGGGATCAGATAGCAAATGCAGGAGATGCGGCACAAGTGGCATCGGGAGTTGGACGCCGCCAGGCAAGCTCCTCCATCCCAGCCGAAAGCGGAGCAAGCCATCCCTTCTCCGAGAGGATCATGAGGGAAGTGATTTCCCCTCTTGTCAAGCTCCCTATCATCGAGCCATATCATGGATCCACCGATCCCGACGACCACCTCAGCAGCTTCAGATCCATTATGATATTCCACGGGGCATCAGATGCGATCATGTGTAGAGCCTTTCCCTCCACTTTAAGGGGATCTGCCTGAACCTGGTTCAACGGCCTAAAACCAGGTTTCATTGATTCTTTTGACGAGCTGAGCTGTCTTCTCATTAGCCAGTTCGTCAGCAGCCGTCGCAAGCGATGGAGATCCGACTCCCTCTCCGAGATTAAGCAAAGAGAGGGGGAATCGCTGAAGAGTTACCTTGGCCGCTTCAACACGGCCCTTCTAGAAGTCGATCATCTCAACCACGAGGTGGCCATGTTCGCCCTGGCCGGAGGAGTATCCAAGGAGGGAGACTTCTACCTGGCTCTAGAGGTGAATTACCCGAAGAGCCTTTCGGACATGATGTCCCTGGCGGACAAATACGCTAGGTTGGAAGAATCAAGGAGGTCTGCTCGGGCCGAGCAGCTAAAGAAGAAAGAGGCAAAGGGCTCGGACAGGCAGTGAGCCCACCGCCGTTAGCCCACCTCGCCACCGCAGGGCTCCTCCACCATCGCCTCGGGACTGAACTCGGAGTCTGGCCCGAAGATTCGACCACTATACTCCCCTTACCGTGCCAAGAGCGCAGACCCTGATGGAGATCGAGCGTCAACTTCCTTGGCCCCCTCCTCTTCGAGGCAACAGAGCTTAGAGGGACCCGGCCAAGTATTATTGCTTCCATCGGGACTACGGGCATGATACCGAGGACTGTTGGCAGCTCAAAAACGAGATCGAGCAATTGATCCGGTGAGGCAGACTGAACCGGTTTAGGGGCCCCCCTGAGCCGATTAATGAAGAGAATCGCCAGCCTGAGCCTCGCCAGCTCCCACCACCAAATCCTCCAGTTATCGGCAACGTTAATGTGATAACGGCGGTCGGATCCCCATCTTCTTGGCCATGCAAGGAGGAGAACCCGCCGAAGAAAGCACGGGTTGATGAGCTCACTTCTCCGATGAAGACCTTGGGGAAGTACAGTACCCCCATGATGATGCTCTGGTTGTATCTTTAAATATGAACAATTATAATGTACACCGGATTCTGGTTGATCGTGGAAGCTCTGTTAACGTTTTGTATTTTGATGCCTTTGTGAGGTTAAAATTTCAGGTAGAAAGCCTCCGACCGGTGGAGTCCATCCTGGTGGGCTTCATAGGTGACTCCATAATCCCTGAAGGAGTCATCACTCTATCAGTCCGAGCCGGCACCTGGCCCCGTGTGGCTACTATGTTCATGACTTCCTCGTGACCAAGCTCAAATCCCCCTACAACACCATCCTCGGTAGACAGGGAAAATCTCTCTCAAAGCCATCATTTCCATTCCCCATCTCGCCATGAAATTTCCCACTGAATGAGGAATGGGGGTTGTTCGAGGAAGCCAGATAGTAGCTCGGCATTGCTTTGTTGCCGACCTCTAATCCAAAAGCCCGAGGTGGATGGGCTGGATGCTCGAGAAGATCTCGCCGAACAACGAGGAGAGCCTGCCGAAGAACTGGAAGAGATACCACTCGACAAGAGTCGCCCGACCGAACTATAAAGGTTGGGTCACAACTAGAAGGAAAGCTCCGCAAGAATTGATTGAGTTCCTTCAGAGGAATGCCAACATCTTCGCCTGGTTTGCATCGGATATGCCCGAATCAGCCCAGATGCTCTGGTCCACCGCCTCAGTGTGGACGAAACATTCAGGCCCATTAAATAGAAGAAAGGAGTTTTGCTCCAGAGCGCCAAAAGGCCATCGAAGAAGAGGTGGATAAGCTCATCAAAGCCAAGTTTATCCGGAAGGTTAGTTACCCTGACTGGCTGGCGAACGTGGTCATGGTGAATAATCGAATGGCAAATGGATGATCTGCATCGGCTTCACTGACCTCAATAAAGCATGTCCAAAGATAGCTTCCCTCTTCCGCGAATTGACCAGCTCGTGGATTCAACTTTAGGGCATCAAATGCTAACCTTCATGGATGCCTATTCAGGCTACAACCAGATCAGAATGGCGCCCGAAGACGAGGAGAAAACCGCCTTCATCACCGATCGAGGTATTTGTTGCTATCGAGTTATGCCCTTCGGTTTGAAAAATGTAGGTGCCACCTACAAAGGTTGGTCAACAAAGTCTTCAAGGAGCAAATCAGTCGGAACATGGAGGTGTATATTGATGACATGCTGGTAAAGAGCAAGGAGGCATCCCAGCACATCGAGGACCTTGCAGAGAGCTTCACTACACTTCAAAAATATCAGATGAAGCTCAATCCCACCAAATGTGCCTTCGAGGTCAATTCCGAAAAATTTCTTGGCTTCATGGTTTCACAACGAGGCATCGAGGCAAACCCTCAGAAAATCCAAGCCCTGCAACAAATGGCTCCGCAGGGTCAGTCAAGGATGTGTAGCGCCTCACCGGAAGGGTAGCAACCCTTAGCCGCTTCATTGCTCGGTCGGCCGATAAATGCCTTCCCTTCTTCAAGGTGCTTCGGTCGGCCAAAAACTTTTAGTGGACCCCAAATTACTAGAAGTCCTTCAAAGATCTTAAGAAATACCTCGGCTCGCCACCTCTCCTCAGTAGCCCGAAGCCAGGGGAGGTGCTGAACCTATACTTGGCAGTTTCTGAAGGTGCTGTTGGCTCGGCGCTAATCAGAGAGGAGAACAAAATCCAAAGACCTATCTATTATGTCAGCAAGCTGCTTAAAGACGCTGAAACGAGGTATACTCGGGTCAAAAAAATGATCCTAGCTCTAGTGACATCGATCCGAAAGTTGCGGCCATACTTTCAGGTGCATACTGTCATTGTCCTGACTGACCAACCTCTCAAGGCAATTATCCATTGTCTAGAAACATTAGGAAGAATGACCAAATGGGCTGTCAAGCTGAGCGAGCACGACATTCATTATCAGCCTCGTCCAGCCATTAAAGCCCAAGTTCTAGCGGACTTCCTCCTCGAATGCACCATACCCAAAGATGGCTCTGTTTCGGATACCCCCGAACAACCAAAGGCCAGCGCCCCATGGTTGTTTCACGCCGATGGATCCTCCAGCATAGGCGGTTCTGGCGCCGGCCTAGTCCTCACCAGTCCGAAGGGGGCAACCTTTGAATATGGCATTCGCTTCTCCTTTCTGGTCTCAAACAATGAAGTAGAGTACGAAGCCCTACTCGCCGGACTCCGAATTGCCCATGAGCTTAAAGTCAAGAAGCTGATTGCCTACACCGACTCCCAATTGGTGGCTGGTCAGGTGCAGGGAGAATTTGAGGCTCGAGAGCCAAATATGATTCGGTATCTCCAAAAGGTGCGCGATCTATCTTCCTATTTCGATGAATTTAAAATTGTCCATATCCTAAGGGCTGAAAATGCGCGCGCTGACCTACTGTCCCGCCTGGCAACTACGGAGTCGATGGATCTCGAACGAAAATTCCACCTAGAAGTCCTAGAGAAGCCCAGCATCACCGATGCCGACCACATGATGCAGGTTGATGCCGAACCATCCTGGATGGACCCCCTGCACCAGTACCTCAAAGAAGGATTGCTACCTGCTGATAGAAAGGAAGCAAGGAAGTTGAAATTGCAATCATCTCATTACGTCCTGATTGACGACCGGCTATATAAGCGGTCCTTCTTTATGTCATTGCTTAAATGCTTCCGTCCATCGAAAGCCGATTATGCTCTTCGAAAGGTTCATGAAGGCTTCTGTGGTAGCCACCTCGGCAGCCGCGCCCTGTGCCACAAAGTGCTGCGCCAAGGATATTATTGGCCAATAATGCAGAAAGATGCTGACGACCTTATCCGAGCCTGTGATGCATGCCAACGACACTCAAATATTTAGAGGCTCCCCTCTGCTCACCTGACTTCCATCTCGTCCCCCTGGCCCTTCGCCAAGTGGGGAATGGATATACTTGGTCTTTTCCCCCTCGCAACGGGGCAAAGGAAATTCTTATTTGTCGCAATTGATTATTTCACTAAGTGGGTTGAAGCTGAGGCAGTCGCTCAAATAACCGAAGCTTGGGCTAAAGACTTCGTGTGGAGGTCCATCATCTGCCGCTTCGATCTTCCCACACCATCATCACCGACAATGGGAAGCAATTTGATAATCCAAAGTTTCGGGAGTTCTGTAAGGATCATGATATTCTTCATCGCCTGACATCAGTTGGACATCCCCAAGCTAATAGGGAAGCCGAGGTAACAAATCGAACTCTATTGCAGGGAATTAAAGCTCGGCTCAACCAAGCGCGAGGCAGATGGGCGGAGGAGCTCCATCACGTGTTGTGGGCGTACCGAACTATCGAGAGGGCTCCCACGGGCCAAACTCCATTCAAGATGGCCTTCGGCATTGAAGCTGTTGTCCCTATGGAAGTCGGACTCCCCTCCCCTCGCACCGAAGGCTACTCGAAAGAATCCAATGATGAACAACTCCGAACCAACCTTGACTTGATAGAAGAAGTCATGGAGAAAGCCCGGATCTGGATGGCGGCCTACCAACAAAGAGTCGCCCGCTACCATTCTACCAGAGTCAAAGGAAAGATTTTCTCCCTGGGTGATATGGTACTTTGGAAGGCATCCGTCTCAAAGCCACTGGAGCAAGGGAAGTTGTCTCCTAATTGGGAGGGTCCTTATCAAATTATGGAGGTGATCATACCCGGTACCTACAAGCTCCAAGATCTAAATGGGAAATCTATTCCTCAGACGTGGAACTCGGATAATCTCCGCATTTATCATCAGTGAGAGTATGCCCTCCCTAAACTTACATTGTCAATTGAATTAAATTTTCAAAGATTCAAAAAATTTCTATTTTTGTTGCTTTCTTTGATGGCTACAATAAATCTTCGGTCGGGCCGAGCGATCTTCGAACCTTGGCCGTGCCAAGTAAAATATATCCCAACCAGGCTCAGAGGACTCCGTACCTTAGCAGCGTCAAGTAAAATATAATCTTTATAAATCATCGGCCGGGCCAAGCAATCTCCGTACCTTGGTAGCGCCAAGTAAAATATAATCTTTATAAATCCTCGGCCGGGCTAAGCAATCTTCGTACCTTGATAGCGCCAAATAAAATATAATCTTGAAGCCTCGGCCAAACCGAGTGATATATTATTTGAAGCCTCGGCCAATCCGAGTGACAATCTCCGTACCTTGGCAGCGCCAAGTAAAATATAATCTTTATAAATCCTCGGCTGGGTCGAGCGATCTCCGTACCTTGGCAGCGCTAAGTAAAATATAATCTTTATAAATCCTCGGCCGGGCCGAGCGATCTCCGTACCTTAGCAGTACCAAGTAAAATATAATCTTTATAAATCCTCGATCGGACCGAGCGATCTTCATACCTTGGCAGCGCCAAGTAAAATATAATCTTTATAAATCCTCGGTCGGGCCGAGCGATCTCCATACCTTGGTAGTGCCAAGTAAAATATAATCTTTATAAATCCTCGGTCGGACCGAGCGATCTTCGTACCTTGGCAGCGCCAAGTAAAATATAATCTTTATAAATCCTCGATCGGGCCAAGCGATCTCCGTACCTTGGCAGCGCCAAGTAAAATATAATATTGAAGCCTCGGCCAAACCGAGTGATATATTATTTGAAGGCTCGGCCATACCGAGTGATATATTATTTGAAGCCTCGGCGACACCGAGTGATATATTATTTGAAGCCTCGGCCATACCGAGCGATATATTATTCGAAGCCTCGGCCACACCGAGTGATACATTATTTGAAGCCTCGGCCACACCGAGTGATATGTTATTTGAAGCCTCGGCCTAAACGAGTGATCTCTCAGATATTCTGACGCGACTAAGACGTCCTATTATGCTTCGGCAGAGGTTAGTAACTTTTCTCTGCTTACCAGCAAGACTATGCAAATTATTTCTTCTTAAAGAAATATGTACATCATTCCTTAAACATGATCATGTTTACTGCATAAGTCCGTAGAGCTGCCCAGGCCTTTCTTCGACCTACACAGAGATGAACATTTCCCTCACAAGGGACTAAATGACACATTGGCAAAAACAAAGTAGCAAAACGCTGCTGAACTTATGGGTTATGCTACGGACTGAAAAGCATAAAATGAGAGTAGCAACTCTTGACACAGTTACATCAGAAAAAGAAACATATGTTACAAAGATAAAGGGTCGAAACTTTCTTTATTAATATGAAGGAATTACAACCTCTTGAGAGGCATTACAAGTGCATCATAGCACAGGAAATACAAATAAGATAAAAGCTCGGCTGAGCAGCTTCGGTCGATAACGATGTCTTTAATCCGACCTTAGAAATTAGAAAAACCAGACAAGCTCCGTTGAGCCACTGGTTAAGGCCAAAGAGCAAAGTGGGCCATCCACGAATCCCTCGGATGAACACATGAAGGGATCATAATCAGGTCAAGGACCCATGGATGCTTATACCAATGAGGCACCCCCCCCCCCCCCCAAAGGGATGTTGGCCTGCTAGCCACTTCCCAACAATAAACGGCAAAGAACTAGCAGTCCAACACCACTCTCCTCTCTCTTCACGTGGAAAGAAGATCCCTCAGGCGGATGAGCTGAGGAATCCAAATCAAGGGGGGAGGCGAGGTCCATGTTAACCATGGGGAGTACGTATGCTTTGCATTTCCTGTGGTCCCCATGGCAAGTGACAAAGAACACACAGGAAGCGCATACGTGCGCTCCCCATATGACCTCTACGGGCCTCCTGTGCACTCTTCATATGACCTCCGAAAATTCTTCCCTTGAGGACTGCTTTCTCTTCAGCAGCTTCTTCATCGCCCCAGCTATCTAGGATGAGCCAGCTTTCAAAAGGGAAGCTCAGTCTCTCCGCTCCCAATGAGACAGACGCCATGGAAACCCTTATGGCTCACAAGAAATAGAAGACTTTGAGGGGTGGCCTAGCACAGTCTGCTCCCTGCCCCTTTTTATAGGCAAACAAGCCAAGGGTGGCATTAAAGAAGGGAGCCCTAGAATTTGAAATTCCCAGGCTACGCTATCACGTGGCGGTTCAGGATAAAAGGGCGCTTTTCGAAGCGCGCCGAACGCATTTCTCAGGCCATGACACACGATAAAAGATTTCCGTCTGATCTCGAATCAAGAGCCTTAAATGCAGAAAATCATTCGCTGATCCTTGAGATACGGGCAGGCCTGGGAAATCACCTTGTGAAAATGATGCCATCCAATGGCGATCAAGTACTTATCGCGTACGTTAAAAAGACCCGCATTGGAAAAGGCCAACAAAATAAATGCCTCGGACAGAAACGTAGCGTCCTTCAGAAAAGACGTTTCGAATGCCTCGGCATAAAGCGTACCAACTTTTATCTTGGACAAACCAAGTTATCTAACTTCGGCCCCAGCCGAGGTATTCGGGCCATTCTCAGCTCTCTTGTACCAAACCATCTGCTAAGCCTCGGCCTCGACCGAGACATTTCCTTAAGTTCAAACCGAGCTAGCTTACATCAGCAAAGCAAATCGGTTCAACTTCGAATAAGCGGGACATTCAATCCGGAAAGGAACACGAATAGATTCGTTCGCCGTCTGAAAAAACTCACGACAAAAAGATCGTCCGAAAAAGACAAGCAAGTGGAGACAAGACATCCATTCATTAAAAGTTTCGATTACAAGATCCATTCATTAAAAGTTTCGGTTATAAATCTGAGAAGCAAAAATACACGAGCGACCCTTAAGAATCAGGGCTCGGATCGGTCCTAGGAGCTTCCTCGGTAACATCCGGGAGGACTCGACTCGCTTCACCCACTTCAAATGTCAAAGGAAAAACCTCAGGTTCCTCGGCAGCAAGCTGAGGGCATTCTTCGGGAGCCACGGCCTCACCAGGGCCCAAGATAGCGTCAAGATCGACGTCTGAGATATCCTCATACTCAGCTTCTTCGGCCCTCGGGGTACAGGCATCAAAATGTTTGGCATCCAAAAAGGATAAATCCCATTCGGGATGCGCCTGAGAGATCTTTGCTCGAATCTCCTCTTCGCCGAACCTAAATGCATCGGCACAAGCCTCTCTACGCTCCTTGGAAAATTGGGCAGAACTCTTGTACTCCTCCACAGCCGAAGCAGTTCAGTTATTGGCTTCAGTTAACTGCCCCCGAGATCGACGTTCATCTGATGACTCACGAACAGTTCCGCCCTTAGAGCTTTAAGTTGCTCCTGCATCTTGAACTCGATTTTGCCCATCTGCAAAAACACCAGAACATTCAAGCCCATGAACAAAAGAAAAGTACCGAAAGCAAACTAAGGGGAAGACGCTATACCTCTTCCACCCGCCGAGCCATCTCATTGCTCAGCTCCTGAACCCTTTCCAAGGCCTTTAGCTTAGCCGACTTATTTTGTTGAAGGCCCTCCTTGAGGTCATCAATTCGGGACTGCTTGTCCCCAACTTCCCGCCGAGATCGATCGAGATCTTCAGTAAGCCGAGCAATCTGCTCATTTTGCCATCTCAGCCGATTTTCCATATCGGCGAATTCCTTATTCAGGTCGGTGAGATGATCCCGCAGCCTCCGACACTTGCACTCCTCCTCCTCGAGCCTCTTACTCCAATTATTTTTATCTTCGGCATGACTAGCCCTCAACTGGTTCCACCTTTTGTCAAAATACTGCTGCATGGCCTTAACATCGTCGTCATGCTTCACCTTAATCTGGGATAACTCCAGGCAAGCCTTGTCCAATTGCTTGCGAAAACCCTGGAGCTCTTTTACTTGGGTTTCGAGCCAAGAGGCCCTTTCAGCTGCAAGGCGGTGAGACTTGCTCTCCCTTTCAAAATCTGCCCTGGTGGATGCCAAGGCCTTAGAGAGCCGACTGGTTGAATCCACCCTCGCCCGAAGATCAGCCGCTTCCTTCCTGGCCTGAGCGCAGGTCCCAACGGCCAAATTTAAACGCCAAACTAGCGCTCTTGTGACCAAAGCATTCTACGAGAAAAACATATGTGAAAAACCACAACACGGCTGACCAATCAAGAATCATAACCTCGGTACAGTAACTCACCCGGGAAATGTAGTTTGAAGCCATCGTCATGAGAGTAGCATTACTAATTTCGGGGAGAAGAAAAGCATCTTTCGGCACCCCGAGCCATCCAAAAGCCGCCTCAATAATATCCTCGGTAGCAGACTCGTCCGTCGAGGAACTCCCTTTCACGCGCAAGACGGACCTCATCAAGGCGGTGAGCATATCATCCACCTCTAGGCTGTGGACGAAGGAACTTATGGCCGAAGAACTGGTCTGAGGGATTCCGACCCGAGGAATCATCTGCTCAGCTTCCCCTGTCAGAACTCTAACCTGCAAGGCCTCGAATGCTTCGGCCTCGACCGAAGGGACCTTGGCCTGAACACCCCCTTCGTCTAGCGATTCCTCTTCCTCTTTCTCTTCTTCTTCGGTTATCGCCCATTTTCGGTAGACTCCGTGTGAACTTCAATTTCTCTCACGGCATCCTCTGATGCCGTAACAGAGACACCCTCAATAGGAGGCACTTCGACCTCCACCGATCTCTCTACATGTGGCTCCACTTGAGCCTCGACAGCCACCGCTGCCTCTCCTGGCCCCTCCGCCTGAGCGGAGGTCTCTTCCATGCGCTGTGGACTCCTCACCACTGATGACTGAGGAACCTCTGGCAGGAGGATCGCCGAACCGACTGGCGACATTTCCTCGGCATTGTCTAAAATGACTACTATTTGGAGGGGGGGGAATCTCGACGGCTCTTTCCGAGCTTCCCCCAATGGCCTCTTTTGCTATCTCATCTCCCTCTGGCAGGGAGGGCTTATCGGTTACAACTGACGTTTTCACCTCCTCCCTCTTTGAAGCAGAGGAGCGACGGCCAACATCGTCTCTTCTCGGATCTATGCTTATCCCTAGAGCCGGAGCCCCTGTGGCGCTTGCCCAGCTCCCTCCTTATTTGGCCTGCAAACGCGGACCTCTCGGCTGAAAACACAGCATATGTTCAGTTAAACAGTTGCAAGATCATATAAGCATGTTGAACATTAGAACAGAGACTTACCCTGAGGGTCAATGGAGCTAAGCTCGGCGGCGAAAAGGGCATCCTCTGCTTACAAGGTGCTGGCAGAGATCTCCTGACCACTGCGAAGGGTAGCCATATCCTTCTTCTCCTGTTCGCTCAACTCCATACGCGCCTCTGGATCCTTCACATAACTAGCCCATCCTCTCGGAAAATCTGAGTCGATGTTTCCTTCGGCAATGAGAAATCGGGACTTTCACCCCTTTATCGAAGAAGGGTTATCAGAGATCATCTTGAACGACTTTCGGGGGCCAATGTAGGGCCACTCAGAACTCCTCCCAGAAACTAGATTGTAACAAACTTGAAATAAGGGAAGAGTCATCGTCACCCCAACATGACTGCACATCGAGATAAACCCGACGAGATTGCGCCAGCTATTTGGAGCCACCATCGTTGGGCATATGTTGTAGAACCTCATCGCCTCGTGTATCAGCGGGTGAAGAGGGAATCAGAGACCTGCCCTCAAGCTCTCCTCGTAGAAGAAGACTCCCCGGCTTAGCTCGGTTGAAACCCGATGCTCGGTCCTCGGCGCCCATAAGGCTACATCCAGAGGAACTCTATAATGGCGACGGATCCTATCCAGATCGTCTAAGGTTACCTCAGAGGCAACATCGCCTGGACCGCTCATGTTGGCTGAATAGGGGGTAAGACACGAACAGACAAGCAAAGGCTCAGAGAGAGAGAGCGAAAAATCTTTGTGGCAGGGACAAAGGGGCATTGCAGAAGAAGCGCCACCCCAATCCTCTTTAAATAAGCACTTCAGAAAGAAAGCCCTAGACGTCAAAAACCCCGATATGGGTGCCAGAAATAAAGGACTTCCGCCACGCGGAACTTTCGCTATCGCGACTTGTTGGAAACGAGGCGTTTCCTCCTCGAGCCACGACAAAAAATGATGACGTAACAGCAGCCCATCATTTAAGAGATCATCATTGCCCACCTTTTTGAATCCGCAAATAAGATTGCTTTAGAATTCTACTCTCTATATCCGAAATTACACTTCGGACTAGGGAGTGGGGGGCATGTGATGAAGGGTGAAATCGTCATTGCATTATTGACCGCTCACATTAGCGATGGGGTCGCGTCCAATCCAAACGTCCTGCTCGCCAGCTGGCCAGCTGGCGTAACATTCTAGCGATGAGGTCAAATCAACTTTGATGAAGTCTGGTCACCCTGACGACCCGGACCACCTTTATACTTCGGCCATCTAAGCTGAGCTATCCTTATTCCTCGGTAACCCGAGCTATCCTCATTCCTCGGTAACCCAAGCTATCCTTATTCCTCAGTAACCCGAGCCACCCTCATACTTCGGCCATCCGAGCCGAGCCATTCCTCAGTCATTTGAACCGATCCATTTTACACCTCGGAAAACCAGGTTATTCCTCATTCAGGCCAAACCATGGCATTCAAAATATCTCTGCGGAATCTGGTGCGGGAGAGTTTGAATCCACTATAACTGAATAAGACTCCAGGCGACGAATCATGCCCAGAAGTGGCCTAGGATCTGCGAGAGTGGCCTAGGTTTGTATGATCATCGAGTCTCAAAGCATCAACCGGCTCTCCCAGCTGTCGATCCTCTAATTGACAAGATACGGACCCTACTGACCTCATAACAAACTTGATACGAATCCTAACAGCTTTCAGACCCCATACATGGCACATCCAAGGACTCAGGTGATCGCCTATAAATACCACATCCCTCCAACCTCTCAGGTATGCCCATTCTGTACACTGTTCTTACACATACTTTCATACTCCATTAGAGCTCTCGCAAGAGCTCTAGAGGAACAATTCTTCTGTGAGAGTCTTCTCCTCACATCTGCTTGCTGTGAATCTCCACTGACTTGAACGTCAAAGGGTCCCGCAAAGGGGCAACCCCTATAGTACCCTCTGTGTGCGGACTGTCTTGCAGATTTCATTCCGAGGTTATGGGATTGGTGTCCGGATCAGAAGCTGGAAGCGCATCCGAGTCGAAAAATAAATTTCCACAACAATAAATTCAAATGAAATAATTCTTTACGGTAACTACTATAAAAATGAGAGTGTTCTCTTCTGTGTTTCCTATCTTAAAACAATATTTAATTTATATATATTCATGATATAAAAAAACAGTTGCTTTTCTCTTTTTTTTTTTTTTAATCCGAGACCTTAAGCTTTACATATTAAATTAGAATAACGTAAGACTCGACAACGCATGACAAAGTTCATTGGATTCCGGGAGTGGCTGCACTGCAAGTATTAATTTAATTTTAAAATTGTATTGAAGTATTAATTTTAAAATCAATTAATATAAAATAATTCTATGATATGGTAAGATTATAAAATATTTAATACAAATTAAGATATAAGTTAAGATTTTTTATATAAAAAAAACCATGCTCACTGTCAGATAATTTATTCCGGCGGTTTGAGCCTAAATTTAATCCACAGTCATGGATATTATACAAAACAACGGTCTGGGCTAGCTAACAAATGTTAAGTCCAATAAGCCTTTTCATTATAAAATAATAATAATAAAAGCTTTTTTTGAGTGCAACCTAAATACAATAAAAACTTCATACATTGGTCGATTAGTACGTAAGATTTCACTGCTTCACCCAAATCAACTTGGCAGGAGGATTTATCATGTTTTTTTGTTTGTTTGTTTTTTAAATGATGCCGGCAAACATTAAAATCTAAGAGAAGCTATGTTGATATAAAAGAAGTACGCTGATGCCTCCCGAATCTGTTACAGATCACGTGTTGGATACGCTCTAATTCTGTATGTCATGAGGTAGGACTTAAAGGGAAATAATAATAATAATAATAATAATAATAGAATTCGCATATCCGGAAGACGAAATCATAGGCCAAAGCAGGTGGACGTCAAGGAAACCACATGACGAAATCATAGGCCAAAGCAGGTGAACGTCAAGGAAACCACATGCAACATCGCCTTGTGAGCAATGAGCCCCAACATAAAAGGCCCTAAAGGATCCCAGAAGTGCTGGAGGGATGGTAAGTAAGGTAGTGTTTGATAGAAAAAATATTATTCATGAACGAAATAGAGTTTATTTCTTGGTTATTTTTAGAAATATTTTTTAGCTATTTCATTAATCATATTAAATGCAAAAAAGTAAATTTATAGAATAATCTTTTTTTTTTTTATTTGAATGAATAACCAATTATTTCTGTATTTTTTAAAAAATAAATTGAAGAAATAATTCATGATTAATCATGATTATTTTTTTGATTAACTTTATTTTTAACTATTTATTTAAAAAATATTTTTTTTATTTCTATTTCAAACACTTTAGTTTTTGTACATCACTATAGAATAACCTATATTAGATGCAATAATTCATTCACGCATCTGCAGTATAAATTTATGAGCGGATTTTTTAGTACAAGCTTACACACAGTTAAATTACTGCGCCTGATGTAGATTATTTTGCACGCAAATTTTTTTTTTTCAAAATGGTAATAGATAAAGAGCCACGCATATTCCAATGTTGCCTTGGGCCTCCAAATATTTCTTCTAGGGCGGATGCAGAGAGAAAGAGAGAGAGAGATGGCATTTCTCGTGTCCGTTTACCATTTCAAAAGAAGAGAGAGTTGGCATGCATGTATCATAAACAAGAAGTAAAATTAAAAGTTTAAGGCTCTTTCGTTTCTGTAAAAGTATTTAAATTTTTTTAATGCATAATTAATATAAAACTAAATACTTACCTATATAAACTTTATATACTTCTTTATTTTAATATTCTTATTAGATTAAAAATTTATATTCAAATTCATATCGAAGACTAATTGAGTCTGACCATAAATGCGTAAAACTCATTTGCAATATCTATGATCCCCGTTAGCATGTTCTGATGTAATTTGTAATAATTTAGAAATTCATCTTATTTTTTTATCTTTTTTTACTTTTGTATAAATATTTAGAATTTTTTATTGTACAATCGATGCAAAAATAATTATAATTCGCAGTAACTAGTTTGAGCTAGCACAAAAAATATTTTCCGGCATAAGCATGAAGCTGGTACAATCTAATCCCATTCTCATCTATTTTTCTTAGGAATTCTCCTGTTCCTCCATTCAGTCCAACAGTGACAGTGATGTGTCCGGCCTGCCTTTAGGCTTTAATTTGCTCGTGTTTGATCATGGACGGACGCTTTAGAACATGAGCAATGCAGTAGAAGTCTTTAGCAGATGGGGCTTAATTAATGCGCTTCATGTATAGGTACAAGGTTTGTAGATATTGTTAGGGCTTTTCATGGCATTCAGAGCCTTCAAGCTCATGCGCAAGTTGGCACAATCTAAGCCAACCTCTCTTGCTCCCAATATTTTAGCATTGATATTTTGTTGTTATATAGAGAAAAGCTAATTAGCTATATTCCAGCAAATCTCTTTTCAAATTTAGTTAAATCTAGTTTGAATGATAGAAGTTTCACATCAGGAATCTAAATCATTGGGTATGCCTTATAATGTGTTTTTTGTTTTGATAGACACCAATTACATTATACTACTGTAACGTAGAACAACCTGTAAAATCAAAAGATAAATTTTTATAAAGAGTTTAGAAAAGCCATAATTTTTTTTTTTGATAATAAGTAATAAAGTAGTGACCTAAGCTGTAATATTAATTATTGGCTTCTTTAATTGAGTACATGAGACTAATATTACACATCCACTTGATAATAATCTTTAATTCGATCGGTCTTTTCTGCGCTCCTTACGATTTTACTTTAAAGGCACCAGTATCAAATTAACCAACGAAGTCTCCTAGAAACCATAAATTATCACATGGATATTGAATCTTATGTAATGAAGCATCATCATCAAAAATTTTTAGCATAAAAATTTTTAAAAGAAGAAAATACTATAAGACATTATATTGACAGCATAATGAAAACAATAAATTTTTTATTTTTTCAATCAAAGACATTCTTGAGGCGCTTGAGCAAAGATAAATTAGAAGAAAAAAAAAAATGTTCAAAAGATAATTTTAAAAATTTAAAATTCTAATCAAAGATTGTATTATTTATCATTGATCACGCTAATATAGCAAACAATATAAGTTAAAGAGAAAATGTATTCCTAACTTTTACACTACAAGAGTATTAGCGCAGGGCTTGAACGAAGGATTCCAAAGAAAAAGTAATTTTTGAAATATGTGAGTAAAAATTGTTTAATCTAGATGCCAAAGAAGTGTATCCGCTTGAGAATTAATTAGAATTAAAAAAGGTTTATCAACTTATGTATTTCATCTTCTTCAATCAAATAGTCGCTTAAACAATATTCATGTTAAATTATTTTTCTTGAGTATAAAAAAATAAAGCATAATAAATAGTTTATTTTCTTCTGCCAAATTTCCTATTTGGAAGGTGGGGCGGCGGCCTTTCGGTGAGACAGTAGTTTAAATTGCTGTTCGTTTATGCTTTGCTCAGTCATCGGCCGAGCATAAATCCAAATTAATGCATCCAAAATTTTCAGTTTAACCTCATGCAAATCATGACCATTCGCATCTCTAACTTCTGTGGGTGTTGAAGTGATCGTTTGAGCAAAGTTGCAGTACTGGTTTCTATTTCTTCCAATCTTTTGCCACCTAATGATGTCGAACAGGCGAACGTCCATTAATTGTTCCCTCTCCATTATCGTCCAAATGTGGCTCCAATTATAGGCAAGGATGGTTTGTCCAATAGTCAATACATCCAACAAGTCAAATTGAGTTAGACCACTCTAATCGGTCCAGTTATAAGCTTCGTCTCCTAGCGCAAGTCAGATTTATTTGGATCAAGTTCTTGTATAATAATTCATGCATTGTTTGTGGGGACCAAGCTTGAAAGCAGGTGCATGCATTATCTGCTTCCATTTATTTTCCTCCATCTTCCTGGCTTGGAGAACACGAGAAGGAACAAATTTTCCTGGATAATAAGTCAAGCGAACCAATGAACATGAGAAAATTCAGAGGGACCAAAGATCTAAGAAACAGGGAAGACAGTCCACTTACAACTAATCATCACTCTTCATGACAGGTCTTGCAATTGATCAGTGGTTTAAAGTTCACTGCAAAGTTGGAATTAATTGATCTCCAACCATGAAGATCCCACCTTCAACACGTACACACACACACACACACGACAATTTTAACAATCAAAATATATTAAAATTAATCTTGATGTTTCGATGCATCTTAGCTTTGTTGAAGCACAGATTCTAATTCAAATCATTTTTGAAAAAAACTTTGATATCCACTGCAAGTCCTCTGCTTCAAGCTTCTGCGCCTTTATTGAGGTAATGGCGTTTTGGCCGGTATGGGTTACGAATTACTTTCCAACTCTTATCTGCGGAAGATAATGGAGCATCTCACAGTGGAGCGAGCTCAATCAGCGTGCTTCTCCGTGACAAAGAAAGAGAGAGAGAGAGAGAAAAAAGAGCCACCGTTGTTCTAGATTTCAACATGTGGTGCAGTGCGTGTGGAGCTGGACCATCGCTTTAATGGCACGTTTGGTGAGCGTCCACTAACACCTCATCTCAATCCAGAATATAAATTAGTAGTGCACCAAACGCTATCTTTTCCCCTCCCTTTGCATCCCATACAGCGGAATAGAATTGAGGTTAAGGCCCCATGATGCGTACCTCGCACCAACTCAGACAAGAGCTCCTGAACCACCGATGCATTATCTAATCAGACGCATTGATTTGAAACGGAGTAGCTAGGTTGTCTTGCCAATCATCAGTCGGGAAATCATATTTTAATGTGCGAATGATTTTGTGTGCGTTTGTATTAAAGAGACGTGTAGCTAAAATACGATCCCGATTCAATTGATATGCGAAGAAGATTGGACAATGATGTTCTTTTCTAGTAGTAGTGAACAGCATGCAGGCAGAGAAGAAAGGCCAGCAGGGTACGCGTGTGAGAAGAGAACAGCTAGCTAATAGGATGTTGACACCAAAATATCTCATAAAATGACAATAGCTTCCATGTGGTTCCTATGATATACTGTATTCCAATTGTAATGATACAAGGGTGAGACAAATGAAGAATAATTTCTGAAATGAGAATAGGCGATATGAAGTAGGACGTACAAGTCTGATCAGCAACTTGCCATCAGTTAAAACGTTCTAATTATACTTGAAAGACTTATCCCCTGGTTTTCAGCTAGCCTGATGATCACCTAATTTGAGTTAGCCAAGAATGCGCGACTAAACTTATCCACTTTGATTATCTCCCACTTCTCATATTTTACTTTACTTACCTAAATCTGATTCAAGTTGCTTCGACTTTAACAAAAGTAATGACTTAAAAATAAGCCTAGGTCATCATGGCATCCTAAAATATGTTTAAAATAAAAGTTAGATATTGAAAAGGCTTTTAGGACAAGAGCATGGTCATAAGTGAATCCAAATTTACGCTTGAAACAATAAGGAAAAATTGTAACCATGAGCTAAGTCTAGATCTTAAACATCTCATCTCTTCGCATGTTTCCTCCTTCAGACTGTCAGGAAAATTTTGCAACCTGAGTACCATTTTTTGTTTAGGAGGATGGGTGGGAAACCCCCTCCTAATTAAAGTTTATTAGAAATAAGAAAAGGGAACTGGAGGACCAAAAAAAAAAAAAAAAAAAAATTGCAGTACTGCTCCAAGGAACCATGAAACAGTCTGCCCAACTAAGGATCTAAATAATATATCCAACCTTATCTAATCTCCATCCTATTTCTCTTCTTCAGATAAACTAGTAACAATCCACCTAAACGGCATAGAAAGCAGTGTTTAGAGGATCTGAATATAGATCCTCTTGGATTAAATATAGGAAATTTGATTCCCAATCAGATACTCATATGCAATCTAAATTAGATGCGACTGATCTAATGCAACTTCCAATAACCGACCATGTCAATTTTTAACTCAAAAATTAGGTCTATCAACATCTTAATTCACAAACCACAGCTCATTCATGCATGCTAAATTCATCAACGCCACAGTGACAACACAATCATGACATGCACTGGTGTTACAATCGCCCATGAATGCATTGAACGCTATGAAGTCCTCCATCACTGCTTGTCCATTTTTGAACATCAAGTCATGATCAAAAACTAGTTTTATTCCTCATCTTCCTAGGTTGTTAGGTCAATACAAATCCACTTGACTTGCTTTTTTTTTTTTTTTCCTTTCTTATGGTACATTCCACTCTATTTTCTTTCCCAACGGCATTTGAAGAAGAATGTTTAATAATTATTTGGCAAAAAATATACTTTAATTTCTTCCTTAAACTTTCACTCAAAGTTCTTTTTGATTCTTTATAATTTAGTTCATCATATTTTAAAAATAATATATTTATGATATTTCATTACATAAAGTTAATTAAAATCGATGAAATGACTAGCATGTTATTCTAACACGAAAATATTGCATTTTTGATGCATCCTATAATATGGATTAGTTAAAATATGAGAGACTAAATTGTAACAACTAAAAGTTTAAGAATTAAAATAAATTTTAAGTTTAAAGTTAAAAAAATATATTTTAGCTTAATTAATTTGTCAAAAAAATATTTTTACTTTATTTATTTTGTTTCTTAAACTTTTAATTGTTAGTATCATATTTTTGTTGTTTCATAGTAAGAAATTGATTAAAATTGATGATCTTATCGTAGATGGTTTATTCATGTGTTTGCCCTACGATTTTATTAATTTAAATAAAATGGTAGCAATAAAATATTTTAAAATTATAAAAAATAAATTATAATAATAAAAAATTTAAGAATTAAAATAAATTTAGAGGAAAAGCTTGAGCGTTAAAGAATAATCTAGTTTTTTTTTTTTTTTTGGTTAGCCATCACCCTCCACATCCCATAACATATAATATTTGCTGCTTTGCTTTCTTTGGATTCTAACAAAGTGCTGGCAATGATGGTGGGCTGGTGCGCATATTTAAACAAAAATTAAAAGCCGGAGTAGACAAATGAGGCGCTGTCGTCACGAGAGCGCACGAGAGCGGGTAAAGTTGGGCCAGAAGACTTTGCTCATGGCCGTTGTTTTCGAAAGCCCCAATAATTAAGCTCTTTTATTAAATAAACTTAACAGGATTTCTAGCGATGACACTGATACGGCGTCCCTGCCATTGGCCGGGTCGTCCCACCAAACGCGAGGTGAAGTGTCGTGGGGGAAACGCTCACGCGCTCTCTGGTCGTTCGAGCCAAAGGTGCTTCTGGATGCCGTCTTTCTGGTTGCGGGGCTCTGGCTCTCGCTCTGGCTCTACCAACAGACAAAAAGCAGCAGCTTTTGGTACCGCTCTCTTTCTCCGAGGCGTTTGGTGCAACCGAAAAAGGGCATCGTCAAAGCGATTTCTATCTCCCAGGAGTCCTCGCTCCTAAATTTTGTTAAGGTAAATTTCAATGGCAGCATTCATGTTCTATGGTTAATGCAGAATATATCATTAGATGATGAAAGACTCGTAACGGCCCATAAAAATTTCTTTTAGAACTCTTTTATTTTGAAAATTAAACTTAAAGTAGTATAGATTGGCAACATCAAAATGATTTGATAGCTTCCAACTCAAAGACTTCTCATTAAGAAAAATTCTTCCATAGTCATCGAATGAATTTAAAATAGAATGAATCATGATGATGCTCACCCACTCCTTCATGATATTTGACAGCTCTTACAGGATTCAGCGATCATTATAGTCCGTTATATATACTAAAAGATAAACTATGCGGATGACTATGTTGCCTTCTATATAGCTCAGTATTTTACTGATTATATCTGGATTAAAAAAAACTGAATTTTACCTTCTCTTTTAATGTTTCTTTTTCTTGATTTTTTAAGATATTCTTGTATCAGAGTTGTGCGGTCATCCACGAATCAAAAAAAAAAAAAAAAAAAAACATCCATGGCGAGAGAAAGAATGATCCCACAACATCAAAATTTTTATTGCTCTTTTTTGTTTCGCTTTTGACTAAATGTAACATGCTATGACGAGGGAAAACCATGGATAGTTTTACCCCGGCAGTTTATTAATATTTTATATTATTTTAATATAACACATATATACACACATGCATTCATAAACAAATAAAAAGATTAAGTTTTATTATATTTTTTACTTATGTAATAATATTAACATAAAAGTTATAAAAAATAAAAAAATAAAAAAATTAAATTTTTTTATTTTTTGTAATTCGTATAAGATTATTTTTATCATTTTATTTTCTTTACATCAAAATTAGTTTCAAGTTCGAATAAAAAAGAAGAATTATGTTAGATAGCTGATAGTCAGTATAAAATTTCATCAAATCTCTTAAAATATTTTATTTAATATAGTTGAAAAAAAAAAAGGACTTAGATGAGTTGAGTTGGAGATGTATTACAATGTTTGAACTTTCCTTAAAGGTTTAGTTTTAGAAAAATAAGAAAAAAATTATTCATTAGCTTACTTTCTTTTACAATAAAAAATATTTCACACACTTTTTAAATTTTGAAAGATCAGGGCAACCATCAATAAACATAGCTTGGCCAACGTAACACGCATCTAGTTTTGAATGGTGAAATTTTAAATTATTTTCTAGCATTTTTTAAGGATTGAAATGTTCATAAATGGGGGAGTGGTTAGCATTATAGCATTGAAGATATAAATTTAATGAGAGATTTTGACTCTAGCTTTTGATATTATGTATGTTTGACCCCAAGGAAGGGCTGACATCACCGGAAATGCCTATCATATTGGAGAATGTCCAAAGACTTCCGTCGTTTTCAATCTAATACAAATTAAGTTCCATAATTGCATGTCAGGGTAAGCGGATGCGTTCTTACTCCTTGCATTTTCTCCTGCACTCCGCTACAATCATACGTGCACTTGAATCAAATAATTGATGCGATGCATCATTAATGAATATAAATTTTTTTTATTATTTTTTAAAATTTATTATGATATATAAATATTATAACTTAAATTTATTTATTATTAATTATTTATATTTAAATTTTTAAAATTATATATTAATTAGTTCGGTAGATAAGTTTTAAACATTATAAATAATATTAAAACTGATCTAAAGATATAATAGTTAGATTAATTGACCTAATAAATAATTTTAAAGAGTTACAAATGATAGTAATTAGTGATGGAGACAGCCTACTATAACATCGTAAAGCCGCTTATCAAATACCTTTCAAAGGCACATAAAGGTTTTAATTTTTAGTATTTTAAAAATTAGGTTAGATCGATCAATCCAATCAATCAAATTAAAAATCGGTCATCAGTTCGATTTAATTTTATTATTAAAATTGTTTTTTTTATGATCAGATAAAAATTGAAAAAATTTATTAAAATGGTTGAATTTTGAATCAATCCAACTTGATTTTTAAATTTTTTAAATTTTTTATTTAAATTATACTTATATTTTATTATTTTATATTATTAAAATAAAAAATAATTATAATATTATTTGATTGGATCAAACCGATTCATTCGGTTCAAATGATTGACTCGCGATTCAAATATTAAATCGATTGATCTGATTTTTAAAACATTGCTAATTTTCGGTCTGAACCAAATATAAGATGCTATTTATATTATACAATCAAAATCTAACAGGGTATTTACATTGATGTCCTATATATATATATATATATATATATATACTTACTAGAATGCGCCAAAGGGCTAACCTTTATTTATTTATTTTATATTATTTTATTTTCTCATCAATTCCACATGCGGAAGAGGCCATCGGAAACGACGTGTGAAGGGACGCCCAACGACGACCAGTCAAACACACCCCCCCCCCCAATGCGGAGTCCCGCCTACTACCAACTTCTTGGACGCCCGTCGAGCATCTCATCCGTCCCTTTGTATGGCTCTCAGATCCGTGCCCCCCGCGTAGAAATAATTACGATGACGATACGTATGTTATAATTGCCACGGACTCCAAGCGGATGTCCAGTTCAAAAGTTCACATGGATGCCCTTCGTCACATCCCGCGCCAGCTGGCGAGATCGCAACGCGACACCGCTCGGATTTCGAGGATCAGACATTCCCCCTTCTCTGACGGAACTATGCCTCACCCGAAGCCCTTCCATCCAGGAATCCACCGGACCAACGGCCGGAGATGGCCGCTGCTCCAGATCAATTCCATCGTTTTGATATTGTTTGGGGACGGATGGGGATATCGAGAGAGCCGACAGTGCAGCGACGTCCATGCACAAACTCAACATCGACAACGTCGAAATCTACGTCCAACGATCTCGACCGTCGTCCAATCGGAAAGAGCTAAAACGGAAGGCTACTAGCCAGTAGAATTTTATTCACCCCTCGCGGGACCCGCTTCCCCCCGACAGCGATCTGACGCCCTCTGAACATGGGAACACGCGTCGGATTCTTGACCACGACGAGGGCAATGTCGTCATTTGTGATGCGATGGTATTTTCGTAATTAAAAGAAGAAACGAGCCGCTTCCTTCCGTTCGTTCCGAGCAATAAAGGCCCACCCACGAATCCGTTCCTCGCGTTCCCGCCGTCTGACGACCATTTCGCGTATTAAAACCCTCTCCTCTCTCTCTCTCTCACGACGGCTCCCTTCAGAGAGAAGTGGAGAGAGAAAACACGGAGCTCCCTCTAATGGCGAGATCGAAGTCAAAGCAGATGTCGTACATCGCGGTGCCCTCTCAGATCATACACTCCCTCTCTTCCTCCTCTATCCAGAACCTGCTCATCTCCCCGAAGGCCTCGCGGTCGGGGAACCGCCTCTTCTCCCTCGCCATAAGCCCAAAATTCTTTCTTTTGTTCCTCTTTCTCTTCGCTCTGGTCGGAATGCTACAGATCGGCTTCCACCTTGACCCGCTCCTTCCCTTCTCGCCGATGCCCTGCGCCACCCTCAACGGTGAGGCTGCGAGGACGCCGGCACGTACACGTACAGCTGATTCGGTGCTCCCGATCGCGGCGGCGGGAGAAGGGGAGTGGAGGGAGGAGTTCTGGAGGCAGCCGGAGGGGATGGGGTACCGGCCGTGCCTGGAGTTCGGGAAGGAGTACCGGCTGCAGAGCGGGGCGATGCGGGCGGACCGGCGGAAGTACCTCTTGGTGGTGGTCTCCGGCGGGGTGAACCAGCAGCGGAATCAGATCGTCGACGCGGTGGTCATCGCCCAGATCCTCGGCGCCGCCCTCGTCGTCCCAATCCTCCAGGTCAACGTCATCTGGGGAGACGAAAGGTATTATACATCGTCACAGATATCCAAATCGATGCCTAAATTCTAAATCACCCATCTTTACCCCCTTTCTTCCCTGAAATTTTATCTCAAAATTAGAAGCTATTGATCTTTTTCTCTCTATTTTCGGGAGAAAAAAATCTAGTTCTTTTGCTGCCTTAACGTCACGACTTTCGGAATAAATTCGCCAAATTTAGCGTTAGGAATCAGTGTTTCCGTTTCCAGTCATTGTTGGTGTCTATTATTGCTACATTTTCGATCATATTTTAAGGCGACGGGTTTGGTGCCGGGTATCGGCTCACCCCTGTACGATTACCGCTCGGAAGATTTGTTGGCTAAGAAATCTAACAATTATTCGTTGTCCTGCCGTTGTTTTGGGCAGCGAGTTCTCAGATATATTCGATTTGGAGCATTTCAAGAGAGTTCTCGCGGACGACGTACGGGTGGTGTCATCGCTGCCGTCGACACATATAATGACGAGGCCAGTGGAGGAGAAGCGAACCCCTCTCCATGTGTCACCGCGTTGGATTCGGTCCAGGTATCTCAAGAGGGTGAGTTGTTCTGTCCCCCTAAACCCTGCTATTACTCATGTTCCAATTTCATATTGTTTTTGATTTAAAAAATTTTATTTAAATTACTCGCAAAACATAAGGTGACAGTCCCATGAATAAGTCAAAAAATATTAGTTGGCAAATCGTACGCTATTATATTAGTTGTCTGAGCCAAGTTTAATTCTCAGTGTCTGATGATGGCACTGTTTCCAAAAAAAAAATTGCATTCTTTCATGGCGTATAAAGCTTGTTGGCTGTCTCGCACTGCACTTCTCTTCAACTGTGGCAATTAGCTGGCAATAATATTAAAAGAACTGCGTTGCTTGTTAGATAATTAGCGTCAGCGAAGTTTCTGGTACTAGTACTTCAATAAGGCAATTAGGAAAAAAAAAAAAATTGCAATGATTGAACTGTCATGGTAAATTTAGCAGAAAGATTTCATTGTGCTGGAGTGATGGTTTAGTTCATGAACGATGAAGGCCTTGTTGAATGGATGACGGAATCTGTCATTTAAATTTAGTGTTCTCTCATTGCAGCTGAAGAGAGAAGGGGTTTTGCTTCTGCGGGGCTTGGATTCCAGGCTGTCAAAAGACCTTCCTCCTGATCTCCAAAAGCTCCGATGCAAGGTAATCAGACTCTCCAAGGTTTTCGTTTTGTTTTTCTGGCTGAATCTCGGTTTCATCTGCTATAAACCACCCATTTAATTTAATCGAACAAGTAATCAACTTTGCAAGTCTCCTCAAATGGTTCCAGGTCGCATTTCAAGCGTTGAGGTTCTCTGCTCCCATACGGGAGTTCGGCAACAAGCTTGCCACGAGGATGCGGACCAAGGGGCCATACCTTGCACTGCATCTACGAATGGAGAAGGATGTGTGGGTGAGAACTGGTTGTCTTCCGGGCTTGAGCCCCGAGTCCGACCAGATCATTCAAGAAGAAAGGCAGCGCCGGCCGGAGCTCCTCACTGCAAGGTCCAACATGACTCACCATCAACGCAAGCTCGCTGGTCTCTGTCCATTAAACGCACAAGAAGTCACCAGGTACGGGCTGTGAGCATTTGTCGAAGCTCGCACAAACAAACCTTTTTTTGTCCTGTCTTGGTTATCTAATCGTGAGATTCTTTGTAAAATCGTCGTCATTCAGATTGCTCAAAGCACTGGAAGCCCCGAGAGATGCGAGGATATACTGGGCTGGTGGGGAACCGTTTGGTGGACCAGCTGCCTTGCGGCCACTGACCAGAGAGTTCCCCCATTTCTACAGCAAGGAGAACCTATCTCTCCCTGGTGAACTGGAGCCATTTGCCAAGAAGGCTTCACTCCTGGCTGCTATCGACTACATAGTTTGCGAGCAGAGCGATGTCTTCATGCCTTCCCATGGGGGGAACATGGGCCATCTAATGCAGGGACACAGGGCATTTGCAGGGCACAAGAAGTTCATAACCCCAAACAAGCGGCAGATGCTCCCTTACTTCCTCAGGAACTCACTTCCGGAATCTGAGTTTAATCGAATCGTAAAAGAACTGCACAAGGGGTCTCTTGGGCAGCCTGAATTCAGGAGGCTTGGGAAGGATGTCACAGCCTACCCAGTTCCTGAGTGCATGTGCAACAGTACAAACACAAGGTCAACATTATAGACAGACTTAGAACAATCTTCTGTTCTCATGGGACTAGATTGTAATGGAGCACTCGCTGGAGACATTGCCATTGACATTTCACCAAGCAAGCATCGGGGATCGATTTCAGAGTATGAGGACTCCCTGCTGATCTGGGAGCCAAAATTTTGCTATGGAGGCCAGTGTGGAGGGTATCTACTCTCTCTCCATTTGGAAACAGAGTTCACGTGATATATACAGGAGTGTAAAGATGCACAGATACACAGCTCAAGATGAATTCATACACAAAGGCCCCTTTTTCCTGTATGTATATTGTGTTATTTATTCTTTTTTATTCATTTGATTATTCGTTACATTTTGGGAGTCAAATATGAGGATCATAATTTTGATATATAATGTATCTACCAGATTGGTTGTGTGTATACTTCCATTCTCTAATGGGATGGATCATAAATTGTTAATCGGCCGACACTCTGCTTTCCTTGCATTTGCCCTGTAATTTAATTTCCTTGTTTATAATTCTGACCATCGAAGTGAACAATTTTCTACTTCCACTGATCTAAGGCTGTAGATGTTGTCAATAGTTTAGTGTCACCAATATTTTTTTGCAGACTGGAAGGGGCTATTCTTAACTCTCTGTTCTACGTCCATGTATCCATCCTACTAGAAAAAAGCCGATGCCTCCTGGTAGAACAAAGCTTTTGCTTGTGGAATTGGAGTTTAGTATAACCAAGATAAAACAAAAGCCAATACCCTGTGGAATCGTATCCTATCCTTGTCTAAAGCGATAAAGTGTCGAATCATCCTATCCAAAAAGTTAATTCATTTTCAAATATGGAATACATGAGTTGTAGCTTAAGTTTGTTAGGCTTCGTTTGAATTGGCTGTTGACATGTCTTTTTTAAGTGACTTTTTTTTGGCACTTATGTGGGATACTTATTCCAAACAGACCTTTGGACTTGCAACAAAAGTGTTCTTTCATAAAATTGCTAATTTGAATGACTATATTACCCGAATGTCAACCACAATTGGGTTGGGTAATAACATACTTGAAACAATAAGTTCTCACACTAATACACCCTCTCAAGTTGATTGTCAAGAAATCAACAGGGGCAAAACACAAATTTAAAAGAAAATTTACAATTTTTCTTTTTAAAATTTTTTTGCCAGCCAAACTGTCATCATTTTAACGTAGTATAAATCAAGCAAACAGGTACAACTGTGGTTGTTCAGTGTGGGGTGCTTTAGGGCCCTTTAGGACAGCTTCACAATGAGTGCTATATTTTGTTTAGAGTACGGGTGTCAGGGTGTGGAGCAAGCCCAGCTTGGTTTGTTATATCCTGCCTCATTTATATTCTCTGGCCATCCGGGTGTCTCTTGTTCCAATTGCTTTACGGGTACCCATTTTATAACCCCAATGAAAGCAGTGGCAGGCCCAGCCACCAGTCCTGAAGAGAGAAGAAAAGTGACTGCAAAAGAAAGCTAATTACAGTGTTATAGATGTCAATTGAAGGTTTGGAAAGGCATAATATCTTGAAAGACAAGAAACGATGGAGACTGTTGGGAGCCCGGAACGAAGTACGAGATCCGTGCCCTCTCTCCATCCACAGGCCCACCTCTTCATATAGTCTTTTTCCCATGCAATTAGGTCCCGGTTGAGAGCGAGCAAGCAGGTGCTTCAGCTTTCTCCGTGCTCGCAGGCCCACCTCTTCATCATGGAGTCTTTTCCCACCTAATCAAGTCTCGGTTTGAGAGCTGGTAAGCAAGAGCTCTTAGCTTTCTCCGTGCACATTGCTGGACAGCGAAGCCACCGAAGGAGTGCCCAACCGAGAGAATGCCCGTAACAAAATCTAGAAGATTCAAAGCCTTTGAAAATATTATTAAACCGACCCTTCTGCTCTATAATTGGCAGAGACAAATTATATGCCAATTAGTTTAGTTTTTTTTTGGTACAAAAACGGACGATCATACTAACCTAGTGCGAATCAGCCCAGAAAGGTCCGAATACAAAATTTGCTGTAAAATAGAAGGATAGGAATCGTTCGGCTTCAAAACCACGATCCATCATGCTGGGCCACAAAGGACGCTACCCAGTCCGCCGCCGAATTAGATTCACGATAAATATGGCGAATCTGGGTACAGTCAACCTTGGAAAGGATGGAACGAATGTCCGTCAGAAGCGGGTTTGTAGAATCAGAATGGCACTTCTGCAACCAGGAAATAACCGCCAGGGAATCACCCTCAATGACAATCCTATGGGCCTGAAGATTCCTGACAGCATAAGAAATGTCCGCCCAGACCGCATAAAGCTCAGACATCAGGACGGAGGAGTCAATAGATCCAAAGCCTCCCGCTCCCAAAAGCTCACCCTGAGAGTCACGGATAAGGAACCCAGATCCAGCCGCTCTGCCACGAACACTACCATCAAAATTGATTTTGATGAACCCTGGGGGAGGGGGATCCCAGGAGATGAAGACCGTATGGCGGTTCGCTACCGAAGTAGCAGGGGATCCCCAGAGACCAGAGACATCAGAACCAACCCGGGCACAGTCCATGAGCAAAGAACTGATTTTTCTCATAATTCTGAAGGAGGACACAGCGTCGTCCGTAAAAAGAATCTGGTTTCTCGATAACCATATCTGATAAGCCGTGACAACCCAACAACTGCACCTCTGCGGAGAAGCTCTATGAATAACCTTAGTTTAGTTTAGTTTAGTGCTCATAAAGAACAAAATAGCTGATATAAAACGAAGACATATCTAAAACGATGGTCGCGATCACTTGGGATAGGTTCTGGGCTGTCCAGAACGGGCCACCTTGGCTCGTCCTTCTTGTCCTCGTAGCCCTTGGAACATGGCGAGGGGTAGCCCGTGATCGCCAGCTTGAGGCCGTGCTCTGAGCTTGAGGCCGTGCTCTGCTGCTGGACCCTTGATTGACTGCCGTTTCCCCTGACAAAAGTTTGGGCATGAACACTTCTGTCAACTGCTTGCTTCGTTGCATCTAAATGATGGTTGGGCTGCCCATGAGTTCGATTAATACCGTTAGCTCTTAATTCCTTTTTGGTTTGCAGTGACCGCAAGTCCACGTGCAACTCGGCTTTTGAATGAGGCCTTCAAATTAACCCGAGGTCAAGTTGCAGAAATTCAATGAGGCTTTGGGGCGCATTTTAAAGTGTGCACAACCATAGACTTTGCCACCATACGCTCCAAGAGGAGTTGCCACGGTTTCTATTTTCTATTTCAGTGTTATTATATATAGTCTAATTCAATCAGCTCATCTGAAGATAATATATGTTAGATTTAAAAATGGCATAATATATGTTAATGTAAAAATTCGTTCTTCAGCTTGAAAGCGGTGCACGTTAGGATCCGGATAGCGCTTTTTCATCCGAATGGACCTGTAAGGCAATCCTCACACAGGAATCACAAGGGATGGTCTCAGCGGAAGATCCTTCGACGCCCAAGTTAGTGAAGATTCTGAGATGAGAGAAGAAGGCTCCAGTAGAAGTATCTTCCTCCTTGAGATGATTTTTCAGGAGCAATGACCTTTACTAAAGTTATTTTTTGGGCTTAGATTGCCTTCGAGAGCATACCTGAAGGGGTCATGAGACTTGGTATTTGTACGCTGCTAAAGAGGTGAGCCGTTATCTGATTTTTCAGGCACGTTTTAGGGAGTTGACATCCAATAAGGCTGGAATCCAAACAGTTATGGGGATCGATAGTTGATGAAGCTGACGAACGCTTTATCGGGAATTTGGAATCCCATTGATCATGGATGGAGTGTTGTATTTGGTTCTTGTTTCCGTTTCGAAAGGTTTATTCCGCGATTCTTACGATCATGGAGGTTCATCCTCCGAGATATCCGTCGTTGTTTGAAATAGCAATGGTGCTTACGTTGAAAAGATGAGGATCGATCCTAGCGAGGTACTAAGATAGCTCGGTCTTGCCGAGGTTTGGATATAGCTCGGCCCTTCTAAGACACTGAGATAGCTCGTCCCTGCCGAGGTTCGGATATAGCTCGAGCTCGACCCTGCCGAGGTTCGGATATAGCTCATCCCTTCCAAGATTCGAATATAGCTCGGCCCTTCCAAGGCACTGAGATAGCTAGGACCTGCCAAGATTCAGATATAGCTCGGCCCTTTCGAGGTACTGAGGTAGTTTGGCCCTTCCAAGGTATTGAGATAGCTCGGACCTGATGAAGTTTGGATATAGCTCGACCCTTCTGAGGTATTGAGATAGCTCAACCCTTCCAAGGCACTGAGATAGCTCGGACCTGCCGAGGTTCGGATATAGCTCGGCCCTTCCGAGGTACTGAGGTAGCTTGGCCCTGCCGAGGTTTGGAGACCATCTCTGGTGTTGGCGTTGAGACCGATGATGGCATCGATACTAACTCTGAAGTCGGTGAGGAGACAAACTTCGGAATCGATGCTAGGGCTGACTATGGGGCCGAGTTGGTACTGAGGCCGACTAGAACCGACTTTGGAGTCTAGGGTCGAGTCCAGAGACGAGGCCGCTTTGGCGGTTGGGGCCGCTTCCGAAGATAAGACCTCTTTGGAGGCTGGGGCCGACTCAACTTCCATCGTTAACTCACACGCAGCTTCATCAACCATATCATATGGCAGTTTGTCTTTTCCCAAACATGGTAGTTAACGGGTCAGGAACCAAAAGTGGCTCTAGCCTTTTCGCCATATACATGGTTGTTGGCGCAATGACAATTTTAATCCGCAACACATGCCCCCCACTCCCTAGTCCGAAGCATAGGTTCGGGCATAGAGAGTAGAGTTCCAGATGGCTTAATTTGATTGGAGAAACTTTTTGATCGTACCGAGAATTGCTCGGCCATGTCGAGGTTCGAAAAGAATCTTACCTCGCTCCGTCAAGGTGTGGAGATTGTTGTTCGGAGAAATTTTACTTGGCCGTGCCAAGGTACGAAGAATGTTGCTCGGTCCTGCCGAGGTATGGAGAAAAGTTGCTTGACCGTACCAAGGTTCAGAGAAATATTGCTCGATCGTGCCGAGGATCGAAGAAATATTGCTTGGCCCTATTGAGGTATGAAAAAAAGTTGCTCGGTCGTGCCGAGGTTCTGAGAAATGTTGCTCGGCCCTGCCGAGGTATGAAAAAAATCTTTTTTTACTTAGCCTTGATAAGGTTTGGAAAAAGTTGCTCGGCCCTATCGAGGTACAGAGAATTTTTTTTTCACTTAGCCCTGCCAAGGTTCGGAGAATATTGCTCGGCCCTACCGAGGTACAGAAATTTTTTTACTTGGCCCTATCAAGGTTTGTAGAATGTTGCTCGACCTTGCCGAGGTACGAAAATTTTTTTTTACTTGGCCCTGCCAAGGTTCAGAGAATGTTGCTCGACCTTGCCAAGGTACGGAGAAATTTTTTTTTTTTTACTTGGCCCTGCCAAGGTTTGGAGAATGTTGCTTGGTCCTGCCAAGGTATGGAGAATTTTTTTTTACTTGGCCCTACCAAGGTTTAAAGAATGTTGCTCGGCCTTGCTGAGGTACGGAGATTTTTTTTTTACTTGGCCCTGCCAAGGTTCGGAGAAAGTTGCTCGGTCCTGTTGAGGTACGTAGAAATTTTTTTTTTTACTTGGCCCTGCCAAGGTTCGGAGAATGTTGCTCAGCCCTGCCAAGGTTTTACTTGGCCAAACCAAAATTCAGAGAATGTTGCTCGACTCTACCGAGGTACGAAGAATGTTGCTTTGCCCTGCCGAGATATATAGAAATGGACCCGTAAGTCAATGATTGGACGACACCTGGCTTTCATCCACAACTCAAGAAAAATTATTATTCAATAAGAAATATTTGAATCAAAGAGTGAAGTTTTATTACAATGAGCAAAATGGCTCGGTTCATGCATACTTCACTAGTAATAACTCGGGGTTTAATCTACTTTCTTGTCTTCGAGGTACTGTATCCTTTGAAGGTCTTCATTGCTCAAAGATGATCCGAGCTCCATATCCTGGGGATAATATATCCCTTGAAGGTTTGCTCAGAAGTGATCCGAATTTCATATCCTCGAGGCATGGTATCTCTTTGATGTCCTCATATGAAGAGGTGAGCCCCTCGTACCGAACCCTTTCAAACCGGTTCTCCTCTTCGCTTGGCTATACATGGTGGGTGTGGCTAATCATTTTAATAGCATCAATAGCAAGTAGGTTCGGCATGCATAATTGTCGTTGCAGCCCATTATCTCCAGCAGTAGGAGAGATGGGACGGGGAGATCGCAGCCGCTGCGTTGAGTCATGGTGAAAGAATAATGGGAGGTAAGGAGCGAGCCCGATGAGATTTGGGTAGGCTCCTATCTCCTCCCCTTCGCAGTGATAGTTCAACTTCTTTATGGTCGGGCTGTCGCTGGAGGTTGGTGGCTTTCGATGGGTTAGGCGGAGGGACCACCGGTAGGACTGGGGTGACTATCCCACCAGGAAGTTGCTGAGTGGGTGCAGTGGGAAGAACACCCCCAAGAAGCTCCTACACCAGTTGTATCAGGGCTTGAACTAGTTGGACCAGCATGACAAACTAGTCCTGTGCGATCGGGGCTGCTGATGGTGGAGGAATCTTGTTGGCGACGGCTATGAAGGCGTTGTGTTGTTGGTGTGATCAGGCCTTTGAGAGGTGGCCTGATCAGGAGCATCTGTGACTACTCTCTTATGGTTGGCCATTGAGGAATCATCCTTTTTGTATGGAACCTTGTCTCCTTGGTTTCAAGTTTTCAGAGGGACTTGGGACCCTCCTTCTAGTGCCAATCTGCTACTGCAAAAATTTGTTCTCCCATCCAGGTGGACTTGCAAGAAAGTCCTCATGCAGGAATCACAAGGGATGGTCCCTGAGGAAGACCTTCCGATGCCCAAGCCAGTGAAGATTCTAAGCAAACATATGAGAGGAGAAGACTCCAGCAGAAGGATCTTGCTCCTTAAGATGATTTTTCAGGAGCAATGACCTTTGCTAGAGTTATTTTTTGGGCTTACATTGCCTTCAAGAGCGTACCTGGGGAGTCTTAGAACTTGGTATTTATACGCTGCCAAGGAGGTGAGCTGTTACCTGATTTTTTAGGCACGTTTTAGGGAGTTGTCATCCGATAAGGCCGAAATCCCAATGGTTACGGGGATCGGCAGTTGATGAAGCTGACGAATGCTTTATCAAAAATTTGGAATCCTGTTGATCATGGACGGAGTGCTATATTTGGCTCCCGTTTCCATTTTTGGAGGCTCATTCCATGATTCTTGCAATTAGGATGGTTCATCCTCCGAGATATCCAGTATTGTTTGAAGCAGCAATGACGCTTACGTTGAAAGGATGAGAATCGATTCTGACGAGGTACTAAGATAGCTCAGTCCTGCCGAGGTTCGGATATAGCTCAGCCCTTCCAAGGCACTGAGATAGCTCGGCCATTCCGAGGTTCGGATATAGCTCGACCCTTTTAAGGCACTGAGATAGCTCGGACCTACCGAGATTCGGATATAGCTCAGCCCTTTCGAGGTACTGAGGTAGTTCGGCCCTTCCAAGGCACTGAGATAGCTTGGACCTGTCGATGTTCGGATATAGATTGGCCCTTTCAAAGCATTGAGATAGCTCGGACCTGGCGAGGTTCGGATATAGCTTGGCCCTTCCGAGGTACTAAGATAGCTCGGCCTTGCCAAGGTTCGGAGATCATCTCTGGTGTTGGCATCGAGACTGATGATGGTATCAGTACTAACTCTGGAGTCGGTGAGGAGACCAACTTGGAATCGGTGCTAGGGCTAACTATGGGGTCGAGTTGGTACTGAGGCCGACTAGAATCGACTTTGGAGTTTAGGACCGAGTCCAGAGACGAGGCTGCCTTAGCGGTTGGGGACGCTTCCGGAGATGAGAGTGCCTTGGAGGCTGGGGCTGCCTCAACTTCCACCGTTAACTCATATGCGGCTTCATCAGCCATACATATGGCAGTTTGTCTTTTTCCAAACTTGATAGTTAACGAGTCAGGAACCAAAATGGCTCTAGCATTTTTGCCATATACATGAATGTTGGCACAACGATAATTTTAACCCACATCAATATGCATGAAGAGAGAAGTCCTAATTAGAGAAGAGTACAATTATAATTATCAGTTTATTCAGAACTCTTCCCATCTGCGGTCCGAATGAAAGTCTATCATCTCGTTCGCAAAGAATTTCATGATGGCTGTTGCCTCATTCAGGGTTAGCTCGTCAAAAATGTTCACTAATAAGTGGCTAGTTTCAGGATGTTTCTCTTAAAAGCTTATAAAAGCAGCAGCTCTAATACTCACAAATAAATTTGTCTGAAGCCTAAACTTGCGAACTTAAAATGCTTCCCAAAAGTTTTTATTTAACGGACCTTCTTACGCCCTCTTTTCTTTATTTCTATTGTAGATCCATGCATGCACCGTTGGAAAGGCGTTTCGCTGCTCTGTTCACGCGTGAAGATCATTGTTGGAAGCCAACGCTACGATCAATTAATTGACATATTTTTTGGTATCACAAGCGAACGAGCAGAGTTCCATCCGCTTGGCCGGACGGAAGCAGGACTCGAAGTAAGCAACGGCGTCGATGGCGAGCGTGCAAACGGAAATGGGGATGCAGGAGCGGACAGAGGGGGTCATCGCGCAGAGCAGGCTATTAACAGAGCCCTTCGTGGTCCACAAAAAGGACGAAGTAGGACGATGGGGCCAATTTGATCATCCTTAGAATTCGGCTTTCCATTTTTCCAATGGCAATCGTGAGTCGTGCTTTGGACCCGTGATTTTTGTCTACTTTGCCAATGATCTTATTGAGCCAACTTATGCTTTTGTTTGGATTCGTTCGACTTATAGACATGATCGGGAACAAGAGTGAGATCGAAACCTCTAACTATGGAGTTACATGTTTGAAACCGGTTGTTATATAATTGGACTTTTAGGAAGATAATAGCACAAAGTTTCTCTTCTTTTTTGGGATTAAAAAATAATTTGCTATATTATAAATAATTTATTTTTGCAACTAGTGATGCAATGATCAAAATCATAATCAAAATATAACTTCTAGATTCTATTAAGCATCTCAAGTCGTGTACAAGAAGATTATGATAGACATTGTCGCTCTCTAATTCAAATGACTTGCTAATTGTTACTGCTTGCCAAGCTGTTAAATGTTTGGCAAAAGATTAATTACGATTAGTTTTTTTTTTACAAAAAAAATTTCTATCTTATAAAACTAATATATATATATATATATATAATTTTGAAAATATAAATATGTTTGGTACTAATAATTATTATTATTTAAATAAGTATGGCAATGATAATAAAAATGATGATAGTGGCAACAAAGGTGAAAAAAAATAATGGTGGTGTTTATAACAGATCCAGTGGTGGTATAGTAGTAGCGAGGACTATGGTACCGTCAGGATGGAAGTCAAAGTGTAGTGGTAGCAGTGGTGAGGAGCGTAGAAAAAGATGGTGAGGCTTATCAAGATAAAAAAAAAAAAAAATTATTTTTGAAAATATTTAAAGTATGAAATTCTTATTATTATTGTTTAAAAATAATAACATTAGCTTTTAGAAATAAAAAATAATAGTAGCATTCAATATTTTTATAATTTATTTTTTAAAAAAAGAATAAAAAAGTGATGCCTAGTTGATCCAAATAAGAGCTGATCACAAATTGGATTAGGCCAGGTTACACACTAAGTTAGGCTTGATCAATTCCTATGCTTAAGCAAGATTCAACTTGGCCTTTTTAACTGCATCTTATTCGATCTTAAAGAGCTTATTCCAAGTCTGTGCTAGAAATGGCAATGGCCCGAGGATGGCCCAAGGTGGCCTTTAACGATCCCATTCATGTTAAGGGAAAACCTCATCATTCTTCGCTTTGTTAAGCCGTTATAGTTAATGGAATAGAGACGAAATATCCGATCAGAAAACAGGTATCCATTGGTCATTTATATAAAAAAATAAAATTATTTATTAAACATATAATTTATTGAAAGCTTAAAAAAATGATAAAAGAAATTCAAATGTGTTTTGCTAAGGTTTTTTTAGTATATATTTTTTATTTATTTTAAAATTTTAATATAATAATATATATATATATATTTAAAATTTAAATATATTATATTAAAGTTAACGGGGATGAAAACGAAATGGAGGATATCATCCTCTGGCTGTTTAGCCATTAAACAGATAACTTTTGTACCTGCTAAACCGTTTAGATCGAGGATTCTTTTGACTTGTTAAAAACGGTACCAATCGGATAAACAACCAAACGAAAAAATTGCTATCCCTGTTCTGTCCATTAGCTCTAAATTACTATTTCTTCTTCTCATTCAGGATTTAGTTAGAATTTTTTAGCATTTAAATTTGCAATATTTCAGACTATACTAAGCAGGCCACTTAGTATGAAATGGACCTAACATGTGCATGTGTATAAATATTTATTGATTATGTCGGACTTTTCTTAATTTTTCTGGCATGTATCCAACCCAGTTTCATGTACTTATTTTGAATACTTAAGCTCGTAAGATTTTAAGTTGGACCGGACGGCTGGATGAGCCACGTAACCTCGTCCCAACGCGCTGGCGTAAATAAATTTCAAGGCCTGTAACGCCGTTACTCTGCCAAGAATGAGATTGCGGTAGCTTCTCAAATTTTGAATTCTAGCTGATGAAGCCTCCCGCTTATAAATACTCGCCGAATCCCCCAGTATCCAACTGGGCACGACCAGGTCCGTCCAGGGCGGAAACAGATGTCAAAGAATGTCTTTAATGATTTTAATCATTGTGGTTAGAATCGGATCGAACTGATCGGTTAGATTGATTGAACCGGGATTCGAAGGTCAAGTCGGTCCGATTTCAATATAAAATTGAATGTGTAAGTGATCCAGAATAACTCGATCAATCCATCCAGTTCACCCATGAACCGATGAATTCAATCCGAACCAGTTCGAGTCACGGGTTTTATTATCATGTTAATCTTAAATTTTTTCTTAAAATTTTTTTATTAAAAATTAATTTTTATTAATATAAATATATTTTTATATTAATATAATTGATCGATAATTGAACTAATAACTCAACGATTAAACTAATGATTCGATGATCCAAACTTTTGTCTGGGTCAATGTTCAATCCGAATCTAACAACTATTATTTTAATCACCCACGGGCAATCAACTCTGAGCCTCTGAGGAGCTTCTACTACCAAGCACCGGTCGCCAGCCAACTCTGCGCCAAGACTCGCTTCCATAGTTCCATTGGTTACGTTCGCCTAAAGTCATGCGCTGCTACGTTCCACGCCGAAAGCTTCAGAATTAAACGAATAATTAGCATGTAAATTATAAGCAGGATATGATTTTTTTTAATTAATTTAAATGTAAAGTAGTAATATTATAGACCGTAGTAAATAAAAAGCTTCAGTACTATTTCTATATTGATGAATTCAATATGAGAAAAATGAAATTTGATACAATTCATTTGGAAATGAATCCAACGCGAAAAGGGAATCAAGATTTGGATAAAGCTCCTTAAATCTCAAGCCAGCCTATCAAAATAGTCAATGATTAGGGAATTGCTAAGATAGAATCATAGGAATTTAACGGACATAATAATCAACTTTGATGATGATTTGGTATAAGCTATTATAACTGTTAATATTATTGCCATGAAAATCTGTTCTCCGACTCGGATGCACTTCTGACTCCTGATTGAGGCGCCAATCTCGTCGCCTCGGGATGAAACTTGCAAGACAGTCCGCACGCAGAGGGTGTGCTATGAGGATTTGCCTTCTACGGAGGACCCTCTGTCGCCCAAGTCAGTGAAGATTTACAGCAAGCAGATGTGAGGAGAAGACTCTCACAGAGAATGTCCCTCAGGGCTCTTGTGAGAGCTCTAATGAAGTATGAGATTCAGTGAGTAAAATGAATGCGTAACCGGTTGCCTTAGAGTTTGCGCGCATACCTGAGAGGTAGGAGTGCTGTGGTATTTATAGGCGATCACCTAATTCCTTGGACATCCCCTGAATGGGGTCTGAAACGGTTAGGATTCGAGATGGATTTGAACTAAGTTTGTTATGAGGCCAGTATGGTCCGTATCTTGTCAGTTAGAGGATCGACGGCTGGGAGAGCTGGTTGATGCCTTGAGGTTCAATGATCACATAGACTTAGGCCACTCTTGCGGGTCCTAGGCCACTTTTGTGCATGATTCGTTGCCTGGAATCTTATTCAGTTATAGTGAATTCGAATTCTCCTGCGCCGAATTCCGCAGAGGTATTTTGAATGCCGTGGTTCGGCCAGAATAAGGAATAACCTATTTTCTGAGGTATGGAATGGGTCGGCTCCAATGGTCGAGGCACGGTCGGCTCGGATGGCCGAGGAATGGCTCGGCTCAGATGGCCGAGGAATGGCTCGGCTCAGATGGCCGAGGTATGAGGATAGCTCGGATTACCGAGGAATGGCTCGGCTCAGATGGCCAAGGTATGAGGATAGCTCGGGTTATCGAGGAATGGATCGGCTTAGATGGCCGAGGTATGAGGATAGCTCGGGTTATCGAGGAATGGCTCGGCTTAGATGGCCGAGGTATGAGGATAGCTCGGATTGTCGGGGCGACCTGACTCTGTCACAAGTGATTCGGCTTCGTCGCTTGAATGTTATGCCAGCTGGATGGAAGGGTGTTTGGATTGGGCATGATCCAATCGTAGATGTAGGCGGTCAATAATGCAATGACAATTTTACCCCTCATCACATGCCCCCCACTCCCTAGTCCGAAGTGTAAGTTCGGATATAGGGAGTAAAATTCCGGAGCAATCTCATTTGGGGGATTCAAAAAGGCGGGCAATAATAATCTCGTAAATGACGGGCCGCTGTTTCGTCATCATTTTTTGCCGCAGCTCGAAGAGGAAACGCCTCGTTTCCAACAAGCCAGGATAGAGGAAGTTCCACGTGACGGGACTCCTTTATTTCTGGCGCCCGTATTGGGGTTTTTGGCGTTTAGGGCTTTCTTTCTGAAGTGCTTATTTAAAGAGGGCTGGGGCAGCGCTCATTCTGCAACGCCCCTTTGTCCCTATCATAGAGATTTTCCACTCTTTCTCTGAGCTCTTGCTCTCCTGTTCGTGTTCTGTTCCTTATTCCATCACTATAAAGGGCCCAAATGGCGTTGCCTCAGAGATCACCCTCGAGGATCTGGATAGAATCCGTCGACTTTATAGAATTCCGAGGGACGTAGTCTTATGGGTGCCGAGGGCTGAGTATAGAGTTTCGACCGAGTTAAGTCATGGAGTTTTCTTCTACGAGAAAAGCCTTAGGGCAGGTCTTCGGTTTCCTCTTCACCCGCTGGTACAGGAGGTGATGAGGTTTTACAATATATGTCCAACAATGGTGGCGCCGAATAGCTGGCGTAATCTCATCGGGTTCATCTCGTTGTGTAGCCGCATTGGGATGACCGCGACCCTCCCCATGTTCTGAGTCTGCCATAACCTGTTTCTGGGAGGGGCTCCAAGTGGCCGTATATTGGTCCCCGGAAGTCGTTCAAGATGATAACCCATCTTCGATAAAGGAGTGGAAGCTCCAATTTTTATTGCCGAGAGGAATATCGGTTCAGATTTTCTGAGGGGATGGGCGAGTTATGTGAAGGATCCAGAGGCGCGCTCAGAGTTGAGCGAGCGGGAGAAGAGAGATCTGATGATCCTTCGCAACGGTCTGGAGGTATCGGATAGCACTTTGTTGGCGGAGTATGCCCTCTTCGCCACCGGGCTTAGCTCTATCGACCCTCAAAATAAGTGTACCTTTCCTATTTGGTTACGATTGCTGGTGAATATTTCTGTTCGATTGAACTGTTTAGTGTGTTCTCAGTAGAGAGGTCGACGTTTGTGGGCCAGATGAAGAAGGAGCTGGGCAAGCGTCACAGGGGCTCCGGCTCTGGGGAAAGACACAGATCCGAGAAGAGGTCTCACCTTTCTGGGCCTCGCCTGAAGGGACCAAAGAAAGATAGTTTTAGTCACCACTCTCCTATCCCAATAAGGGAGGAAATGGGAGCACAGACTGTGGTTGATGAGCCCTCCCTATCGGAGGGGGGCAAAGTTAATTGCTGAAATTGTATGCATCCATATATACATAAACCATCTTAAGGGCATTCAATATAACATAAGGGGAGGAGTTAATAACCTTTCCTTAGCCCACAACAACCATCCTCATTATGCATTGACCTAAGCCTTAATTAAAATCAAGTATGCACCTAAATTAAGGACACCAACAAGTCGGGTTCAAGTGCAAGAGGAGACAAAGCACTATTTGAGTTTGTAATTATTCTTAAAAACTGGTGTCTAAGACTAGAGGTCTAATGACAAATGCCTTAAGTGGACTTGTGGTTCTTTAATTGGGTTCTTGCAAAAGCAAGGGGGCCTCCCGTATTCCCACCTCTTACCTGGCCAGTGACAAAGGTAATTGCATCCTTAACTAGTACCTAGTCAAGTCTTGTATTTTGAACTTCTCGATTTAGGAGCCCTAGAAGCTAGGTTTGTATTTCTTGTTTTATAAGTCAAAAGTTCTATCTTTCTTGGTTTGTACCTATGGATCCTAATCTTGAACTCTTTATGAGGACCCTGACTAAAAAGTTAGACACCGTAACTGAGCAATTAGGGAAAATCAACAAAGAATTAGGTCAAGTAAAAGATAGAGTTAAGACCCTTGAAGAGCCTCAAAGGATCCCCATCGAACCTGAATCATCTAGGTCAATTCCTCGAGGTCCAAGAGCCCAATATCATGTGCACATCCCTGAATACAATCCAAGGAGACTTGATCCTGATTTCATGGAAGAAGCCCGTCGAGTCCATCGGCCTGACTTTACTCCTGATCGTATCCCTAGGCGACCTCACCAGGATTACTTAGATCAAGAATAAAGAGCCATGAGGAACATTCGATTAGAGGATCCGATCTTTGATGGAAGCCTAGACCCTAAAGCTTATGTTGATTGGGAGGGAGAAATGGATCAATATTTTGAATGGTATGAGATGACCGAGGAGAGAAAGTATAAGTTTGCCAAACTAAGGTTAGTCCGCTAGGCTAGGTTATACTGGGAGAATATCGGGCGAATGCTTAGGCAAAGAGGAGACATGCCCATAACCACTTGGAGAGCTATGAAAATCAAGCTTAGGGAAAAGTATGTCCCTATGTCCTATCACCAAAGACTATTAGATCAGTGTCAAAGATTATACCAAGGCAATAAGACTGTGTCTGAATATATTACCAAGTTTGATGAGTTTGCGATGAGGTGTAACATTGATGAATCAGAAGCTGTAACATTGTCTAGGTTTAGAGCTGGTTTGCGTGAAGAAATTCAAAAGAAATTATTTCTAAGAGAAATCACTGACCTAGACCAAGCCTATCAAATAGCCAGAGATTGTGAAAGGTTTCAAAGGGGATCGATAGTCAGAAGACCTGAACTAAGTCAGATTAACACCCCTACTCAGAAACCAGGGTTCAACCTAATGCGACCAAATCACCCCACTCCTACTATCCCATCCGGTCAAACGAGTGACAAGGGTAAGGCCCCTGTAGTTTAAAAGAGTAACAACCCGAATGTCCATTGTTTTAAATGTAACAGGAAGGAACACTATGCCAACCAATGCCCTGCCCGTTCTCTACACATAGGAGAACTAGCTGAAGAGGACCCTGAAGATACTAAAGAGTTTGAAAAAGAGGTATATGAGGCTGAATCCAATCTGATCAATGAATATGATGAAGAGGAAGAAGAGATTGATTATGATGAGACTTTGGGTGTTGTTAGAATTTTGACCCAAACAAAGGAAAAGGAGGATTGGAGAAGAACTAATATACTCCAAATATTTGTTAAGATAGGGGAGAAGGTTTATAAAATCATTATAGACAATGGGAGTTGTGTGAATGCTATTTCCACTAAAGCCATTAAGAATTTAAGCTTGACTCTTGTTCCCCATCCCAATCCATACAAAGTTTCTTGGATAGATTCAACATCCATTCCCATTAAATCCAGATGTCAAGTTCCCATTCAAATCCAATCCTATCATGAACAAGTCTGGTGTGATGTACTACCCATGGGAGTAAGTAGCATCATTTTGGGTAGACCTTGGTCGTATGATCATGATGCAACTTTATATGGTCAATCCAATTCTTGTGCTTTCAACCATCTAGGGAAAAAGCTTATCATTAACTCAACCCCACCTAAGGACAATATCAAGAAAGGGTCTAGTGATTTGAAAGAGAAGAAACAAGATCTGAATTTGATCAGTGTCAAGGAAATAGAGAAATAAATCAATGAAGGATCACCTATATGGATTTTGGCACTTAAAGAAAGTCGGAATGAAGATCCTAAGGAACCACCTCAAGAAGTCACAAAGATCATAGAAGACTTTAAGGATGTATTCCCAGAAGATTTACCTAATCACCTGCCTCCACTTAGGGATATTCAACATACAATTGATCTAGTCCCAGGAGCCACCTTGCCTAACCTACCTCACTATAGAATGAATCCTACTGAGCACGCTGAGCTATAAAGACAAGTTGGAGATCTCCTCCAGAAAAAGTTTATTAGGGATAGTTAAAGTCCTTGTGCAGTACCTGCCCTACTGACCCCGAAGAAGGATGGCACTTGGAGAATATGCATCGATAGTCATGCCATCAACAAAATTACGGTCAAGTATCGATTTCCTATCCCTTGCCTTGATGATATGCTTGACATGATGACCGGAGCCACTATATTTTCCAAGATTGATCTTAAGAGTGGTTATCACCAGGTTAGGATCAAACCTGGAGATGAGTGGAAAACTGCATTCAAAACTAAGGATGGTCTTTATGAGTGGTTGGTTATGCCCTTTGGTCTATCAAATGCCCCTAGTACATTTATGAGGATAATGACTCAAGTTACCTTTCATGGGAAAATTTGTTGTAGTATATTTTGATGACATCCTCTTCTATAGTAAGACTAGGGAAGACCATTTAGATCATCTTAGACAAGTCTGTTACACCCTTAGAAAGGAAAATCTATATGCCAATTTGAAGAAGTGCGAATTCATGACTAATAGAGTAACCTTTCTAGGGTTCATTGTTACTACTAATGGTGTTTCTCTGATCCCAAGAAAATTAAGTCCATAGTCGAGTGGCCCGAACCCAAGAACATACATGACGTCCGTAGCTTCCACGGTCTTGCCACCTTCTATAGGAGATTCATCCAAGGGTTTAGCACCATTGTTGCTCCAATCACGGATTGTTTTAAGAAAGGAAATTTTGAATGGACCAAACAAGCCAATAAAGCCTTCCTTAAGATTAAAGGAAGAATGACACAAGCACCAATCTTAAGGTTGCCTAACTTCTCTAAAGTTTTTGAGGTTGCTTGTGATGCCTCTGGGATTGGATTTGGTGGAGTTTTAAGTCAAGAGAACCATTCGGTAGCTTTTTTTAGCGAGAAACTAAATGGCGCAAAGTAGAGATATTCCACCTATGACAAGGAGTTATATGCAGTAGTTCAGGCTTTGAAATATTGGAGACATTACTTGTTACCGTAGGAGTTTGTTCTATTTTCCGATCATGAAGCCCTCCGATTCCTTAGCTCCCAAAAGAAGTTAAACCCTAGGCATGAAAATGGGTAGAGTACATCCAAGCTTACACCTTTGTTCTAAAACACCGTGCTGGTTCTGACAATAAGGTTGCCGATGCTTTAAGTCGACGTTCTATGCTCTTGACGTCTGTAAGTACTGAAGTCACAGGATTTGATAAGTTGAAGGAAGAGTATAAAAGTTGCCCTGACTTTAGTAAGATTTTTGAATCTGTCAGCCTAAGGCCTTCTAGAGAATACAAAGACTTTACTCTTCATGATGGGTTCCTTTTTAAAGGAGATAAGTTGTGTATTCCCCGAACCTCAATTAGGGAATTCTTGATTTGGAAAATCCATGCCGGAGGTTTAGCGGGCCATTTTGGAAGGAATAAAACTATTCTAGCTTTGGAGGAACAATTCTTTTGGCCCAGATTAAAACGAAATGTTGCCCAAGTCGTAGCCCAGTGTAGGACATGTGTTGTTGCTAAAATGCAAAAATAAAACACTGGACTATACACCCCTTTACCCGTCCCTGATCGACCTTGGCAAGACATCAGTATGGACTTTGTGTTGGGACTACCAAAGACCTTAAGGAGACACGATTCCATCTTTGTGGTAGTCGATAGATTTTCTAAAATGGCACATTTTCTGCCTTGTTCCAAGACCTTCGATGCATCAAAAGTGGCCAAGTTATTTCTAGATGAAGTGGTTAGATTACATGGGTTACCTAAAACCATCGTGTCTGATAGGGATGTTAAGTTTATCGGTTACTTTTGGAAAACCCTATGGCACCTGCTAGGAACCAAGTTAAACTTTTCTACCACTTATCCCCTCCCAAACTGATGGTCAAACAAAAGTTGTAAATAGAAGTCTTGGAAATATGTTGAGATGTTTAGTGGGAAAACATACTGGAAATTGGGACCTTTTACTGCCACCTATAGAGTTTGCCTATAATAGTTCAGTTAACAGATCCACTGGAAAAAATCCTTTTGAGATTATTCATGGGTACAAACCAAGAAAGCCAATAGACCTCATTCCATTGCCCATACATGTACGAACATCAGAGTCTGCTAAGTCATATGCACAACACATTAGGGATTTACACAAAGAAATTAGCAAGAAAATCCATATAAGCAATGAGAGTTACAAGCATATGGCTAATTCCCATAGAAGAGCAAAAGAATTTCATGTAGGAGACTTTGTCATGATAAGGCTCAGACCTGAACAGTTTCCAAAGGGAACTATGAAGAAACTACACGCCCGTGGTGCAGGTCCTTTCAAAATAATAAAAAGAATTGGACCTAATGCTTATATACTGGACCTACCTTCTAACTTTGGTATTAGTTCCACCTTTAATATTTCAGATCTGGTAGAATACAAGGAACCAACAATGAATCCCAGTGAGCTTTTAGGACCTGATCCATCCTTTAAGAGTGAACCAATCCTAGAGTGTCCACCAGCCACAAAGCGAGAAAGAATTGAACGGATATTAGATGACAAGATTGTCACTACCTGAAATAAAGACTATCAACGCTACTTGGTCCATTGGCAAGGTAGACCTGATTCTGAAGACTCATGGATCACTCAAGAAGAACTGCAAAGGATTGATCCATATCTGCTTGAATATTATCAAAGCTAAAATGATCCATACTCGTAAGGGCTGAGTTTTTTTCACCCAGGAAGAATTGATTGGGACATCAGTAAGAAGAAAAGGTTGCAGACTGACACTCTTTGGTTTTGTAGTTAATCCACTTTCCGCAGGTTCCACTTACTCGAGCCAAGAGTTTCAATTTCTTAAGTGGCAACCCATGCTGCAAAATTTTAACTTCTGCCAAGTCTCAAAGTATCGACACTTTCTGCCTTGAGTCAACACTGCTATCAAGACATCAAGTCTTCTCTTTGGAAGTCAAATCTTGGAGGACACATGGAGGTATCTGATGATGACACATGGCAAACTAAGGAGGTGCCACATGGAAGCTTATGCAACCAAATTTGTTAGGGATTGGTTGTAATTAGTTAGCTATATCATAACTAATCCTTAGATTGTTATGATCTTTTAGTTTTTTGGGCTGAAATTTCTAGAAGTCCTTTGGCCTATAAATAGGCCAAGCTTTCCCTCTTGTAGATATGAAGTTTGAGAAATACAATCAAGTTTATTTGATTTCTTTTGCCAAGTGCCTTGTTCATCTTTGAGTATGAAGAGGGTGAGATGCTCTTAGTTTGAGTTGAGGCTCGTGTTTCCCTAGTCTTAGATCTAGGTCACTCCTTGAGGGAGAGGGTGAGAGGCCCAATTTGCTACTCTAAACCATTCTACCAAGGTTCCATAATAGTTTCAGGAAGAAGGACAAGTGCTACCAAAGTCTCAGCAAAATTTTTCAAATCCTTCCTTTTCTTGTTCGATTTTTTTATTTCCTTCAATTCCTTTGCCTCCACGGTCTTACTTCTGATCACTTGCAGGTTCTCTTGAGGATGTTAGAGTTGAGGATGATGGCTCCATGTCAAGGATCAAGTGCCAAGGTGAGTTATTAAGCAAGGAGTGTAGATCTTATCAACCAACCCTAAATTCTTTGAGTGTTGAGTGCATCCCTTCCACTTTAAGATCTTACTTCATTGTTGGAAAAAAAAACCTCTTGGTCCTTTAGATTTGAAGTTTTAAAGGTGGCTTAACTTAGTTTGAAGGTTTCCATACCTTTAGATCATAATCTTTTTATTTCTTTGAAAGAAGCTTGCACAAGGGTGTTTAGATTTCTGCTTCCGATTTGATGTTCTTCATTTCTCCCATGCATGAATTCAGCTATAGCTTGGGCTCAAATGTTCATTAAGGGTGGTAATCACTTAGAACACATCACCATCCCCTCATTCCACCAATTTTTTTTCGTGCCCCATCAGATTCCTACATAGTGAATTTCATGTTTTGACACGGCTCTTCATCATCTTTAACCAGATGATCATAAGACTGTGATTAAATATGGAATAAACTATGTTGAGGGATATGAGTGTTCGTGAAGGAATTTGTCCCTCTCATTAATTTGAGAGAGATATTTTGGGCCCTCTTGAAGAGTGAGACTAAGAAAAGTACATGGCCATGCCCAAATGAATTGATAAGAAGTTATCAGTAACATTTGGTTTATTCAGTCAAACTCTGGAATAAAAAAAACTTATGATTAAACAATCTATGAGAGATGTGATCTATGCCTCATACTTGATCACTAAATATCATGTGACAAAGGGACTAGATAATTGATATCTACTAGGTAAAGTTGGATCGACGATCTTCACTCAATTTGGGTAGACATAATGTCTTGCTAGAGACCAATTATGTCTTGTAGGCCCGAAAAGGTTTTAGTCCTACTGCCAACATTGAGTGAACCTACAGGGTCACATACAAGGAATGACGCGTATGGGTTATGGGTTTAATTTGTATAAATCCAGCGGAAATAAATAATAATCTTCACTATTGTGTCCTTTTGGATTTCGAAACTCTTAACATTAGATGTGGAGGGAATGAGAAGACATGTCTTTTTGGATTCCGAAACTCTTAACATTAGATGTGCAGAGAATGAGAAGACGTGTCTTTTTGGATTCCAAAATTAAGAGTCCTATTAATGAGAATATTCTATTTTGAATAGGATATTATCATTATAAATGGACATTGTTGCTCTGATCTAGATGAGACGATGCTTGCTGTCAACATGAGATGCGCAGAGAAATACTGCGCACCATAAAACGAGAGTTTTAGTGAGATTATTTCTGAACTGATCTAGAAGAGTCTTAGAGAGTGCTAGCACACTGAGTCCCATTGCAAAGTGGTCATTCGTGTGGATACCGTAGAGGGAGTTGTGGTTTCGCAGCGCCTAAAGATCTATCTTATCAAAAATAATTTTATTCACATAAGGTACAATTCTCGTTCCCTAATCAATTTAATTGAACCACATGGATCCTTCTAGGGATTTAGGTTATTTTTTTGCTGCATATTTTTGGCATTAGACCCCTAAATTCCCATCAGTGGTATCAGAGCCAGACTTGTGGATTCAATTAAATTGATTTCATCTGATTATATGGATGTGTGATGCGTACTGTTAAACGAGATTATTGTACATGTGATGTGAATGACTATACGTCTATGGAATTAATATGGCAATTTGTTTAATTATTAAATAATTCTAATATGATTAGAATCAAATAGATTTATTGTGTTTAATTTGTTTGAACACTGAAATAATCATTCATCAAGGTGGAGTTATCAATTAGATTGATAGTTGGGTTTTAACAAAGAAACCCTAATTTGCGTGCATGACACAATCTCAAACCCTAATTTTAATAGTATTAGAACTGTACAAGAAAAACATTTTCTGGACAGTTTTATGTATTATGCATGATGCATAGCATGGCCCTTTAGACTCATGTGATTGGCAGGTTTATTATGGTTTTGTTGATTACATCGGCATGTGTGTCGTTATCTTGATGTAATCTATTTATTTCACTAGCATAGAATATATATTTTCTTTTAATGTAAAATATGGAGGCCATTCATGTCAATCAAAAGAGATCATAGTGATGATGCTTCAAGCAAAAGGTTTATGTCATCAATGGTAGACCGAGCATATGGTTATGCTATGTCATCATAATAATGATTTACTTAGTTCATGGGCCATGCTATGACACATTTATGTTTTATATATACATGCATGAGATGTTATATAGATGATGTATGTGACTTTGGTCCCATAGAATAGTCATCATATACTTAAAACAATAAAGTCCCTCTATTAATATTAAGTCGTAAAATGCCTCCCATAGTTCAATACCTATCAAGGCTTTGATCGTCTAAATGTAGGTTCTGCCAAAGCAGGGTGCATTAGACCATCTTAGTTAGGTAGGGTGGATAAAAGTGCTATCCTCATATCGAAATGGTTAGACTTAAATAGGCTATCAAAATGGTTTTGGGCCTATGGCATTAATGGGATTAGTATGTCGGGACATGTGATGTCAATCCCATAGCAACAGTTACATATGATGTAATTGGAAAGATGTTTCCTACTTAAATAACTAGACTTTAAGTGTCATGCCAAAGCTGACTTAAAGTTTAGTAAATATGGATCTTAACTCACTAAGAAATATCAAAAGATTGAAAAAAGTTTTCGAATTAACATCAGAGGGTTGTTAATTTGATAAAATAGTGAGAATAATTGAAATGGTTTAAATAAAGATATTAACTCTGTAACTCCTTGTATGTAGATCATGACATCAAACAATACATCTAATCTTACTTTGCGATCAGTTCTCGAAAAAGAAAAATTGAATGGCACAAACTTCCTTAACTGGCATCGTAACTTAAGAATTGTTCTTAAGCAAGAAAGGAAGTTGTATGTCATAGCTGTACCTGCTGCTGATGCTCCAAGAGATGAAAGAAATGCTTACAATAAGCATAAAGACGACTCTTTGGATGTGACTTGCCTTACGCTTGCTAGCATGGACTCCGAGCTTCAGAAGCAACTGGAGGACATGAAAGCGTACAATATGATTGTACACCTCCAGGAAATGTTCCAAGAGCAAGCAAGACAAGAGAGGTTTGCAGTCACTAAGGCATTGAATGGATGCAAAATGATTCCAGGTAGCTCTGTGAGTACTGATGTGCTCAAGATGAAGAGTTACATTGATAGACTTGAAAAACTTGGTGCTCCACTTAGCAGGGAGTTGCCTACAGATATGATCCTTGCTCCTTGCCTCCCAACTATGACCAATTTGTGATGAATTACAATATGCACCAAATGGATAAGTCTATAATGGAGTTGCATGGGATGCTCAAGAATGCTGAACAAAACATTAAGGCGACCAATAATGTTTTGATGGTTCAAATGGGAAAGGGCAAAAGGAGGAGTGGCAAGGACAAAGGCAAAGGCAAAGCAAAAGGTGAGACCAAAGCTAAAAGGCCTAAGCCCCAGCCCAAGCCGAAACAGCCCAAGGAAGGAGTTTGCTTCTTCTGCAATAAACCAGGTCATTGGAAAAGGAATTGCAAACTGTATTTGGAGGATCTGAAAAAGAGGAAGGCTAATGAAGCCACAATCTCAGGTATTTATGTTATACAAGTCAATTTGTCTACTTCTACATCATGGGTATTAGATACCGAATATGGATCTCACATTTGTGTAAATGTGCAGGGTCTCAGACAAAGTAGAAAATTGGCTCAAGGTGAAGTGGACCTACGAGTTGCAAATGGAGCAAGAGTTGCTGCATTATCTCTAGGATGTTATGAATTACCTTTACCTGGTGGACTTGTTTTGACTTTAAGCAATTGTTACTATGTGCCTGCTATGAGAAGTAACATTATTTTAGTTTCAAGTTTAGACAAAGATGGTTTTAAATTTATTATTGAGAATAATTCTATGTCCATCTATCATAGAGACATTTATTATGGTTTTGCTCAATTATTAAATTGGCTATATGTTCTAAACTTTGATGAAACAAATTACAAGTCTGTTTATAACATTAATACTAAAAGGTTTAAATCAAACGATTTAAATCCTACCTATCTTTGGCATTGTCGCTTAGGCCATATAAATGAGAAGCGCATATCAAAACTTCATCAAAATGGGCTTTTACATTCATTTGATTTTGAATCATATAAATCATGCGAATCTTGTTTGATGGATAAGATGACTAAGGCTCATTTCACAGGACAAAGTGAAAGAGCCACAGATTATTGGCCCTTATACATACCGATGTATGTGGACCATTAAGTTCATCGGCCAGAGGAGGTTATTTGTATTTCATCACTTTTACTGATGATTTCAGCAGGTATGGATATGTATACCTAATGAAACATAAATCTGAATCTTTTGAAATGTTCAAAATATTCAAAATGAAGTACAAAATCAGCTTGGTAAAAATATTAAGATACTTCGATCAAATCGTGGTGGTGAATATGTAAGTCAAGAGTTTTCTGACCATCTTAAAGATTGTGGGATAATTTCACAATTGACTCCTCCAGGAACACCACAATGGAATGGTGTTTCTGAAAGGAGAAATCGAACTTTATTGGATATGGTTCGATCAATGATGTCAAATAGATCTTCTAATATCCTTCTGGGGATATGCCCTGGAAACTGCTGCGTTCATATTGAATAGAGTTCCATCAAAATCGATTCAAAAGACACCATATGAGTTGTGGACTGGGAAACCTCCTAGTTTATCTTTTCTAAAGATATGGGGCTGTGACACTTATGTCAAACGTCAATTGTCTGACAAATTAGCATCCAAATCAGATAAGTGCATATTTGTGGGATATCCTAAAGAAACAAAAGGATACTCTTTTACTACCCATCAGAGAATAAAGTGTTTGTTGCTCGTAATGGTCACTTTTTGGAAAGAGAATTTATTTCCAACAGAACTAGTGGGAGTAAAATTCAACTCGAAGAAGTTCGAGAACCACAAATTTACATGGAACCGATGATGGATGTTCAATCCAACTCACAAGTAGTTGCTGAACCTGAACCACTAACACAAAGGCCACGTAGAACTGGTAGAATTCGTCACGAGCCTGAGAGATATGGTTTTCTCATTACTGACAATCATGATGTGATGCTCGTAGATCAAAATGAGCCTACATGCTACCAAGAGCTATGAAAGGCCCTGACTCTGAGAAATGGCTTATAGCCATGAAGTCTGAAATACAATCCATGTTTGATAATCAAGTATGGACTTTGATTGATCCACCTAATGGTATTAAATTTATTGGGTGTAAATGGGTTTTTAAGAAGAAAACGACATGAATGGCAATGTGCATACCTATAAAGCACGACGGGTTGCAAAAGGTTTCAAGCAAACACATGGTATAGACTATGATGAAACTTTTCATCTGTAGTCATGCTTAAATCTATTAGAATTCTTCTTTCCATAGCTGCGTATTATGACTACGAAATATGGTAAATAGATGTCAAGACAATATTTCTAAATGGAAATCTATTCGAGGATGTGTATATGACACAACCCAAAGGTTTTGTTAATCCAAAAGATTCGCATAAGGTATGTAAACTCCAAAAATCCATTTATGGATTAAAGCAAGCATCTCGGAGTTGGAATCTTCGTTTTGATGAAGCAATCAAAGAGTTTGGTTTCATTAAGAATGAAGATGAACCTTGTGTATACAAGAAGGTTAGTGGGAGCGCAATAGTTTTCTTAGTACTCTATGTAGACGACATATTACTCATTGGAAACGATATTCCTACTTTGCAGAATGTCAAGACATGGTTAGAAAAATGTTTCTCAATGAAGGACTTAGGTGAAGCTGCCTATATCTTAGGGATTAAGATCTATAGAGATAGATCTAGAAGAACCATTAGCCTAAGTCAGAGTACATACATTGACAAGGTGCTAAAAAGGTATAGCATGGAGAATTCCAAGAGAGGATTCTTACCAATGTCACATGGAATTAAATTGAGTAAGACTCAATGTCCTGTTTCAAAGGAAGAACAGGAACGCATGAGCAAAATTCCATATGCTTCAGCGATTGGATCTATCATGTATGCCATGTTATCTACTCGACCAGATGTCGCTTATGCTTTAAGCATTACTAGTAGGTACCAGTCAGATCCAGGTGAAAGTCATTGGATCGCCGTCAAGAACATTCTCAAATACTTGAGAAGAACTAAAGATGTGTTTTTGACATATGGAGGACTGGAAGGTGCGCTTGTGGTAAATGGTTACATAGATGCTAGCTTCCAAACTGATTCAGATGATTTCCGATCACAGTCTGGTTATGTGTTTTGTTTGAATGGAGGTGTTGTCAGCGGGAAGAGTTCCAAACAAGACACCGTTGCTGATTCTACTACAGAGGCTGAATATATTGCAGCATCGGATGTAGCTAAGGAAGCGGTTTGGATTAAGAAGTTCATTGGTGGTTTAGGAGTCGTTCCTAGCATTGCAGATCTAGTGGACCTTTATTGTGACAATAATGGGGCGATTGCACAGGCTAAGGAACCTAGATCACACCAATGATCCAAACACATACTCAGGTGTTACCATCTTATTCGAGAGATCATCAATAGAGGAGATGTTAAGATATGCAGAGTACCTACAAATGACAACATCGCAGATCCATTAACCAAGCCTCTTCCTTAGTCTAAACATGATCATCATAATAGTGCATTAGGCATTAGATTTTTATCTTGTTAGGCCTAGTGCAAGTGGAAGATTGCTGGTGATGTGCCCTAGGCCATCAGGATATTTGCTGTTATTTATGGTTTTATCTTAATTTAATAAACCATTTTATTTATCATATTATTATTTATGCTCTTCTAATGTGATAAAAAGGTTTCCTTGAATAGTTTATTATTCCTTATATCATTAAAGTATGTGACTTTAATAGTAAACTATAAGTGATAAGAATACTATTCTAAATTATCCCTAATCATTCATTATATAGAGCAATAATGAAGTAAGATTAGTATGTTGGTTGATTGATGATCACGTTTTACTGGTCATGGATATGAGATATCAAGTCAACACATAGATACATGTAAGAGTACATTGTATTGGATCGACCCACCATGAGAATATCATATATTCTGTTATGAATACTTCTCTTCATGATGTTATTATTTTAGTCCTTTGACCTGATGACACCATGGATTCCTACATAGTGAATTTCATGTTTTGATATGGCTCTTCATCATCTTTAACCAGATATGGAATAAACTACGTTGAGGGATATGAGTGTTCGTGAAGGAATTTGTCCCTCTCATTAATTTGAGAGAGATATTTTAGGCCCTCTTAAAGAGTGAGACTGAGAAAAGTACATGGCCATGCCCAAATGAATTGATAAGAAGTTATCAGTAACATTTGGTTTATTCAGTCAAACTCTAGAATCAAGAAAAACTTGTGATTAAACAATCTATGAGAGATGTGATCTATGCCTCATACTTGATCACTAAATATTGTGTGACAAAGGGACTAGATAATTGACATTTACTAGGTAAAGTCGGATCGACGATCTTCACTCAATTTGGGTAACATAATGTCTTGCTAGAGACCAATTATGTCTTGTAGGCTCGAAAGGGTTTTAATCCTACTGCCAACATTGAGTGAACCTACAGGGTCGCACACAAGGAATGACGCGTATGGGTTATGGGTTTAATTTGTATAAACCTAGCGGAAATAAATAATAATCTTCACTATTGTGTCCTTTTGGATTCTGAAACTCTTAACATTAGATGTGCAGGGAATGAGAAGACGTGTCTTTTTGGATTCCGAAACTCTTAACATTAGATGTGCAGAGAATGAGAAGATGTGTCTTTTTGGATTCCGAAATTAAGAGTCCTATTAATGAGAATATTCTATTTTGAATAGGATATTATCATTATAAATGGATGTTGTTGCTCTGATCTAGATGAGACGACGCTAGCCGTCAACATGAGATATGCAGAGAAATACTGCGCACCATAAAAACGAGAGTTTTAGTGAGATTATTTCTGAATTGTTCTAGAAGAGTTCTAGAGAGTGCTAGCACACTGTGTCCCATTGCGAAGTGGTCATTCATGTGGATACCATAGAGGGAGTTGTGGTTTCGCAGCGCCTAAAGATCTATCTCATCAAAAATAATTTTATTCACATAAGGTACGATTCTCGTTCCCTAATCAATTTAATTGAACCACATGGATCCTTCTGGGGATTTAGGTTATTTTTTCGCTGCATATTTTTGGCATTAGACCCCTAAATTCCCATCACATGGGATATGCCACCGCCTTACATCGGTAGGGCATCCGCAAGCCAACGGAGAAGCCGAGGTAACTAACCGGACCCTACTTCAAGGGATCAAGGCTCGGCTTGCCAGAGCTCGAGGCAGATAGGCGGATGAACTTCACCACGTCCTATGGGCCTACCGCACCACCCAGAGAATCCCCACTGGCGAGACCCCATTCCGGATGGCCTTCGGTACGGAAGCCGTCATCCCCGTATAGATAGGACTCCCTTCTCCGCGGGTGGAGAATTACTCGGAGGAGGCTAACGACGAGTAGCTCTGCACCAATCTCGACCTGGTGGAAGAAATCAGAGAGAAAGCTCGAATCAGGATAGCCACATACCAGCAAAGAGTGGCTTGCTATCATGCCTCTAGAGTCAAGGGAAAATCCTTCTCACCCGGCGATCTTGTCCTCCGGAAAGAATTCGTCTTCAAACCACTAGAACAAGGAAAGCTGTCTCCGAATTAGGAAGGCCCCTATCAAGTGGCGGAAGTCATCGGACCTGGCACCTATAAGCTCCAGGATCTGAGCGGAAAATCTATCCCCCGGACGTGGAATTCGGACAATCTCCGTATATACCACCAGTAGGGTACGCTTTCTATAGACTCGCCCTATTTACAGCATTAGCATCTTGTTTCTATTATTCACGGCTTGATCGCTGCGATCATTTTTTCGAAGAGTCATAATGAAAAATGGATGTTACTTACCCATTCTCGGCACAACCGAGCTATCTCCTTGAGTAGTAATGTCTCTACATCTCGGCTGGGCCGAGTCCTATTCAACTAAGACTCGGTATGGTCGAGCACCCCCAGTACGGCTGGGGGCCAAGTGATCTCCAAAACTTCGTTCGGATTCGGGCAGCTTACAAGCCCCGGTCGGACCAAAGGATGAAGAAACTTCGTCCGGATTTGGGCAGCTTACAAGTCCCGGCCGGACCAAAGGGTGAAGAAACTTCGTCCGGATTCAGGCAGCTTACAAGCCTCGGTTGGACCAAAGGGTGAAGAAACTTCGTCCGGATTTGGGTAGCTTACAAGCCCCGGCCGGACCAAAGGGTGAAGAAACTTCGGCCGGATTCGGGCAGCTTACAAGCTCCGGCCGGACCAAATGGTGAAGAAACTTTGTCTAGATTCGGGCAACTAACAAGCCTCGGCTGGACCAAATGGCAAAGAAACTTCGTCCGGATTTGGGCAGCTTACAAGCCCCGGTCGGACCAAAGGGGAAGAAACTTCGATCGGATTCGGGCAGCTTACAAGCTCCGACCGGACCAAAGGATGAAGATGTTGGGAATTGTATCCTAAAGCCAATCATTTGATGATTGTGCTAATGTAAATTATATATAAATTGATATATTAATAAAAGTTATTTGACAGTTTATTCATTACAAGAACATCTTCTTAATACTCCTGATTGAAATGAAGCCCTTAGGATCTTCCTTCACGATAAAGGAGGATTTATCTTTGAAGGTCTTCAAAAAGGTTCGCGACCATATGATATACTATGACAGGGCCATAGTACTATCAATTATAGGATGTTGTATATCATATTTGTTGGTTGTCCTCTTAACCAAGGAGTGTAGAGACACTGGTATGACATACAGGTGAAAGTGTAGGAGTACATTTCACCGAACGTGACTTATTTCCGGATACTCTACTGTCAAGAGTTAATCCAAGAAGATATAGGTATAAGTATCTGTCACGCCCCAGACCCTATATTGGATCTAGAGGTGGCAACCCGCCGCATGCCGGGCATGCAAGGCATCCCGAAATATAACATTTAATACAAGAAGGGGTAATAATTATATTCGTCCAATTTAAATGGTTCTTAATACAAACCATAATCATACGTTTTAGACTACATGCCAAAATACATAACTCAATGGGGTTACAACAAAGTACTGGATCTAAGTCACTCTGATAGCTGCTTCAACTACCCCATATCCCCATCTTCAGTTCTGTGGCTCTGAAAAACATTGTGAGATTTAAATGAGCTCACACTCAATAAGTAAGCCAACTATAATGTAATTTAATCACTTCATGCTTTTATAAACTAAATTTTTCCACAATAAATATCTGCCAAGCTCCCATATTTCAGATACATTTACCATGTTATCAAAACATGCATCATATGCTCAAAATAAATTTTGGAAGCAATTGCCATATATAGTATATCAAGAATATACAATTTCAGGATAAAACCACTGTAAATAGCATGTAAAAATGTATTTTTATACCAATGTCCCACGGCCACACACTATGTACACAGAACACCCCTCTCGGGTGTAACACCCCCCTCGGGTGTATCCTCCCTAAATATCCCCTAGGAGTCAGGGTCCTGGAACCAGTGTCATGCACTCACATCCTGCCATATCCGGCTACAACACACCCCAAGAGTGTGTTCTCCATATACCCCCCTATGGAGATGGGTCCCGGTGCCATGTGGCATAATATTGCCATATCCTGTCACAGCACACCTCCTGGGTGTGTGTGCTCCATATACCCCCCTATGGAGTTGGGTCCCGGTGCCAAGTGAGTCATGCAACATATCACATCATACCATATCATAGCGGACCATAGTGGGACATATCATCATATACACAAAGTATCATTTGCTAAATAGCATGTATCGTTGCAAAAATGCAATCCATATACTTTTCATAAAAACATGTCACATACACATGTATATTTATAAAACCTTTAACAATTTCAAAGTCATGCCAATTGATCAGTTGTCCACATAGATACCCAATTATTTATAAAATATAATAATAAACTAATCATAGCAAAGGCTCATTTACAAATAATAATACCAATCCATTTTCTTATTTTTCAAATAATGCAATATATAATAATATAACATTTAAATACATAATTTTCATATTTTAATAATTTATGAAAATTATGATAAATGACTTACTTACCTCCTGGCGCTAATCCAAAGATGTAATTCGGCTATTTAAGCACCTGGGTACCTACAGCATCAATTTCCCAATTTTTAGTCCCCAAAAGTAGCATATCAAAATAGCTTTTAGCTCTACCCAATTTTAATCCCGGGGCCAACTTGGGGCTTGAATATCTCCCACTACATAAGCCCAAATGGGAAAATAAAAATACCCCAGAAACTAGAATCAACACTGATCCGGGGCATACTTTTATTTTTCCATTTTTGACCCAATACAGGGTTCAAATCGCGGCCCAAAAATGGCTCGCGAAACGGCCCAATAGGGCCCAAAATGGGGGAACGGCCCGAACCGGCCCGCTCCCCCTATCCCCCGCCTCCCCTGTTTCGTCGAAACAGGGGAAGCATGTGCCGGCGGCCGGGGCCGCCGCCGGCCACTTCCCGGAGGGGCCCGGCCACCGCCGACCGGCCCGGAGCCGGCCGCCGCCGTGGCCGAGCTCCTCCCCCTCTCTCTCTTCCTCTATTTCTCTCTCTCTCTCCGTTGCCCGCCGCGGCCTCTACCCATGCCGGTGGCACGGCCGGCCACCACGGCCGGCCGGACCTCCACCGGACGCTGCCCCGGCGCCGGTGGAGGCCGCCGACAGCAGCCCGGGCCCGGCGAGCCGGCGGGCACTCCGCCGGGCCCGAACCAAGCCGCGGAGCGGCTTGGTTCCAAAAGAAGGGAGGGCCGCCCGGCGGCCCTCCGCTGTCCTTCTCCGGCCGCCTCGAGCGGCCGGACACCCCTCCCCCTCCTCCGGCCGCCTCGAGCGGCCGGGCATGGTAACGGGAGGAATTCCTCCCGTTCCCTCTCTCTGTCAAAAAGTGGAAGAAGGGGGAACCTTACCTGGATTGATGGTGGTGGGTGGAGGGGAAGGCTCCCTCCTCCCTCCCCATTTATAGCAGCGGGGAGGCCTCCCTGTGCTTGAGAGAAGAGGGCGCCGCCCTCTTTGACCGGCGGTGCTAGGGAGCCGCCCGCATGCGGTACGGCTGCGGCGCCTCCCCCTCCTCCGGTCCAAGAAGACGGATCCTCACATGGTGAGGATCCGGGGCTCACATTCTTCCCTCCTTATAAAAATTTTGGCCTCGAAATTGGTGTACATCATATAACATTTAGAATCCAAAGCTTTGATCATAAGAATTATTATCTTTTCATTTACATAAACTAAGATACAAATAGGTATGGATATTTCTTTTTCACTTCCTCCTCCAGCTCCCAAGTAGCTCCCTCTCAGAATGGTTACTCCACTGAACCTTGACATAGGGAATGCTACGCCGTCTTAAGACTTGGTCCTTGCGGTCCACAATACGCACAGGATGCTCTTCATATGTCAGATCATTCCTTAACTGCATGGGCTCAAACTGTATCACATGGCTGGGGTCAGAAATGTACTTTCTCAACATAGATACATGAAATACATTGTGTACCCCAGAGAGCACTGGAGGTAATGCCAGGCTATAAGCCACCTCCCCTACTTTACTCAGAATCTCAAATGGCCCAATGTATCGTGGACTCAATTTACCTTTAATCCCAAATCTCATCACATTTTTGGTTGGTGATATCTTCAGAAAGACATGGTCTCCAACCTGAAATTCTAGCTCCCTTCTTCTCACATCTGCATAGCTCTTCTGTCGGCTCTGAGCTGTGCGGAGTCGTTCCTTAATCAACTGCACCTTCTCTACTGTCTGCCGAATCAGTTCAGGGCCCAACAATCTTCTCTCTCCCACATCATCCCAACATAAGGGGGATCTGCATTTTCTACCATACAAGGCCTCAAATGGAGCCATCTGGATACTGGCTTGGTAACTATTATTGTAAGCAAATTCCACTAAAGATAAGTGGTTGTCCCAAGCACCGCCCAAGTCCATCACACAGGCTCGCAACATGTCCTCCAGGGTCTGTATGGTCCTCTCAGACTGCCCATCTGTCTGAGGATGAAAGGCTGTGCTGAAGTTCAATTTGGTCCCCAGAGCCCTATGAAGACTCTTCCAGAATTGGGACACAAACCTAGTATCCCGATCTGATACAATAGATACGGGGACACCATGAAGCCTCACAATTTGTTCAATATACATGTTGGCTAATCTCTCACTGGAAATCCCAACTCTGAATGGCAGGAAATGGGCTGACTTCGTCAATCTGTCTACAATGACCCACACCGCATCATTGCTCCTAGGGGTCTTAGGCAGACCAGTCACGAAGTCCATAGTGATCTTCTCCCATTTCCACTGTGGAATCATCAGAGATTGAAGAGGTCCCGCAGGCCTTTGATGTTCAGCCTTCACTTGCTGACATATTAAACATTTGGCCACATACTGAGCAATCTCTCTTTTCATTCCCTTCCACCAAAAATTTTCTTTTAGGTCTCTGTACATCTTGGTGCCTCCTGGGTGCACTGTATAGGGAGAGTAGTGGGCCTCCCTCAGAATTTCTGCTCTTAGTTCCACCGCATTTGGCACACAGAGCCTGCCATCAAATCTCAGGGATCCATCCTCCATTATAGCAAATTCATTTTGAACCCCTGACTTCACAGCTTCTTTAATCTTTTGCAGGTCCAAGTCTTCTTTCTGGGAGGACTTGATCCTGTCTATTAGAGTGGGTTGGAGTACAAGTGCTGCCACAAGTCCATCGGACCGCTGTACTCGCAATCCAACCTCCAACTTCTCAAGGTCCCTCCAGATGTGAGGTTGAGAAGTGATCATAGAAGCTAACTCCGAGGAGGACTTCCTACTCAAGGCATCAGCTACCACATTGGCCTTCCCTGGATGATAGTGCAGGTTCAGGTCATAATCTTTTAGTAGCTCCATCCACCTCCTCTGTCTCAAATTTAACTCCTTCTGAGTGAAGATGTATTTCAGACTTTTGTGGTCTGTATACACATCACATGTCTCTCCATACAGATAATGCCGCCAAATCTTCAAGGCAAAAATCACGGCGGCCAACTCCAGGTCATGGGTAGGATAGTTTTGCTCGTATGGCTTTAACTGCCGGGAGGCATAGGCTATCACCTTCTCATTTTGCATCAGAACACATCCCAATCCCTTCGAGAAGCATCCGTGAATAGGGTGAATCCTCCAGATCCTGACGGAAGGGTAAGGACGGGGGCTGATACTAGGCGTTGCTTCAGCTCCTGAAAACTTCTCTCACACTCCTCAGTCCAATCAAACTTCGCTTGTTTTTGGGTCAAGCGAGTCAGGGGTAGAGCAATGCGAGAGAAGCCTTCCACAAATCTGCGATAATATCCAGCCAGCCCCACGAAACTTCTTATTTCAGACACATTGGAAGGCCTACACCAGTTAACAACTGCCTCAATCTTCTTTGGATCCACAGATATGCCATCTTTAGATATTATATGACCCAAGAATGATACTTGGCTCAACCAGAAGTCACACTTCTGCAACTTGGCATAAAGCTTTTTCTCCCGAAGAGTTTGCAGAACAATCTTCAGGTGGTCCACATGCTCCTCCTGGCTTTTAGAATACACCAGGATGTCATCAATGAACACCACCACAAACTGGTCCAAGTATGGCTTAAAGATTCTGTTCATCAAGTCCATGAATGCTGCCGGGGCATTAGTCAACCCAAACGGCATCACCAAGAACTCGTAGTGGCCATACCTAGTCCTGAATGCTGTCTTAAGCACATCCCCAGCCTTGACCTTGAGTTGATGGTATCCTGACCGAAGATCAATCTTCGAGAATACCCGAGCTCCTTGGAGTTGATCAAATAGATCATCAATCCTTGGCAGAGGATACTTGTTCCGCACTGTTACCCTATTGATTTCTCGGTAATCAATGCAGAGCCGAAGACTTCCATCTTTCTTTTTGACAAATAATACTGGAGCACCCCAAGGAGATACACTAGGTCTGATGAATCCCCGGTCAAGGAGCTCCTGCAATTGGCTCTTCAACTCTTTTAGCTCAGCTGGGGCCATACGGTACGGGGCCTTGGATATAGGTCCAGTGCCAGGGGCCAAATCAATAGTGAACTCAACCTCCCGATCTGGGGGTAATTCGGTCAAATCATCTGGGAATACATCAGGAAATTCCCGAGCCACTGGAATATCCTCCAACTTGACCTCATCCTGCTGAAGATCTTTGACCACAGCAAGAAACCCTTGGCTACCCTTCTTCAAATACTTCGCGGCCTGTAGTGCTGACACGAACACCGAGGCCAGATGCTCCTGACTTCCAGTAAAACTGAATTCAGGTTGATTAGGAATTTTGAAGATCACCATCTTCCTGAAACAGTCTACTGAAGCATGATAGGAGGCCAACCAGTCCATCCCAAGGATAACATCGAATGATTTTAGTGGGAGGACGATTAGATCGGCCTTCAATCTCCTATCCCCCATGTTAATCAGGCAAGATCTGCATACTGAGTCTACCCTCATAACATCACCATTTGGGAGAGCAATGCACAACTCCTGCTCTAGGGGAACGGGTGTCAAAGATTCATCCTTAGCGAGATATGTGCCAGATACAAATGAATGCGTGGCACCCGGATCTACTAAGAATTGAGCATAAGCATTGCCTACTTTAATTATACCTGGTCACAAAATTTAGTTTATCTTAGATGTCATGAGGTTTAACAATACTTTTATCATTCATGATCAATGCATCCCATTGCATATGAATGAAGCAATCTTAAACGAGTACTTAAGTAACAGGCGTACCTGTCACAACGGAGTTGGAAGCGGCAGCATCCTGTTGTGTGAGAGTAAAGACCCTTCCCTGGGTCCTAGGCTGCTGCTGCTGGCCTCTGCCCTGATCCGCAGGAGGCTGCTGATCCCTCCGAAGGGGACAAGTGGCCATCTTGTGACCCACCTGCCCACATATGAAGCAGGCACCAGCCGTCCCGCGGCACCACTTGCCTGGGTGGGAGTTTCCGCATTGAGGGCAACGAGTTTCCGTACTCTTTGGTCCTGAGGGGGCCTGATAAGGACCTTTCTTCTTGGCCTGTCCTGAAGACTGGCCAGAAGGAGGCCCCTTCTTCTTCCTCTGTTGCTGCTCCCACTGCTTATGGACCACACCCATATCTCTCTCAATCACCAGGGCCTTGTTCACCACAGCACTGAATGTGGAGAGTTCAAAGGCATTGACTGCTTGCATCAGTCTAGGCCTCAGTCCCTCGGTGAACTTGATAATCTTGGCTCTCTCAGTGGCGGCTATGTCTGGAGCAAACCGAGCCAACCGGGTAAACTCGGCTTCATACTGCGCCACAGAGAGATTTCCTTGCTCCAGTTTGACAAACTCCGACTGCATCTGCCTCTGCACACTATTGGGGAAGTATTTGTCATAGAAGACTTCCTTAAACTCTCCCCAGGAAACAGTCCGTCCATCCATTCGCTGCTCCACAAGTAGCCACCAATCATATGCCTCCCCCTGAAGGAGGTAGGTAGCGAATCTGATTCGCTCCTCCTCTTGGCTACCATGAGCTGCAAAGGCTTTCTCCATCTCCCTCATCCATTTTTCAGCATCGGCAGGGTTAGTAGATCCACAAAAGGGAGCAGGGGCCAAGCTCTTGAACTCAGCAAAGCTCCGGCCCCCTCCCCGCCAGGGCTGGGATGGAGCCGACTGAGCAGGCTGCGGAGCGGGAGAGGCAGGCCGAGCAGGCTGGATTTGCTGAATCTGTTGCTGCATGGCTTGCATAGCCTGCGACATTCCCGCCAGAGTCTGAAGCAACTGGGCTTGAAATTGTGGTTGATCATTGTCAGCTAAATTAACGGAACCAGAGCCTCCGGAAGCTTGCTGGCCTCCCTGCTGGCCCGAGTCACCAGCCTGGGAGTTCCCAATAGGCCGCAGACTCCTAGTGCGACGTGGCATCCTTAACTCCTGCCAGAGTTAGGTCCCAGTCAATAACCTTGTAAACCACAAAATTCAGGCTTCCAAATATATTACTTGAAATTTTAATAAAGTTATCACCCTCCCAATGTAATCCTAATGTTCTGCCTAGTGTCATCTGGTGTTTGTCCCTAAGGTTAAACCTAGGCTCTGATACCACATAAGCTGTCACGCCCCAGACCCTATATTGGATCTAGAGGTGGCAACCCGCCGCATGCCGGGCATGCAAGGCGTCCCGAAATATAACATTTAATACAAGAAGGGGTAATAATTATATTCGTCCAATTTAAATGGTTCTTAATACAAACCATAATCATACGTTTTAGACTACATGCCAAAATACATAACTCAATGGGGTTACAACAAAGTACTGGATCTAAGTCACTCTGATAGCTGCTTCAACTACCCCATATCCCCATCTTCAGTTCTGTGGCTCTGAAAAACATTGTGAGATTTAAATGAGCTCACACTCAATAAGTAAGCCAACTATAATGTAATTTAATCACTTCATGCTTTTATAAACTAAATTTTTCCACAATAAATATCTGCCAAGCTCCCATATTTCAGATACATTTACCATGTTATCAAAACATGCATCATATGCTCAAAATAAATTTTGGAAGCAATTGCCATATATAGTATATCAAGAATATACAATTTCAGGATAAAACCACTGTAAATAGCATGTAAAAATGTATTTTTATACCAATGTCCCACGGCCACACACTATGTACACAGAACACCCCCTCGGGTGTAACACCCCCCTCGGGTGTATCCTCCCTAAATATCCCCTAGGAGTCAGGGTCCTGGAACCAGTGTCATGCACTCACATCCTGCCATATCCGGCTACAACACACCCCAAGAGTGTGTTCTCCATATACCCCCCTATGGAGATGGGTCCCGGTGCCATGTGGCATAATATTGCCATATCCTGTCACAGCACACCTCCTGGGTGTGTGTGCTCCATATACCCCCCTATGGAGTTGGGTCCCGGTGCCAAGTGAGTCATGCAACATATCACATCATACCATATCATAGCGGACCATAGTGGGACATATCATCATATACACAAAGTATCATTTGCTAAATAGCATGTATCGTTGCAAAAATGCAATCCATATACTTTTCATAAAAACATGTCACATACACATGTATATTTATAAAACCTTTAACAATTTCAAAGTCATGCCAATTGATCAGTTGTCCACATAGATACCCAATTATTTATAAAATATAATAATAAACTAATCATAGCAAAGGCTCATTTACAAATAATAATACCAATCCATTTTCTTATTTTTCAAATAATGCAATATAATAATATAACATTTAAATACATAATTTTCATATTTTAATAATTTATGAAAATTATGATAAATGACTTACTTACCTCCTGGCGCTAATCCAAAGATGTAATTCGGCTATTTAAGCACCTGGGTACCTACAGCATCAATTTCCCAATTTTTAGTCCCCAAAAGTAGCATATCAAAATAGCTTTTAGCTCTACCCAATTTTAATCCCGGGGCCAACTTGGGGCTTGAATATCTCCCACTACATAAGCCCAAATGGGAAAAAAAATACCCCAGAAACTAGAATCAACACTGATCCGGGGCATACTTTTATTTTTCCATTTTTGGCCCAATACAGGGTTCAAATCGTGGCCCAAAAATGGCTCGCGAAACGGCCCAATAGGGCCCAAAATGGGGGAACGGCCCGAACCGGCCCGCTCCCCCTATCCCCCGCCTCCCCTGTTTCGTCGAAACAGGGGAAGCATGTGCCGGCGGCCGGGGCCGCCGCCGGCCACTTCCCGGAGGGGCCCGGCCACCGCCGACCGGCCCGGAGCCGGCCGCCGCCGTGGCCGAGCTCCTCCCCTCTCTCTCTTCCTCTATTTCTCTCTCTCTCTCCGTTGCCCGCCGCGGCCTCTACCCATGCCGGTGGCACGGCCGGCCACCACGGCCGGCCGGACCTCCACCGGACGCTGCCCCGGCGCCGGTGGAGGCCGCCGACAGCAGCCCGGGCCCGGCGAGCCGGCGGGCACTCCGCCGGGCCCGAACCAAGCCGCGGAGCGGCTTGGTTCCAAAAGAAGGGAGGGCCGCCGGCGGCCCTCCTGTCCCACTCCGGCCGCCTCGAGCGGCCGGACCTCCTCCTCCCCTCCTCCGGCCGCCTCGAGCGGCCGGGCATGGTAACGGAAGGAATTCCTCCCGTTCCCTCTCTCTGTCACCCTCTCTCTACCGAAAAGTGGAGAAGGGGGAACCTTACCTGGATTGATGGTGGTGGGTGGAGGGGAAGGCTCCCTCCTCCCTCCCCATTTATAGCAGCGTGGGGAGGCCCTACTGTGCTTGAGAGAAGAGGGCGCCGCCCTCTTTGACCGGCGGTGCTGGGGAGCCGCCCGCGTGCGGTACGGCTGCGGCGCCTCCCCCTCCACCGGTCCAAGAAGACGGATCCTCACATGGTGAGGATCCGTGGCTCACAGTATCCTTCAGACCTAAAGATCACAACCAGTGGCTTACAAGCAACTCATTGTACTTAGGTGCCGGACCACCTGGATTTCTAATCCAGCTACGAAAGGTTACTGGGTAAAGTCAAGTACTTGTGGTAGTCAGTTGTGGATCAAGATGGAATTTGACCTATCCCGTTAAAAGAAGAAATGCTTGTGTTTCAATTTAGCAAGACCTTGGCCAAGGCACTTCATGTGAAAGTCACATGATCACTAAAATTGAAATCACTTTATGGATTTGCTATTTAGAGTTGACAAGTTCTTAAGCCATCCTTAGCATTTGTGGTCAAGAGGATGAATTATACGGTAACTGTTTCTTAGGGTTCTTGGAGGTTGCTCGGCAACTCTTCAACCTATCCAGACATCGGGTTCCATTGCTAGATGAGCACATCGATTAGCATAGAAAGTTGTTTCTATGCTACCAGCTTAGGTTCGAACCTAGAGAGTCACACGCATAGAAGTTTCCTAGGATGATCTGTTTGCTGATCAACGATTGAGAATCGTATATGATTTAATTAATCAATTTGATTGATTGAATTATCTCAATTGGGTTATGTACAATTGAATAAGATTCAATTTGGTTTAAGTCTATTAGAAGGACTAGTCAATTTTAAATATTGATTTAAAATTAGACTTGATTTGGATTTAAATAGATTCAGGACTAGCCAAATTTGATTTGGGCTAGGACCATGATCTATGTGGGTTCAGTCCAATAAATTCAGATTAGCTTAAACCAAAAACTAAACCCAAACCTCTGGCATAAGTCTGAGAGATTAAATTCACATATAGAATTTAATGTCTTGCATTAATCTTCTCCAAACAATTATTAAATGTGCCTCTTTGTATTAACCAAGCGCTACGGTTCGACGATTCTTTGGTTTTTACCGAACGTCGAAATTAACCAAGCGCTATGGTTCGAGACTCTTTGGTTCTTTACTAAACGTTGGAATTAACCAAGCGCTACGGTTCGGCGTCTCTTTGGTTTTTGCCAAGCGGCGGAATTCTAAATGTTAGAATTAATGGGCTAGCTAAAAAGAGACTATAAATAGAGGACATCCCTCACCAGATTACACAAGAAGAAAAACAACACACGATATGTCGTGAATTGATATTCTAAAGAATTAGAATAGAAAATTCTGGTGATTCTGGTGCTAACGGAAGTATGGAGGATCCTAGAAGAAGAATTCAAGTGGGAGGATTCAAGATCAGCAAAGTCGTTTTTCGCGAGCTAGAGGCCGGGCGTTTGAACGGCTGCAGAACATAAAAGGATTTACCAATTGCCTTTAAGGTAAGTGATATGATCCCTAGATCTTAAGGCATACTTCAAGATAAGAAGTATGACTTATTGCCTTGAAGATCAAGACATGATCTTGATAGTTTTATTTATATGCATATTTTGGATCAATCGATCCTATATACAAGGCAAAGATATGATCTTGATGCATGTTAGATAGATTAGTATGTAATCTTTAAATTTCTGCATTGATAATTGTTATCAATTTTTTAAAACATGCATGCCTCGGAGATTGTTTCTCCCTTCAAATGGTTTCAGAGCGATGGTTTCGTATTGATCTAATTTATTGCATATAAATTAATGCTCCTATTAATTGTGTAATCAAGGCTAAAACAAATCGCAGGTCTATTCGGTCACATATGGATTGAAAATCCAAATTACCCATTCAACGAGGTATTCTGTGACATATTACCATGATAATTTAAATTGATCTTTGGCTTCAAAACACTGATTACACACACACTCAAAATATGTTTTATATTTGATACATATTGATGTTGTATAAAAACATGATATTTGCATGTTTAGTATAAAACATAGATATGATATATGATGGCATGATGTCTATGTTATGAAACATACAAATATTTATGAGAGTCTAATTTGAATGTCAAATGTTAATTCATAATATCTTTAGATATGATCTAAATATAGGAATTATGAGTAGTAACATAATACATGTGATGCTTGATTGAAATATATGACATGTAAACATGAAATATATTTAATCCTTTGGGTTAGCTAAATCGGGTCCATAAAGGGTTAAGGTTTAAATCAACTGGACTATAAGAGTATTTGATCAAATCTAATTAGATTAGGTTAAGAATGCTCTAAATCAAACAATAGTTGTAGTTGATCATGTCCTACTCTTTGATTAAACCAAATGGAAGTAGATTAGGCTCCGTGGTTGAGCATGAATCTCTTAGATGGTCAAATCAGAATTGGTTAACCATATGATGTCAAGGTGAGTTGGCAAGTTGCTCTAGGATCAACGATCGAATGGTTTTTAATTGGGAGCTACTCGTATTGATGCGTCTTTAACAAGTTAATGGCATATCCCTCCCATCGATCTCACTCACTTGGTCAATGTGGTGAACCATTTATGATTCAGATCATTTACCTGATTCGGGTTGACCCATGCCTGTAAGGAAATCAGTCTGACTGATTTAGGTGCCACTTAACCTGACTTAATCTTGTTTCATTCTATCGATTTCATAGATTCAGTGGGAGAACTTGATTAGTCAATTTATCTACAGATTATAAATCCTCTAAAATTATTAGGTCTTTAAAATGAAATAGTTATATGATAACTAAATCATAGCCTCACATTAAGGTGGGTGATAATGAGTCCGATGTCTTGATAATCATTGGGGGCACTCCATACCTGGTGCTTGTCAATCATCGAAATTATCATTCATTATATGATAAGTCAGCGTAACTATTACATCAACAGTCAGGTGAGCCAAGCTTCACTCGGGCTTGGTTATCTATTGATAGGTTACACTGTTATATCATTTAATGGTTGGACCGAACCAGAACTTTCAGTGGAGGCACTTCATGCCTGCTGAAGAGGTATATGGGGCAAAACTGAACACTAAGAATTGTTTGGGGAAATAATTAGTTTTGAACCTACTCTTAGATGCATATGGGTTAGCCAAGCTTCACTTGGGCCTGTATGTAGTTTATGTAGATCTTAGTGCCCGCTAAAGAATTAAGAATAATTCTTCGAATTGGGGTGTAGAGGCTGCCAATTTGAACAAAATAGTGGAAGAATCTTTAGACTAAAGTCCAAGTCTTTAGACTGAATCAATTTATATACTAATAAACTTTAGTTTTTCCTTATGCAGAACATGGCCACTAATTTATCATTAAGGTCCCTATTGGATAGTGACAAGTTGAAAGGTTCCAATTTCAATAGCTGGTTCAGAAAACTTAGGATCGTCCTTGAACATGAGAGGATTCTATATATTCTGAATAATTCTGCACCAAAGATACCTAATGCAAACACCCAAAGTTCTGAGAGAGACACTTATCAGAAGTGGCTCAATGATAGAACTAGCGTGCGTTGTATTATGCTAGCAGCAATGAACGATAAATTCGGTCGCCGGTTCGAGAATGCTCAGCTAGAAGAAATCATTCAAGCGTTGAATGAATCTTTCGGCACACCCGACGATGTTGAAAGGCACAAGACTAGTTGTGCTATTTTCAATGCTCGAATGAGGGATGGATCTCCTGTCACTGATCATGTATTGTACATGATCGAGAAGATAGAACTCCTAAGCAAGCTCGGCTTTCCCTTACATGAGCAGTTGGGAAAAGATGCGATCCTGAATTCCTTGCCTCCATCCTTCCGACCTTTCCTTACTCAGTTTTGAATGACAAAGCCTGCAGTCAATTATCACAGTTTGTTGGGGTTGTTACAGAACTTTGAGAAGGATAACCAGCTCTCTAAGGGTTTGGTTAATGTGGTTGAAGGATCTAAGGTAGGGCGTAAACCCTTTGGGAAAGGGAAGAAGAAAAAGATTAATAAAAATGTGCAACATGCTAGGACATCTATAAGGGGTCAGATGCAGAAGAAGAAAGTTGATAAAAATCAAGCTGAATGCTTTCACTGCAAGATGCAAGGGCACTGGAAGAGGAACTGTCCTCTTTACATTGCCACACTTGATCAAAACAGGCCAAAGAAGAAAAAGGAGCAAGATGTTGCTCAACAAGGTATTTATATGATAACACATTGTAATTTTTTTGTATATGATAATCAGACCTGGGTATTGGATACCGGGAGTCCTTTTAATATTTGCAATTCATTGCAGGGACTACAGGTCACCAGAAGATTTGAGGACAATGAAAGATTCCTTAATGTCGGCGATGGAAGATTAGTTCCAGTTCTGGCATTAGGAGTTCTTAAAATAGTTTTCAATAGAAATGTCATTATACTAAATGATTGTCATTTTTGCCCAACGTTCTTGTTGAACGTAATTTCTGTAGGCCTTCTGGCCAAAAGTCATTATGAAATTTCAATAAAGGATGTTACTTTGAATATCATTATGAATGGAGTCACTGTAATGACTGGGCATTTATCTAATGGTATTTATATATTATCACAGCCTGTGAATGTAGTGTACAATTCAAGTAAGCGCCCTAGAACAACTGATGTCACAGACATTTATTTTGGCACCATCGGCTGGGTCATATCAATAAGAACAGATTAAACAGGTTAACTCAGGAGGGCATCCTTCGAGTTGATGATTATGAATTATTAACTACCTGTGAATCATGTCTTCTTGGTAAAATGACCAAGTCATCTTTTACTGGAAAAGGTGAAAGAGCGAAAGAGCTATTGAGTCTAGTACATACTGATGTATGTGGACCATTGAACACTTGTGCCAAAGGTGGATATTACTACTTCATTACTTTTACAGATGACCTTTCTAGGTTTGGTTATGTCTATCTTATGAGACATAAATCTGAGTCGTTTGAAATATTCAAACTATATCATAAAGAAGTAGAAAAACAAACAGGAAAATGTATTAAGACCCTTCGATCAGATCGAGGAGACGAATACCTTTCCAATGAATTTGTGACAAATTTAAGAGAGAATGAGATTCTCTCCCAATGGACTCCTCCTGGAACACCGCAGCATAACGGTGTGTCGGAAAGAAGGAATCGAACTCTGTTAGACATGGTTCGGTCCATGATGGGTTTTGCGAGCTTGCCAATATTATTTTGGGGATACACATTAGAATTAGCTTGTCATATTCTTAATAAGGTTCCAAGTAAGTCTGTTTTTAAAACTCCACATGAGATGTGGTATGGACATAAACTGGTTATTACCTATCTAAGAGTCTGGGGGTGTCCGACTTATGTGAAACGTGCAAAATCAGACAAACTTGAACCCAAATCTGACAAATATTTTTTTATCGGCTATCTGAAAGAGACCAAAGGATATTACTTCTACAATATTGAAGAACAAAAGTTGTTCATTAGTAATAGAGTAGTTTTTCTTGAAAAGGAGTTCCTTAGTGAAGGAACAAATAGCTCTAATGTTGAACTTAAGGAAGTTCATCAAGTAGAAGGAACAACACAACCCAGTGAACCCTTAAAATATGAGTTGATTAGATCAAACTCAAAACCCATTTTAGATGCACCATTAAGGCGATCTGGTAGAGTACCACATCAACCGGACATATACTTAGGTTTCTTGGTCCAGAAAGATGATCCTGTTGAACTCGATGAGAACAACGAGGATCCGATCACCTATATGGATGCTATGCAAAGGACTGACTCTAATAAATGACTTGAGGCCATGAAATCCGAACTTGACTCCATGAAGGACAATAATGTATGAACATTAGTTGACCCACCCGAAGGGATAAAACCCATAGGGTGTAAGTGGGTTTTCAAGAGGAAAAGAGGCGCAGACGGAAAGGTTGAGACCTATAAAGCACATCTGGTTGCTAAGGGGTATATCAACGTTATGGTATTGACTATGACGAAACGTTTTCTCCAGTGGCAATGTTGAAATCCATTCGGATTATGCTAGCTATAGCAGCACACTTCGATTATGAGATTTGGCAGATGGATGTTAAAACCGCTTTTCTAAATGGTGATTTAGAAGAACAGGTGTATATGATACAGCCTGAAGGTTTTATATCTGAAGATGAGTCTAAAGTGTGCAGGCTACAGAAGTCCATTTATGGACTTAAGCAAGCATCTAGGAGTTGAAACATACGATTTGATAAAGTGATCAAATCTTATGGCTTTATTAAAAATAAAGAAGATCCTTGCATTTATAAATGGGCTAACGATTCTGTTATTGTATTTCTTGTATTATATGTGGATGATATTCTCTTAATCGGGAATGATATCCCTGCATTACAAGGAATAAAGACATGGTTATCATCACAATTCTCCATGAAAGATCTGAGAGAAGCATCATACATCCTAGGGATGAAGATATATAGAGATAGATCTAAGAGAATGCTTGGTTTATTCCAATCTACGTATATTGACACAGTGCTAAAAAGGTTTAGCATGGAGAATTCCAAGAAAGGCTATCTTTCGATAGGCCATGGAATTCATCTTTCTAAGAAGGATTGTTCGACAACTCCTAATGAAAGAGAACACATGAGTCGAATTTCATATGCTTCGGCAGTGGGATTGATTATGTACACCATGACATGTACAAGACCAATGTGGCATACTCACTAGGAGTAGTGAGTTGATACCAATCTGATCCAGGAGAAAAACACTGGCAAGTTGTTAAGACAATCCTTAAGTATTTGAGAAATACTAAGGACCAGTGGTTAGTGGAGAGTCTAATTTGAAACTTGTTGGATATACTGATTTTAGTTTTCAATCAGATCATGATGATAGCAAAAGTGTATCGGGTTTTGTGTTGGAGCTATTTGCTGGAAAAGTTTCAAGCAACATACAGTGGCATATTCAATGTGCGAGGCAGAGTACATCGCTGCATCAGATGCTGCGAAAGAAGCTGTGTGGCTGCGAAAGTTCATCTCCGAGCTTGGAGTGATACCTTCCATAGATGGACCAGTCCTGTTGTAAAATGACAGCACTGGTGCCATAGCTCAAGCAAAGGAGCCACGAGCACATCAGCGCACCAAGCACATACTGCGCCGGTTTCATCTTATTCGAGAGATTGTAGACCGAGGTAACATAAATCTTCAGAAGATTGATGGAAAGGAAAACCTAGGTGACCCATTTACTAAAGCATTCAGCATCAAGGAGTTTGACAACTATAAGTTGAAGATGGGTATTAGATACTGTAATGAGTGGCTTTAGACTAAGTGGGAGTTTGTTGGGAATTGTATCCTAAAGTCAATCATTGATGATTGTGATGTAAATTGTATATAAATTGATATATTAATAAAAGTTATTTGGCAGTTTATTCATTATAAGAACATCTTCTTAATACTCCTGATTGTAATGAAGCCCTTAGGATCTTCCTTCACGATAAAGGAGGATTTATCTTTGAAGGTCCTCAAAAAGGTTCGCGACTATATGATATACTATGACAGGGCCATAGTACTATCAATTATAGGACGTTGTATATCATATTTGTTGGTTGTCCTATTAACCAAGGAGTGTAGAGACACTGGTATGACATACAGGTGAAAGTGTAGGAGTACATTTCACCGAACGTGACTCATTTCTGGATACTCTACTGTCAAGAGTTAATCCGAGAAGATATAGGTATAAGTATCCTTCAGACCTGAAGATCACAACCAGTGGCTTACAAGCAACTCATTGTACTTAGGTGCCAGACCACCTGATTTCTAATCCAGCTACGAAAGGTTACTAGGTGCAGTCAAGTACTTATGGTAGTCAGTTGTGGATCAAGATGGAATTTGACCTATCCCGTTAAAAGGAGAAATTCTTGTGTTTCAATTTAGCAAGACCTTGGCCAAGGCACTTCATGTGAAAGTCACATGATCACTAAAATTGAAATCACTTTATGGATTTGTTATTTAGAGTTGACAGGCTCTTAAGCCATCCTTAGCATTTGTGGTTAAGAGGATGAATTATACGGTAACTGTTTCTTAGGGTTCTTGGAGGTTGCTCGGCAACTCTTCGACCTATCCGGACGTCAGGTTCCATTGCTAGATGGGCATATCGATTAGTATAGAAAGTTGTTTCTATGCTACCAGCTTAGGTTCGAACCTGGAGAGTCACACGCATAGAAGTTTCCTAGGATGATCTATTTGCTGATCAACGATTGAGAATCGTATATGATTTAATTAATCAATTTGATTGATTGAATTATCTCAATTGGGTTAAGTACAATTGAATAAGATTCAATTTGGTTTAAGTCTATTAGAAGGACTAGTCAATTTCAAATATTGATTTAAAATTAGACTTGATTTGGATTTAAATAGATTCAGGACTAGCCAAATTTGATTTGGGCTAGGACCATGATCTATGTGGGTTCAGTCCAATAAATTCAGATTAGCTTAAACCAAAAACTAAACCCAAACCTCTCGCATAAGTCTGAGAGATTAAATTCACATATAGAATTTAATGTCTTGCATTAATCTTCTCCAAACAATTCCGTCGGAATTCTAAAGTGTTAGAATAAATGTGCCTCTTTGTATTAACCAAGCGCTACGGTTCGACGACTCTTTGGTTTTTACCGAACGTCGGAATTAACCAAGCGCTACGGTTCGACGACTCTTTGGTTCTTTACCGAATGTCGGAATTAACCAAGCGCTACGGTTCGGCGTCTCTTTGGTTTTCGCCAAGCGGCAGAATTCTAAATGTTAGAATTTAATGGGCTGGCTAAAAAGAGACTATAAATAGAGGACATCCCTCACCAGATTACACAGAAGAAGAAAAACAACACACGATATGTCGTGAATTGATTTTCTAAAGAATTAGAATAGAAAATCCTGGTTATTCTAGTGCTAACAGAAGTATGGAGGATCCTAGAAGAAGAATTCAAGTGGGAGTATTCAAGATCAGCAAAGTCATTTTCCGCGAGCTAGCACTCCCGGGAATCTGATCATTCGGGGCTTCGCGTGGACGATACTAGAGGCCAGACGTTTGAATGGCTGCAGAGCATAAAAAGATTTACCAATTGCTTTTAAGGTAAGTGATATGATCCCTAGATCTTAAGGCATGCTTCAAGATAAGAAGTATGACTTCTTGCCTTGAAGATCAAGACATGATCTTGATAGTTTTATTTATATGCATATTTTGGATCAATCGATCCTATATACAAGGCAAAGATATGATCTTGATGCATATTAGATAGATTAGTATGTAATCTTTAAATTTCCGCATTGATAATTGTTATCAATTTTTTTAAAACATGCATGCCTCGGAGATTGTTTCTCCCTTCAGAAGAAACTTCGGCTGGATTCGGGCAGCTTACAAGCCCCGACCGGACCAAAGGGTGAAGGAACTTCGATCGGATCAAAGCAGCTTACAAGCCCTGGCCGGATCAAATGGCTCAGAAGCCCCGGCTAGAGCCGAAGTGCGTCTCTTACCAAAATCCTCAGCCAAACCGAGTGATTTATCTCCGAATTATCTGAATCCTCGGCCAAACCGAGTGATATCTCCATACCTTTGCAGGGCCAAGTAAAATATCAAAAATCCTCGGCAATGCCGAGCGATCTCCATACCTTGGCAGGGTCAAGTAAAATGTTAAAAACTTTCGGCAATGCCGAGCGATCTCCGCACCTTGGTGGGGCCAAGTAAAATATGTTCCTTATGAAGCCTCGGCCAAACCGAGCGATACAATATCGGATACCTCGGCTAAGCCTAGCGATATATTCCCTGATGCCTCGTGCCATATTATTCGAAGTCTCAGCCGAACCAAGGAACACAACCCTGAAACTTCGGCCTGATTGGGCAATCTCCCAAATACCTCGACGTCGTTCGGGCACCCTATGATACTTCGGCAGAGTAAGCAACCTCCTTCTACTCAATAGTGAAGACATACCTGCTTCATTCTGCAAACGAGATCATGCTTACCGCATGAGTCCACAGGACTGCCTAGGTCTACCTCTGACCCAAACAGGGATAAACGCTTTCCTCCACTGAGGACCGAACATTGGTATTAGCAAGAACAAGGTAGCAAGAACGCTACCAAAATATGCTATGACACAAAAAGCATGATATGGAAGTAGTAACTCTCAAACACAATCACGTCGAAAAAGAAGCAGGTGCTAACAGAAGAAAGAATAAAACTTTCTTTATTTCTTCATCAATGAAAAAGAGTTACAACCTCCTAAGAGGTGTTACAAGTGCATCATGGCATAGGAAATAAAGACAAGTAAATAGCTCGGCCTGCTTCAGTCAGCTTTGGTTAATAATGATATCTCGGCATCTGACCCAAGAAATCAGACAAACCAGTCAGCTCGCCCTGAACCACTGGTTAAGGCCAAATAGCGAAGCCGGCCTCCCACGGGCCCCTTGGATGAACTAAGAGATCCAAAAAGGGACACAGACCAGTGGATGTCAAGGCCGAGGGAGCCTCCCCCCAAGCAAGATGCTGGGCTGCGGGTCACTGCCCGATCGTGAAAGACAGGGGACCAGCAGACCCACACTGCTCTCAACTCCCTCTTCACATGGCAAAAGATTCCCCATAGGGATGAACTGAGAATTTAGCCCGAGGGAGAAGGAAAAGTCCATCCTTACCATGAGGATATGCATGCTTTGCATTTCTGACGGTCCCCATGGCAAGTGACAAAGGACACACAGGGAGCGCATACGTGCGCTCCCCATATGATCTCTGCGGACCTCCCGTGCGCTCTCCATATGATCTCCGAAACTCCTCTCTTGAGGACGACCTGCTCTTCAGCGGCTTCTTCATCACCCCAGCTATCCGGGGAAAAACGACTTGCAAAAGGAAAGCTCAGTCCCTCCACTCTCAACCTCAGGGATGCAGACATCATGAAAACTTTCACAACTCACAGGGAAGAAAGTCTTGGGAGAAGGCCTAACACGGCCCCCTCCTCTCATTTTATAGGCAAACGGACCGGGAGTAGGTATTAAAGCAGAAAACCTTGAGATTCAAAATGCCCTGGCCACACTACCACGTGGCTTTCCAGGATGAAAAGAACGCTCTTCGATGCGCGCCGAGCGCATTGCCCAAACCATGATGCACGCCAAAAGTTTTCTTTTGATCTCGAATCAGGAGCCTTAAATGCAGGAAATCGTCTGCCGGTCTTTGAGATACGGGCAGGCCTGGAAAATCGCCCGATGAAAATGACACCCTCCAATGGCGGACGAGTGCTTGCATCGTATGTTAAAAGGACCCGTGTTGGAAAAGACCGACGGAATAAATGACTCAGGAAAGTAACGAGGCATCCTTCTACAGGTTGCAAAGCTGTTTATCCATCTCGGCAAAAAGAAGGCCAACTCACCTTGGAAAAGACAAGGTACTGGCAGAGTAATAAAAAAGGCACAGAAGTCAAGTACTCCTCAATAAAGGCACATCGATATCTCCTGCTCCGGCCCAATCGACCGTTATGTCTTGGCATAAACCGAGGCATCGCCTTGTGCTTCAACTCAAAGCCAAGATCGCCTCCATACTTCGGAATAAACCAAGGTATCTCCTTTCGATTCAGTACAACTAAACATTATCCGAGCCGACCTCCCAGCTGAAAACTTCGGCCAACCCCGGTCGGACCGAGGGGCGAAGGAGCTTCGGCCGGATTCGGGCAGCTTGCAAGCCCCAGCCGGTGCCGAAGTGTATAAGCCCCGGCCAAAGCCGAGGTGCACAAACCTTGGCTAGAGGCGGAGTCCATTCCTTACGAATAAAAGCTTCGGCCAGAGCCGAAGTGCGTCTCTTAATATTGGAAGCTTCAGCCAAGACCGAGTGATGAGAATAAACATCTTGAAGATAGCAGCGAACACAAAAGTTGCGAAAATTCTTCTTTTAATTCATCATAAAAAGGATAACAAAAAGGGAAGAAAAAGATACATGAGCCCTCACTGGGGCTTGTCATTTTCTCCGGGCGTTGCTGAGCTCTCTCCACGCCGCTGAGCTGACTGGGCAATCTGTCGTTGGAGGGATGCTACCTGCCCCTCCAGCCGGCTGTTGGCCCGACGAAGAAGCTCGATCTCTCTCGTAGAAACAGCCAAATATTGCTTGGCCATCCTCTGAAGTCATTCACGATCTGCGAACAGTGATGCCAAGACCTCCCCGTCGAAGGTTACCGTAGTGCGGCCCCTATGGGGCCCCCGTGGCCACTACCGCCGTTACCTGACCTCCCTCCATCCTCAGAATCCTTCCTACTATCCCAAGCTCAGGGAGGCCAACAGGAGATGTGATTAACGATGGCGTCCCCCATCCGTTTTTAAACTGCTCCTAGCGGGTATCCCGATCGCCTGGGCCATCAATTCAAACACTACTCCCGCAAAACGCGCCACGTGTCATTGCCTCAGTGGGCGCTTGTGGGAAACGAAGAGTTCCGCTCCCTCGTCGAAGAGGATCGTTAATAACTTTACGGCGCTCGGGATGCACCCCCTTTCTCGGGACCAAACCCCCTCCATTCAGATCATGTCACCTGGAGCTGTATTCTCTACGCCCGAACCTGCGCTTCGGACTGGGAAACATCGACTAGAAGCACGCCCACTTCTTTGCTTCGGACAGGCCAAACCGTCTAACCTCGGCGCTAACCAGGATACCTCGCAACTCTTGGCCATTTCAAGTCGAGCTATCCTATACTTCGGCGGGACAAATTCCCTTACCCGCTCCGAGTGGGACCGGAACTATGTTCCTCGGCAGCACCAGACCATTTTATGCCTCGGCTAAGCGTGCCAATTTTTCACTTCGGACAAACCAAACTATCCTTATACCTCGGCCTCGACTGAGACGTTTATCCAAGTTCGAACCAGACCGACCTAAGAGCGCGAATGAGTTATAATTTATTCACAGTCGGAAGAAAACTTGAGATAAAAGATTAGCCAAAAAGGCAAACAAGTGGAGACGAAAGGTCCGTCCATCGAAAATTTCAACCAGGTTACAAATCTGAAAAGCGAAAAATACACAAGTTACCCTTAAAAATCAGGGGTTGGAACGATCCCGTCAGTCTCCTCGGTAACATTTCGGGGGCTTGACTTGTTTCTCCCACTTCAAATACCGTCGTTTCCTCGGCGGCAAGCTGAGAGTATCCTTCGGGAGCCGCGGTCTCATTAGAACCCAGAATAGCATCAAGATCGATGCTGAAATATCTTTATACTCAGCTTCTTCAGCCCCCGGGGTACAGGCCCCAAAAGGTTTGACATCCAAAAAGGATAAATCCCACTCGGGATGTGCCTGAGAGATCTTGCTCGGATCTTCTCTTTGCAGAAACGAAAGGCGTCAACACAGGCTTCTCTACGTTCTTCTGAAAACTGGGTGGAACCTTTATATTCCTCCACGGCTGAGGCAATTCGGCCATTGGCTTCAGCTAATCGATCTTGAAGCTCGAGGTTCATTTGGTGACTCGTGGATAGCTCTGCCCCCAAGGCATCAATTTGCTCCCGTGCTTTGGACTCAATTTCGCCCATCTACAAAATATCGGAATGCTCAAGCCAAAGACAAAATAAAAGCACTAAAGGCAAACGAAAAAGAGAGACACCATACCTCTTCCTCTCGCCGAGCTAGTTCGCCGCTCAGTTCTTGTACCCTCTCCAAGGCCTTCGACTTAGCCGATTGATTTTAGCGAACCCTCTTTGAGGTCATCAATCCGGGACTGCTTGTCCCCAATTTCCCGCTGAGCGTAATCGAGATCATCGGTGAGCCGAGCAACCTGCCCATTTAACCATTTCAGCCGACTCTCCATTTCGGCGAGTTCCTTATTCAAACCGGTAAGCTGGTCTCGCTGCTGCCGACACTTGTGCTCCTCCTCTTCAAGCCTCCTGCTCCAATTGTTTTTATCTTCAGCATGACTAGCCTTCAGCTGGTCCCATCTCTTTTCAAAATACTGCTACATGGCCTTAACCTTGTTGTCATGCTCTGCTCTGATCTGGGATAACTACAGGCAAGCTTTATTCGATTACTCGCGAAAGCCCTGGAGCTCTTTGACTTGAGTTTCTAGCCGAGAGGCTCTTGCGGCCGCAAGACGAAAAGACTCGGTCACCTTTTCGAAGTCCTTTTTGTTGAGTGCCAAGGCCTTGGAAAGCGAATCGATTGGAAGCACCCTCGCCCGAAGTTCGGCCGCCTCCTTCCTGGCCTGAGCACAGGCCCCGACGGCCAAATTTAGGTGCCAGATCAATGCCCTTGTGACCAAAGAATTCTGCAAAGAAAATACAAGTGAGAAGCTATAGTCTGACCAACCATGAGTCACAATCCCAGTATAGTGGCTTACCCGAGCAGCGTAATTTGAAGCCATCGTCATGAGAGTGACATTACTGATTTTCGGGAGAAGGAAAGCATCCTTTGGCGCCCCGAGATGGCGGAAGGCCACGTTGATGATATTCTCGACCGCAGATTCGTCTGTGGAGGAACCCTCCCCCTTGCGCAAAACGGACCTCATCAAAGCGGTAAGCATATCATCCAACTCTGAGCTGTGGATGGAAGAGTCCCTAACTAAAGAGCTGACCTGAGGAGCTCCGAACTGAGGAATCGTCCGCCCGGCCTCCTCTGTCAAGACTCTAATATGCTCGGCCTCGAATACCTCGAACTCGACTGAAGGAGCCTCTGCCCGAATATCTCCCTCACTCTGCGATTCTTCTTCTTCCTCTTCCATCAACACTCTACCTCCAGCAGATTCCACTTGAACTCCAACCTCTCCTGTAGTGTCCCCGGGAGCCGCAGAAGAGAGATCCTCGGCGAAAGGCATCACAACTTCCACTGGCCTCTCAGCAGGCAGCTCTGTCATAACCTCGGCAGCCGCTACTGCCTCTCTTGGCCCCTCCACCTGAGCGGGGGCCTCTTCCGCATGCGGTAAACTTTTCACCGCCAATGTCTGAAGTATCTCTTGCGAAGGGACCGCCGGGTCAACCGGCGACGTATCCTCCGCATCATCCGATACGACTAAAATTGGAATAGGAGAAATCCCAACAACTCCCTCCGAACTCCCCTCAGCCGTTTCCTTTTCCATTCTTCTTCCCTCAGGCAGAGAGGATTCCTCAACCCTGATTTGCATCCCCACTTCCTCTCTTATTGGGATGGGAGAGGGGCGGCTGGAACCATCCTTCTTCGATCCCTTCAGGCGGGGCCCGGAAGGGCGAGGCCTCTTCTCAGATTTATGTCTCTCTCCAGAGCTAGAGCTCCTCTGGCGCTTCCCCAGTTCCTTCTTCATCTGGCCCACAAACGCCGACCTCTTAGCTGGAAACACATCAAATGGGTCAATCTAACAGGAATAACCGGGCATACTGGCCATCATGACCCAAGAAGGAAAGTATGCTCACCTTGCGAGTCAATAGGACTGAGTTCGGCAGCAAAGAGGGCATCCTCTGATAACAGGGTGCTAGCCGACACCACCTGACTGCCACGAAGGGTCGCAGTTACCCCTGGATCCTTCATATAGCTCGACCATCCCCTTGGAAAATCCGAGCCAATGCTCCCATCGGCAATAAAAAAACCTGAACTTCCATTCCTTTATCGAGGATGGATTATCAACGATCATCTTGAACAACTTCCGGGGACCAATATACGACCATTCAAACCTCTCCCGAAAACCAGATTGTGGCAAACTCGGAATATGGAGAGGGTCGCAGTTACCCCGGCGCGACTACAGAGCAAAATAAACCCGATGAGATCACGCCAGCTGTTAGGCGCCACCATTGTCGGACAAATGTTGTAGAACCTCATCACCTCCTATACCAATGGGTGAAGAGGAAATCGAAGGCCGGCCCTGAGACTTTCCTCATAGAAGAAAGCTCCAGACTTAACTCGGTCGAAACCCTATCGTCGGCTTTCAGCACATATAGAACTACGTCTCCGGGGACTCTGTAAAGCCGGGGATCCTCTCCAGATCCTCCAGGGAGATCTCCGAGGCAATATCGCTTGGGCCCTTCATGTTCTCCAGCCAAGGAGCGAAACGCAAGCAAATCTGTGGGAAGGAAAAGAGAGAAAAGAGAAGGGCCTCGATGGCAGGGACGAAGAGGCGTTGCGGAAGAAACGCCGCCCTAGCCTCCTCTCTCCCCTTTAGACAGCGCTTCAAAAAGTTTCCTTAAGCATTAAGGCTCCTGCAATGAATGCCGCAAACGTGAAAACCCTGCCACGTGAGGCTCCCTCAATCACCGCTCGCAAAATCCGAAGAGTTTCCTCCTCGAACAACAGCGAATAATGATAGCGGATTGGCAGCCCGTCAGTTTTGGAGCCATCATTGCTCCTTTTCAAATCCTTTTGGATAGGATTATTCTAGACTCTACTCCCTAAATATGAAGTTACACTTCAGACTAGGGAGTGGGGGGCATGTGATGAGGGGTAAAAATATCATTGCATTAATGTGCATACAATCTAAGACGTCGGGCTAGGGCTAGCCCGTGCACCCTGTCGCATAGCCATCACATCTGAAAGGCAGCAATAAGTAGGCTACCCCCTCCAAACAGCATTCGTGTAACAGTTGGCCGAGCTATTATCATACCTCGGCTGACTGAGCTATTATCAGTTGGCCGAGCTATCATTATACCTCGGCTGATCAAGCTATAATCATACCCCCACAGGCCAAGCTATCCCATACCTCGGTAAATTGAGTCTCACCATACTTCGGCAGATTCAGCCCTCTTCTATACTTCGGCCCGACCGAGGTATCCAAGCACCTCTGCGGGAACACACATAAACTAACAAGATTTCAAATAGAAAATCATACCTGCGCTACCAGAAATGGCCTAGAGCCTATGTAGTCTCTGAATCTTAAAGCATCATCTGCTCTTCCTAGCCGTTGATCCTCTAACCAACCGGATACGGATCCTACCGGCCCTGTAACAGCCTGATTCGAATCAGTTTCGAATCCCAACAACTTTCAGACCCTCTGTGACGTGTCCAAAGAATTATGTGATCGCCTATAAATATCACAGCCCCAGACCCCCTCAGGTATGTCATTCTACACACTCAAGGCACACGCACGCTTGCTCAACACTTGTCACCATTAATGCTCTGCTCAGAGCTCTCGAAAGGCTACACTGAGAGACTCTTCAGCGAGAGCCTTCTCCTCATATTTGTTGATTGCTGATCTCCGCCGACTTGAGCGTCGGAGGGTCTTTCGCAGAGGGCCACCCCCAACGCCTCTCGCGTGAGGACTGTTTTGCAGGTCCGCTCAAGAGGGAGCCCACTCTGAAGCTCGATCGTGCCCGAGTCGAAGGACAGATTTCAGCAGCAGCACAACTCAATCAAATTAATCTCGACTACGTAAAAATTATTTTATTCTATTCGATCTAGAGTTATAACCTTTATTTAAAACTAATTTCTTTCATTCATCTTATTTTTTTTATACATATCAAATATTTTCTAATAAAAAAAATATAGTATTGAGTTAAAAAAAAGATTGCAATAGATCACGGCTGCATCTAATAATTATAAATTCTAAAAAAATAAATTAGATATTTATCTAAAAAAATATTTTTTCTTATGATGTATCATAAAAATTGATCTCACCAAGTAGCTGCAAGGTGCTCTTCAAATATTTGGGCGGGTGAATCAAATAGATGGTTCCTTTTTACCCATCGCACATGCGGTCGAATGATTCAGCGCATAATGCAGAATTTTTTTTTTCTAAATTAAATGCCTCGTAAAAAAATCCTTCTGCATTATGTATACAAAAAATAAAAAAATATTTTTAAAAATATATAATTGCATATGAGTATAGTTAATCATGTTCTGTACCATGCGTGGTGCGGAATAACCTTTCCGAGCCTCATCAAGAATCGAAGGCCCAAATCAAAAAATCGTTGGCCCACTAATTGGTTGATTGTATAGAAAGGGTACACCATCCCTAACCCTGCGATTATAATCGGATGGTTGTAATAGTTCAGAAGCGAGCTCGCCCTTACATCTCCCATCAGCCGTCTGATCAAGATCGAAATGATCGTGGGCATTTTTGGTATTTCGGTTTTCGCTTTCGCTGTGTCTCTAGAGAGGGAGCGCCTCAAGCCGCAGGGAGCGAGCGGGCGATCGGCCTGAGAGTTTCCTCCTCCTAAGGGTATCAAATATTTTTCCACTCAATTTATTTACCGTTTAATTCGAGTCTTCTGGTATCTCAATCCCTAATTCGTTCACGTCTACAACCCCGAAATAAGTAATTCGTCTTTGAATGAAATTTAGGGCTTCGATTTTGTTTCTTCGATCCGTTTTGTATCATTTGATATTGTTTCTTCTTTAATTTCGATTGAAAATAATGTTACCTATCACTCATGTTCTTGATCTATAGTTCAAATAATCCGCGATAGTATTGCTAATTTTTGTTAGGATTCGAATCTTGATCTCAAGTAGTAGTGGAATCGTGATCTCGGAATTCTAGGGTTCTCATTTGCTCTTAATCGATTCTTGTATTGAAATAATCTCTATCAAGATGCGACTTGATTTGATATAGTTATGGTGGCTCATATTTCTTTAGATCGCTTATCCTAATTTTAGGATTTATTTATCTGTTCAATGGCTAGAAGACAAGAATGGATCAATCGGAGCTTAACAACGTGGAGGATGAGGACTCGCCGGTCATGAAGACGATCAAGGCAGCGACGACGGGTTTGGGTGCCGGCGTTCTCTGGGGCACGGTTGTTGCAACATGGCATGACGTGCCTCGTGTGGAGAGGCACGTGGCGCTCCCCGGGTTAATTAGAACCCTGAAGATGTGCGGCAGCTATGGGCTTACCTTTGGTGCGATTGGAGGGCTGTACATTGGTGTAGAGCAGTTGATGCAAAAGCAAAGGAGGAAGAGGGATTTTGTTAATGGTGCAGTCGGTGCTTTTGTTGCCGGAGCAAGTATTTATGGGTTTAAAGGTATTACGGTTATAGATTTTTAATTTTCTTGTAGTACGAATTTTAAATTTGCTTTTCTGATGGAGGAGTAGGAATTTGATTATTAAAAAGTAGTCGTTGGGAAGGGATTTATGATAATGGCATATAACTTTATATACTTTGGTGGTAGATGGAGTTCATATTGATTTCTATATATAACTAACTCACGGTTGTATTATTTGTTTGTTTACCTAACAGAGACATTTACCTATGCTACTGCTCTGTTTTGAATGATGGATTTCCATCTTATAGACTTTTGTTTAAAATAATGTCCAATGTACTTTTCTTTTGTATCAAACAAATTAATATAAAATCAGATGTAGTAATTGCTTACCTCAGAGGATGCAAGACCCATATTCTTTACTTAGATTTGTCCTTTCTCATGAATGGTGCAGTAGTAACTGTGTTGTTATTCTCTCTACAATGTCTTGAAGATTCGCAAGGCATTAATTTGCTATCATGAAAAGCTCGAATTGTTTCAAAATATTCAGTGCACACTGTGTTTCTAATTTATGCACCATGGGCTTTTATATTTCAACACCCTTTAAATTTAGGTTTCTGATGTTTACAGTTCTTTTTTCTCAAGAACGATAATCAATTACTCAAGTTAACGATCTGTATTCCATCTATTTGAGTCATTCACCATTCATTCCTATCAATGACTATATCCAGGATCAACTGTGTGAGTCTTCTTGTCCACTAAAATCTTTGCATTTTAAATTTAACCTTATTTTCTTATTGAGGCCTCATATGATCACTGCATGTAGCCATGCCTTTTGGCTGATACTTCGGGGACTCATCTAGAGTTACCTTGTGTATGCTTAGCATATCACCAAATATTTCTTGGGATGATATTACTCTATATTGGTTCTCCTGAAATGAAAACACATAATCACGAAGGAAAATGGTCAAACTAACGTAGGGAAGAAAAACAAGAAAGCTCTAGTGAACCATTCCAAGCATCTAGATGTTCATTGTAATATAGTTACTACTGAAAATTTCAATTCCTAAGGGTTTGTTTGGTATTATCGTTGCTGTTGTTTTTTTTTTTTTTGCTTCTCTATAACTTAGTGAAATACTACGTGAAGATTTATGTTACAGATTAGTTTTGTACAAAACTTCTGCTTTTCCTTGCCTTTTTTTTTTTTTTTGAAAGCATCAAAACTTTGCTTCCAAAAGCTCTAAAGATTTTGCAAACAATTTTTAAAAAATAGAAGAGTTTCATCATACACGTTTAGTTCATTTTTCTTGGATTTCTGGAAACAAAGACAATATCAAAGAGGTCCTAAATATATGGTTTTTCCCTAGTCATTCGCTACTCATTTTCCATTAATTTCCTGTGCTCATTTCCTAATGTGGCAAACTACTCTAATTCACATAGGATATTTCTTGACTTTTTTAGTGTATGCAATTCGATCATTGTCTATTTTACCACATGCCCTTTTCAACGTTCATACATTTACAATGCAAGTGCTTTACATAAAGTGAATTTTTCAATGACAAAACATGAAAGATGTAAAGTTATTATTTTAATAAAGAAGGTGTTGTGTTTTGCTTAGTGGTTAAATTTATAGCTTGTGGTTTACTTGGCTATCTACATTTGTATGTTATTTTTCTCCATCAATGCATTTTACAATTTACATTTTTATTAAAAAAATAAACAAGAGTTTGAATTGTCATTTTTGATAGACTCGGGATTCCCTACTTTGTGTTTGGCATGCTATAAGATTATTTCTAGGAAATTGTTTGCTGTGAGTGGTTTGTCTTAAATACTATTTGAAAAAACATTGATTTTTGCAGTTGAGCTTGCTTAGAAATTTCATAGTTATCATTTTCTAGAAAAGAGCCACTATGATGGGGGTGGAAGAGAGATGTGTGATTAAAGGGAGGATGTAGAAGTACTGAGTTATCCACCTAGGAAGCAACATATCTATAATCAGAATGCTGGTTCAAAGACCACTTATGGATGGAGTTCTATTGGAAGGAAGTTTAATAGAATTGGCACTAATACTTTTTGAAGATATTGTATTGCTATTATTTTATAATGAACCAAGGGATTACTAGACTAGTGATATAAATTTTCATAAAAATTGAAGTTTATAAACCAGGATCTGAGATTATTGCTATTTGGGCAGTAGAATGGTCATATCTTGTAATAAATTTATTATCTCTTTCTCTCTCTGAACAAATTCCTTCTTTATATTTCTAACAAGGCATATAATTCACTCTTTGTAGCTAGCTCCATAAAACTATAATTGTGAAAATAACATTGGACCGCATTTCATCAATCAATGCTACCTTCCACAAGTAATCATGGTTATCAAGCAGCCGTAGGATAACCCAGGCAATCGCTTACCCTAAAACCCAAACACACAAGCAACTTAGTATTCAATCTCATTATTATCCTTTTGTTTATGAACAAAAATTTTGTCCTATTTTCAATTTAGTTACTTTTGGCATGCCTTAAGGAATACACAGTGAATGTATTATATATAGTATTCATTAGTGATTAAAAACACCTTAGAAGACATTACATTTCGTAGAATCTTTATGATGACTTATGATAAATCATGATAGAACTAATGGTGCAACTAATTATAATCTTATCTCAAATGTTAAGAATTTCTGAACTTCCAATGTTGTCTAATTTTCTGGATCCTGGATCTTTATTTTATGGTTGTGAATGGGTGGCCTTTCTAAGGTCACTAATGCAATAAGTGAGTTTATTTTATAATTTTCGGTACAACTTGATTTTTCCTTGATATATTATTTCACTCTTTGTAACCATCCAATTTTTGACGCATGCATATACATGTACATGGATTTATGCATGTTTTGTTTATGTATACATATATGTATCTATATATCCATGCATATTCTATATGCATGCAATTGGTTCTACACAGAATAAAAAATAAGGACCTATTTAGAAAGACAATTGTCTTCTTATACCTTTTAGTGGTCTACTTGTACTAGTGCAAAAGCTTCCTACTTTTCCTCAGGTTATTATCAAACTCAATTCAATTGAATAGCTGGTACAAGATATTTATTAGCCAAAAAAGCTGAACCTAGGAAGATACGTGTCCATGCACACACACACGAGTTAAATTTGTATAGACTATTGAAAATACAAGTTTATGGATGGTAAATCTATTTTTCGCGTACGCCTTCACTTTTTTATAGAGCCCTTAGCCTTTATATTGCACATTGAAGAAGCTTCGGAACAGAAAAGCTTGATAATGTAAGAAAATTAGGACTTTCCATATTTCCTTACATTGCTGGTCTAGTTAAATGAGGAAATATATGTATTTAGATTTTAGATGGTATTAGTTAAAGTTGCATGTGGATGACTTGAAATTTTAGCCATTTGAGAATCCAAGTAATAAAAGAAGTATTTTTTGTTTATATTATACATTGGATTCAATGTCTGGAGAAGGCCTGGTTTTATTGTTTGTTTGATTAAGTGACGGTTTTGTTTAGGAGTAATTTTGGGAACTCCATAACAATTTTCTAAGGAAGTCCAGTTTTTGCAATTTGACAGGAAAACTTTATACTTCTCCTTCACACAATTATTTTACAATTTCTCCCATCCTTTCCCTTTTACCTTAATGCTTTCATCCTCTATCTTTTGTGTCATTTCCTTATGTAGTTCTAAAATTAATTTCTTATCCACAAGGCTTCATGGTTCCATATCCTTTGTTTGTATTTATATGACTACACAATACAGTCTGCTTTTTTTTAAAAAAAAATTCTCCACTAAATTTGGAATATCTAGTTTTATCAATATATTTCTTACCCATTATGCATCATTTTTTCATCTATGCTACTCTATTCACATGAATGTTGTAATATCTAGCTTTATTAACATCTTTCTTATCATTAATGTACCTTTTTTTATTATTAATTTTTTTATCTTTCTCCCTTACAACTGGTACATGGATATCCAGTACTGTTTAATGCTGTAGAATTAGTGGCCATCTAGGAAGGACCTGCCATATAAAAGCTTTGAAGTTATTTGGTTTCAGTGATTTATACTTGTAAGGACTGCAGGCTGCTAGCTGTGATGGATAGCGTTGTGATATCAAACATGTAAAGAGAACATGGAGAGCTGCACATGAGTTATGATTATATATTGTTGTCTCTTGAAAAACATTACAGAGAAAACTACAAATGCTGAGCAATACCATTGTGATACTGTTTCTTTTTTCCAAGGCCAGGACTGTGGAATCCAAAGAATGATACATACAACTCAACTCAACTCATCTAAGCCTTTTCCCAACGAAGAATGATGCATGCTTTTTCTTAAAAAAATATGTTGATAGCTATATTCTTATTTTTAGAAGTCTTGTGCCTGGGTCACACTTGCATATCTAAAATTTTACCAAGTGGCCTTCCCAGTTTCATAGGAAGCCTGTGTCTCTGGTCTAAAGTTGCATTGGCTAGGAATTTAACATCAATGCCCCCATGTTGAATTGTGTCGAGAGTTGGTCATAAAGTGTTTTCAAACTTTGACAAATATGCTATGATCCGTGTGGCTTGTAGTATAATTTTGTCAGTTAAGATCATATTTTCTATATTCTCTGACATATGTTGATTTTACAGTTGAAGAAGGTTATCTGTCTCCATCTGTAAATTTGTGGGTGCGAGTGAGTTCGTTGCAATGGTTGTGCACATTCATTTATGGATCATGTATTTGTTAGGTTAATGTCTGCTGATAATAAGTTCTGGTCTTTCTACATCTTTTTTAAGTTGATTTCATTTGTTTATAATTTACATGATTATAGGCTGGCTGAAGTCCTAGAGTCATTAGGATTGAGTTTGGTAGTTTATAGAGTTTTTCCTCTAAAGAGCACTATGAAAACCAGTCTTTGTGATTTCAAATTTAAATTGCTGTATGGATCATATAAAATATAATTAAAATATAGGCAGTCACTTTCCCAATCTCTATACATGCTTGCATTTATGCATGTGCATATTTTTGCTGAGTAATATAGGTTTTGAAATAAATTATTGTTGTTACTAAAAAATAAATCTTTATCTGAGTATAGACCTAAGTAATGATCCCCTTGAGATATTTGTGCTATGGACTGGATTTTGCAGTAGCTTATGGATTTATAGGACTCTTTTTGCAGCCTTGAGCCCAATTGGAAATCCATATCTTAAAAATAATGATACACATCTGCTATTTGATTACAGCTGCAAAAGGCAGGAGTTGGAAAGAGGGCTGAACGTTTTTACGTACAAGAGCAAGGAAATAGTGCTTCAAGAATATAAAAAAAATCAAAGGCCATTAGTAGTTTATATGTGATAGGCAATTTGACTTATAATGGTATGTAAGATCTTGACTGAGAGGAGTAGAAAGGAACGTGGATCCCGAAGTTAATATTGATATATTTGCAGCCGTGGTGGTGACAGTGGTATGGCATTTGGGACTGAGTGTATTTGAATGTTAGACCTGACATGATTCTATAATGCAAAGATCTTTATGAGTTTCAGATGAGGCCACCTTTATTCTTAAAGGGCTGGTAGCTTTGTGAGCTGTACTTACCAATAGACCTGCCACTATTATCTGTAGGCTAGGATTCATGTTCTGAAGTGAAACTGCTCTAAACACGAACTGAATTTTCTTGGTGCATATTCCATTGTTCTTTTTGAGTGCAAATGAGTTAATTTTCTACATTTGCAAAGTACTGTTCTTTAATGGTGCATTGAGTTCTTTATATCTTATTACCTTTAATGGTTCTCCCATTTTGACTTTTTTTTTGGTGCACGTAATGTGACCCAAGGAAGGTTCGCTTCCCTCCATAATATTCTAGCTTTTCTAATTTGGGTGGATACTCTTTAATCTACAGGGAGGAGCATTCAGACAGCCCTTTCTGCAGGATCTTGTCTGGCTTTCACTTCTGCTGTGCTGGACATTGGGGGTCGGACGACAAAATGGATACGGGCAGAGAGTTTTACCCTTACACCGTTGAGAAAAAGCCTTCTGCTAGTACCTGATTTTGTGTAAAATGAGCTCTGACTCTTGTAATGACTTACACCATGATGGATCTTCGGCCCTCTCCTTCGGTATGTTTCAGGGGATTAGCATCTTAAGCCTTGCAACTCTCTACCTTTTTCTTGGCAACCTATTTTCTGTTTTCAGAAACCAAGGAGACAAAATCTTGAAATAAATCTTGCTTTTCTCCTTGCTGATTATGATTATGAAAAACACACAATATCAATTCAGTTTGTTATTCCTGTGACAGCTGCAAAAGAATGATGACTTTGCCTTGTCATTTTCGGTGGTCAGTATCTGTTTGATTAAAACTAATATATGCAATGTATAACCTGTGACTATGACCGGGTGATTACGCTGTATCATATCAGGAATTTCATGGAAACAGCTTAAGGTTCAAAATGATGATTGAGGCAGGTAAGAGTTCGTCAGTTGTTCTCCACGGATCCTCGTTCAGCTGATGGTGTGAACCTTGCTCTAGTACTCAAGCGGGGCCAATTTATCAATCATTGGTCCATGCGTTGGGTCTTTCCATAGATTAATGGTGACAAAGCCGCATGCTTCGTCTTGTTTGACTGGAAATTTCAGAATATGAGAATAATTTACCTACTATATTTGGGGGTGATCATAATTCGAACCTGTAAAATTGTGGATCTTCTGTTTGGAAAATTGAATGATACAAATTCACTGGTTTCTTCTCCTCCAAAGCGTTTCTGCGAGGAAGCGCTCTATTTGTGTGAAGTTATTCTCAATCCTCCATGCCATCATGTTACGTATTTGAATTTTCCATTCCTGACAATGGTCAACGTTATCTTTAATTGAGGATCTTATGGTACAATTTTTCATTCAAAATTGCACACCAATTATCAGAATGTTCATGAATAAATTTAGAAGCTCTCTTCACCTGGAGGATGTCTGATTTCCAGCGAAGAACACAATAGTAAGGGTATCAAGGCATGCAATGATGACCAACACGCTCACCGCTGTCCGACCCCCGCACTTAATGAAGCATTTGTTGCCCTGTTGTACTCCCATTTGCCAGGTGCGTGACTTTTTATTTCCGGCAAAGCATACGGATGGATTTAGATGTGTGCTTCTTTATTTTAGGTAAAGCATTTGGATATCATACAACCATGCATCCATCACTTGGTTCAATTAGTTATCTTTGAGGGGGGGAAAAGATCATAGAGCAGTAATAAAAGTTCGTTCATCAGCGTGATTAGATAAAACAAAAGCACACCTTCGAGGGAACTGTGGCGTGGAGCATGGAGCATAGGTTGTATGAACAGATATATTCTTTGTATATTGATGGGAACACTGAGGGTTCAAGTCCATTTCCGCGCTATGACTATTTTTTTGTCACAAGATTTTCCAAACAAAACTTCAAAGCATCAAGTTCCCGTTGTTCAACTGTTATCTTTCTTCTCCTTTCTTTCTTTTACTTTCCTGGGGACTAATTGTGAGGTCCTTTCCTTTTTCTTCCTTCCTTGTGGCAGATCTTAATGTGATTATGTGGTTTTATTGGACCAGAGCCGCCCATGCTAGACATGAAGTAAAGGTAGCCTCCCAAAAAAACCATTAAAACTTCCAAACAGGTTACTTAGCAACTTCTAATTCGCAGTCAAAACAAAGTTCATCACTTGATGATTTTGAGAGATTGTTTGGAGTTAAGAATGAGCATAACTTGAGATAAATCGATTACACGCAAGAATCTAGAACGAACCACATCACGATCGGTTTCAGAATTTTAAATCCAAAATCAAAATCAAAATCAAAGAATCTGTTCTGGACCCCGCTTGAAAGCAAACCAACGTGATTAATTGATCTAGATGATGGATTCCTCAAGAGATATTTTGATGATATAAGTACGATGTATGATGCCCTTCCCAATTGTTTTACATTGGGAAATTAGAAGTTGGTTGAGTGGTTTATAACTGATTAAGTAAGAAGGACAAGATACCAATTGGATCTCTTTTTGAGCTATGATGACTTAAATTGGTGTGGATCTTATCCATCTTATTTTCTTATAACGAAATAGCCTGTGAGCCTGGATCGTTACACGATGTCTACGCCTAAGGTGGCTTCGGAAAAGGCTTCGGAAAAAGGCTTGAAGACGCATAGGGATTCGAGAGGAGATATCGGAGTGGCGTCAAAATAGCAAGGATTGAAAAGGACTCGTCTCATCGGATTTTGGTGTATACAGCAGCTCAAGTCCTATGGGCTCGTGGCCCGAGTTGCATATATTGCGACTTGATCAGCATATCCTGTGGTCCGACCATAAGCCTCTAGTATGGGCTCTTGGCCCAAGCTGCAAATTAAAAAAAAAAAAAAAGTCTTTATACATTATTTTTTTGATGCAAAAAGCCGTATATTAAGCAAACGTATCGGCCACGCGTACATGTGTATAGTGCACAAACATTTATGTACGGTTAATAATCACGGTTAATGTACGGTATTATAGGCACAAAATCATTTCCTTCCAAATACGAAGATACTTGATATTTAATTAATTACGATACGCAGAGCAAACCGTACCAAGGTATTTGTTCCTCCATATCATCTGGTGGCGTTTATTGGTTTTCTCTCGTTCCAAGACGCTGCAGAGAGACTCGAAGCGAACGGAGAAGAGAACCATGCCTCTCAAAATCGTCGATGCGACCGTCTCAGATTTTGAGGAAGTTCTCGAGCGATTCAAATCGGAGAACTCCCAAAATCAGCTGAAATTCTTGCTACTCTTAGCGGACAAAGACCCCTCCACATCCCGGAGCTGGTGCCCTGGTACTCTCTTAACCCTAATTCGCCCTTTATCTATGAAATTTCACCCGTCAATCTGAGTTTTTTTTTTTTTTTTTTTTTTGTCGTTTTGCAAGAAAGAGAGCTTTTTCGTAGTGGAAATAATCGATGAGGGATGATCGATCTGAGATTTTGTACTGCCTTTGCTCGTTTCATATTTTTTCCTCCTCCTCTCCTGATTTGGTTGATGTTTTGATTTTAAAATGGGTGATCTGATTGATGTTTTAGTTTTAAAATGGGCAGTGGCCGGTGGGGTCAATAGTTTTTTTTTAAATTATTATTATTATTTTCTAATGGTTTCCTTGGTGTTCGCTTTCGTCCGCGAGAGAAGTTAACAATCGTGAGGTTTGTCATGGTAGTTATAATACAAGGCCTCCTTTTTCGTGGGGTTTCCATGTTATATTTTGCTGGAAAATTATATGGCGTGGCCTAATAGTTTTCTTTTTATGATGTGTGCAAATTGTTATAAAGCAACACCATGTGGATTAATTGAATAAACGTAATGTTAAATATGTGGGCATTGACATTATCCAGCGGGAAAGGATTCTTTATTTGATTTCAAAGAGGACATGCCTTTTGGTTTTCATCATTTGAAAGAAGTCTGTATATCATCTGATTTAACAAAAAAAAAAAAATTAAGAATTAAATTTTAGAATGTAGGACAATAGGATGAGTTGTTTGTGAGAGGGCTATCCATATTTATGTATCCAGTGAGGAACATAATATTGCATAAGAGATCACTTTTATTTATAATTTTTGTGCAATAAGTGATGATGATTGTTAATCCTCAAATCTGGGTTATAAAAAGATTTGTCATTAAGTGAATTACGGTGTGCCTGCACAACCACAAGCTGCATTTCTTGATTCATTATTTTCTTATTGCTTTAGAGTGAGATGGAATGGTGCAGAATTGTTTAGAGGTGTGAAGTGACTGCATGATTCGCTGCCCATCAATGAAGAATTCTGATAAGCTTCCATTCAGAGTTGGGCTCCCAAATACCAAGGGCTGTCATTCAAGAAGAACGGCACTTGGTCTTAGAATTTTGAATCTAAGGGTGAATTTTTTTTGGTCCTTCTATAACTTACAGATGGAGAATATCATATTAACACTCGTGAGTCTATATTCTTATCCTATTGGAAGATTTGGCTGTTTGCCTAAGTTATAGTCCGAGGAATTTGATGATAAGATTTTGCATGTTTCATGCTAAAGATGATGGGATTTTCAATTATCATCTTGTCATTCTTTTTCTTAAGAACTTTTAGTAAAGCTTTGAATTACTACCCACACAACTTGCCACTTTTAAGTACCATCTCTAAATTTCCTCAGTTGTAGTCAAGGAATGGTATATCATGTAATCACTTGAAGTGGATTTGGACGCTGGTAGGTAATGTCAAAAGACTTCAGTTATAGTCATGTCAATTAAAGAGTCTTTGAGAGTGAGTTGATGGGTTAGATGGGCATAATTGAGAGGATTGGTTTGGACCCATGGAATATTAAAATTTGTGTTTGTTTAGTTTATGGTGACTGTTTTGCCGTCATTGGGAGAATGCATGGTTCTCCCCTTTCCTTTTTAGAGGAGACGGGGGATTAGGCAGACCCTCTAACCGTTCATAGATAGAAGTTGAGATACAAATAGTAATACCTGTATCCTTCATTAAGCCCCACTTGATTCCATGCTGGTATGAAGGTTGCTTTTCTCTTTTACCTAAAGAAGGGGGGAAAAGAAAACCAAACTAGTTGATACCGTGCCTTTAAAGTGTTCTTTTTTGCTTTCATCTAGATTGTGATGATCATTTGTTATATGGGCACAATGAATTATGGAAATGGTGAAATGGTAATAATGATGGCATGATGCTTAACATTTGATAGTTGATGCAATGCACTCATACTAGTTTCAACATCACATATTTTTAAGTTATTCTACTATAGGTCTTACTGTTAACTAGTTTGATGATGCAGCAAAACATGTTTATGGACGAAGGGATGGTTATGGTAATCTCATTATTCTAGTGCAGCCTTAGTTCTAATAGGTGACTCATAGAGTGATTGCCATCAACAATAGAATCTCCATATTGTTTAAAATGCTTTGAAATTAGCGCTGTGGTAATAATGTATCCAAGATGAATGCTTACAAGTAGTTTTACCTAAACAATTCATTAGCACCTTAGAAATAGAGTGTGTTGTTTGTATTAGCCAAAATTTTTGCAGTGTGCAACAAACACATGTTCTATTTCATTTCTTAACCATCCTAAGTGCAAAAATATATTACCTTAAATTGTTAGGTACTTCTAATGTAGTGGGATACCTTTTTCTTCTTTCTTTCATATAATAGGACATAAAGTTGTGGTCCATTTGGTATTGCTTTTGTTTCCTATTTTTGTTTTCAAATATCTTAGAAGAAGAATGAACATGTAGAGGGAAAAAGAGGTAGAGGTGAATCGAAAATCACATAAGAGAAAGTGATAAATAAAGACTTAGAACTTTTGTGTCTTATAAAAAATATGATTCAGAACAGAGATGAATGGAGAAAAAAGATTCATGTAGCTGGGATTACAGCTTTATTGTTTGTTGTTGTTGTTAGAAGAAGAATGAACTATATTGAACATCATGATGATGAGACCCTCTTTTTTTTGAAAATATTTGTCTAAGTCTTTAGAGCTTTTGGTGGTGAAGATTTATTGCTTTCAAAAACTAGTGAAAATAAAAGCAAGGAATAATAGAAGTCTTGTGCAAATAGTAACTTTAACATAAATTTACATATGATATTTCACTTAGCTGTAGAGAAATAAAAAACAAAAACAACAATGATGCCAAACAGAACCCTAAGTTTCTAAGGTACCACTAGTGTTATTCTTTTAAATCTTCTGAACTGGCTTGAACAATAGCCTAGGCTAGGTGGCAGGTCCATGGTTCAACCGTGGGTTGATTATAAGTCACTCACTCTAACGTCAAAAGCTTGAGCCCCTTCTGAATCTCTCTTAGCCCCAAAATTAAGTCTCTACCATTTCAATCTCCCTCATCACTTCTGTCCCATTGAACCAATGGTAATAATCCCTCCTCTCTCTTCCCCTTAGCTCTAACCAACTATTTTGGTTATCACCAAAGCTGAGAGATGGCCCATCTAGGAGGTGGATTTGATTTACCATCTCTCATTAAGCCCTGGACCTTTTGGGAAAAAACAAATCAAATTGAAAGCCATATGTAAGCCGTTAGGTAACTGCCTCTTAATTAGGTCAGTGCAGATGAAATGGAGGGTTGCCTCTACTCCCTAGATGTTATGCATACACCCCATACCTTCTTGACGCTAAATGATTTTGCTGAGTTTTAGATAACAAGAGCCTAGCCACGCATAATGAATCATCTATATATTTGAAGCAGTGGATGTGCTATAATAGGACAATTTTAAAAGTAATAACCTTTGTCATGATTTTCCACAGTAGTGCATGAGAGAGGATAATTTCAAATCAACCAGATCTTAAGCATTTTCTGAGGACTGTTATTGAGAAAAGTTGTAGTTATTGACATGTATCACTGTTTTAGATTCATCTACAGGAGCCTATAAACAGATTATAGTGTGTTTTTTGAAGTTTAAATTGGACTTGTATTTCCAAACATTTTCTGTGGGGATTGGATGTCAAGGAAAAAGAGTTTATTAGCTCTGCTGCCAAAGCATCACTTCTGATCACTGCTATCTTAGTTTGAACTTGAGTATCTGAGATATTGATATTTAATGCTTAATTAATGAGCATTGATCATGACTACATTCCCGTCCACTTAATATTTCTTTCAAAAAATTACTTTCAATAGGTAAAATGGAACAGTACCTTGAATTATTTTTGCATTTGAGACAAATTATTGTCATAAAAATTGCTTCTTATCCACTGAAGTTTTAATTTTCCTATCTGACATCAAAAGTATTCCTTTTCAAAAATTGACCTTGAATAGTGTTGCATTTTGCAGAAGTATCATGGACTTGCGGTCACCTTTTAACCTTCTCATGTTGTGTCATTACCAAACAAAAGAATAAATCAGAGTCCTTTGCACATTTTTTATTACCACCTTTTGCACTTGATGCATTTTGATTTGTTTATATGCCTGATTCCCTAACCTTAACTATATGAGATATAGTTTGAAGAGTAGCACACGATTTGCTTGTGTGCATGTTGTCAGATTTGTTGTGAAGCTCTGACAGATTAGCAATATGTGTTGTTTTTGAGCTGTCGAAATGGTGCCACAACAACCTTGCATTACTTCCTGACTGTAATATTGCATTAGATGTTACTGTTTTTATAACTGAAAGAATGAAAGCCTTGCCTACAAAACTGAATCTCTCTCTCTCTTTAATTTTGCAGATTGCAATGTGGCAGAGCCTGTAATATATGAAAAACTGGAAGCATCACGAAGTGATGTGGCACTACTGAGAGCATATGTTGGAGATAGACCTACATGGAGAAATCCTAGCCATCCATGGAGAGTTGACCCAAGATTCAATCTCAGAGGGGTCCCAACTCTAATTCGATGGGAGAATGGGACCATCTCTGGACGCTTGGAAGACCATGAGGCTCATATTGGTAACAAGATTGATGCCCTTCTAGCCAGCAATTGATCTTTTTCTCTAGCAATGACTCTTTTCGTACTGCTTCAAAGAATAATATTTCACATCTTGGAGTTGTGACAGTGCATAAACTTTAGCAAGTTAGCATGCATGAAATTTTATTTTATGATTCTGGAGACCTTCCAAATAATAGAAAACTGTTTTAAGAATTTGATACTCTGCTGTGTTAATTTTATATTCTGATGTTTTTCTTGGAAAGCTTTAGGTAGACTGGGTACTGAATTGCTGTTCTTCAGTAAATGCTTGCTGTCTGGTTGAAGGGATTCCAACGAGGATGACAGTCCTTGCATGTATAAGTCACATGATTCTTTTGATGGATCTTGATATCTCTGCTAAGATATATGCTTAGAGTTAAAAAGCTAACAGTTAGGAATACAACATTCCAAATCAAAGATATAACTATATAAAGAGGAAAAAAAAAGTTATATGAGTATTTGATGGAAGTATGCTAATATTCCAATGATATTGTTTTTAGAACTGATAAAAAGATGGCCGTCCTCTGGAAGGGCTGGGGCGGACTGGGCGCTCAAGTTGTGACCACCTCTTATGAGATCGCATGCTCCCCTTTTGGCTGTAATGAGTGGGGCTGTGAATCTCTTATTTTTTATACCGTTTTCTTTAAGCTATTAAGCTTTAAGGACCAAGCTGGTTGTGAATCTCTTATCTTTTATCCTGTTTGATTTTTTGTTTTCTCTCATCTTTTATTCCGTTTGTTATTTCGTTTGTTTTGGTTGTCACGGCACGTCGACTCTTCTATCAATTTATTCGGCACGGTAAGTTGTATTGCCGGATTTCTTTTTATTTTCCGTCTGGAGTTTCGGACTCATGTTGGAAACAAAATTGCTGCCCTTCTACTGCGTTTGAGAGTAACATTTCTCGACTTTCGACTGTTTTCAATTTTTTATTAGAAATTTGTTTATTTCCTTCTCTCTCTCTCTTTACTATTATTGCTTGATCTAATTGGTGTTTATTTTAAATCTTAGGCTGGTATAATTGATATAGTGCTTTGCTGTGATGCTTCTGATGTGCTGCCTATATATAATGTCTGCATTCTTCTCCTATCATGATAACTCTTTCCTTCCTTTCTATTTCCCACTCTTCATCTTTTCCTTCCTTTCCCTCCAAATTCCTAGTCCTATGCTATGATCGCAGAGGAGTTGCCTTCGATCCATAATTTGTTCTGATCCCGATATCGGCACGGATTTGCTTTGAAGGGATCAGCAACATACCTCCGAAATCTCGGTTAATATGGCGGGCGCCTGAAGATGGATTATATGGTGAGGGGCTCCAATGAGCAGGAATTGAAGTGGCCCTCGAGCGAGGTCACTGAAAAAGGCGCCCCAGAAGCCAGGTACACAAGAAGCTTTCAACGTTCTGTGTGTATCAAGGAATTCAAGTAGCCATGACAAAAAGTAGATGTTCATCGGAAAAACTTCATTATCGTGACTCTCGCGCAGCTGCCGTAGCAAGTAAATAAGCTAGGATTAGGATTGGACATTGGAGATGAATAGATGAGAAGGGGAGAAAGCCACGGCTATTATGTCGAAGAATGTCCACAACCAAAGCTGACATTTCCTACACCATTGGAAGTAGGAATATCCATATCACCAGGGTTAAGAAAATGCATCAATAGTTTGTCAATTACCAATTGACCATCGCCGAAATTGAGAGGCAATGAGTTCTCACGCGAAGTTACATTGCCCGGTCCAAAGTCCAACCTAGGAGGCGGCCATCGCCGTACCCAATCGCAGCGCCCTACCGGATCTCGGCTAGCAAACTGGTTCGACTGCTTTTTTTTTTTTTTTTTTTTTTGTACATATGGGTGATCACATTATTCTAGAATGAGTCGAATCCAATGTACCAAGTATAAAATTTGGATCAGAACAATAAGATATGGGTCTCTCAGCTTTCAATTTCAAAAATTGGAGTGGTAGACCATCCTGACGGTGATCCAGTCTACCGCTGAGTTGGCTTTCTTATAGTGGCTATAGTGGTAGGCCATCTTGACGGCGATTTAATCTGCTACTGAGTTGGCTTTCCTATATATATGTTGTAGCTAGACGCAGTGAACGCTCTGAAGGAGAGATCGAATGTCATAGATCAAAGGGTTAGTAGGCAGATGATCGTAGTGATCTTAACGGAGCCAACGAATCACAGTAATAGCATCCCCCTCAATAATAAGATTATGGGCGCCCAGGCTGCGAATGGCACAGAAAATACCAGCCCAAGTGGCATATAGCTCCGCTAGAGGCATCGAGGAGTCAAGAAGGCCGAATCCATCAGCTACCAGCATTGCACCATTCGATCCTCAAATTACAAAACCCGATCTTGCAGATCTACCATGAACACTCCCATCAAAGTTGATTTTGACAAACCCTAAAGGTGGGGGCTCCCAAAATATGAAGATCGTACGTCAGTGCGTTGCCAAGGCAGCATGGGAACCCCAGGGGCCAGGGCTATCAGAATCAAGAACACTTCGATAGGAAGTGTGCTCAGCTGATAAGAAGAAGGCTGTCCGACAACCCAATGAGAGGACTATACTCATTAGTAAACACAAGCCGGTTTCGGGATAACTAGACTTGATAAGCTATGTAAGCCATCGTCGTATCCCTCTGAAGGATGCCTCTTCCCAAGTCCTGCCTGATCAAGTCGAGAAAGGAGATGCAATGAGAAACAGTACCAACGTCCCAAGGCCGGTCGCCAGAAATCTGCTAGATCTATCTACCTCTGGAACAGGTGAAGATAGCATGGTCAGTCGTTTCCTCCTCAGTGCCACATAATGGGCACATAGGTTGGATGCCCAATCCTCGCCCAGAGAGCACAGAACATGTAGGAAGATAATTTTGTGCAAACTTCCAAATAAATAGCTGGACCCTAGGATGAATGGGAAGGTGCCAGATCCAAGCCACATCCAACGACTGCTGAAACTAAGGTCTGTAAACCCTGAGGAGGTCCCTGACAGGAGCACGAGCCAAACAGGATCTCTTCCAAACCCTGATGTCGGGGGTGTGATCCAGGATGAGAGGAATAGAAAGAATGCGATGATAAAGCTCGTCCCCAAAGAAGCTGGACAGCAAAGGGGTATCCCAGGTAGAATGATCATGGGCCGTAAGATCAATGACTCTCATCCCACTATGAATGGCAGTGCTGACAAAGGTTGGCCATCGAGACAGGGAGAGGTCAGCAATCCATGTATTCCGAACAACATTCACTGAGGGTCTATCACCAATCATCCATGATATATTGTTCAGGATAGCCGGAGCGTGCCGGCAGACCTCTTTCCAAAAGAAAGAGTGCCCCCGAAAAGGCTGTGGATCAGTGAAAGAAATCCAGTCATCGTATTTGGCACGCATGAATGAACTCCACATACAGTGCGGATCAAGCAAGAACCGAGTAGCATGCTTAGCAATCAACGCCTTCCTTCTAACAGTGAGAGACTGGATTCCAAGCCCCTCCTCAACAATCGGCAAGTAGACATTATCCTAAGCCAATAGATGAACACCATGTCCATCCTGCATCGAGGCCCAAAGGAAGTCCTTGAAATATCTCTCAATCTTCCTTAAGCAAGTCAATGGAACAACAGCATTAGATAACAGATAGAGAGAAAGAGAAGAGAGCACCGATCGTAATAGAGTAATCCTTTATTAGTAGAATTAACAGCTAGTCAAGGGAGCAGAAATGATAGATTCCAAGGCTGATTTGGTGCTCAGAAATAGCAGATTCCAAGGGTGATTTGATATGCAAAAATGACAGATTTCATGACTAATTTGGCGAGCCAAAGGACCAGTTAAGCGGAAGTTTTGAATTTAAATTTTGAAATTCAAATTGGCTAACTAAAGGCGCATCAAGGGGAGAATTATTTAGGCAGAAAATCAGCATCATTGCCATAAGTGTAGAGTATATTGTATATATGCATAGAATTGATAGATATTTATTCTTACCTTACATAATCATATGTATCTTATGTAATGGCTGATTTTTAGCCTTGTAATTAGTCCGACAACTTTATATAAAGTGAGCAACCCTCACAAGAAGGGGATTGAGAACAAAACCTAAATTTGACATGGTATCAGAGCAGAGAAATCACAACAGTTACTCTTCAGAATCTATCGACAGCTACCAAGCAACAGAAAAAATAAGATCCGACAGTCACCAAGAAACCCTCAAGAAATCAAGAATTCAAACAAGCCAAGAGAAAACCACGAAAATAATTTGTGGTCACCAAGAAACCCTCAAGAAATCAAGAATTCAAACAAGCCAAGAGAAAACCACGAAAATAATTTGTGGCTCTGATACCATGTCAAATTTAGTTTTGTTCTCAATCCCCTTCTTGTGAGGGTTGCTCACTTTATATAAAGTTGTCGGACTAATTACAAGGCTAAAAATCAGCCATTATATAAATTCAAAACTTTCGCTTAACTGGTCCTTTGGCTCGCCAAATTAGTCATGAAATCTGTCATTTTTGCATATCAAATCAGCCTTGAAATCTGTCATTTCTGAGCACCAAATCAGCCTTGGAATCTATCATTTCTGCTCCCTTGACTAGCTGTTAATTCTACTAATATCCCCCCTCAAATTGATGCTGGGCGATTGAGAAGCATCAATTTGTCAATTAAGAACTGATGTCGGGGATGAGAGAGAGCCTTGGTGAAGACATCAGCAGTTTGGTGTTCAGTAGAAATGTGTGGAAGAGTAATCTCCTGACGAGCAAAAGCTTCACGAATGGAATGACAATCCACTTCAATATGTTTGGTGCGCTCATGAAAAACAAGATTGGCAGCAATTTGAATAGCACTGGTATTATCAGCATGAAGAGGAGTAGGAGTAAGCTGTGGAACACTAAGTTCGTCTAACAACCCTCGAAGCCATATAATTTCAGAACAAGCAGACGACATAGCCCGATATTCAGACTCGGTGGATGACTTCGATACACGAGCCTGCTTCTTACTCTTCCAAGAAATGAGGGCGTTGCCAAGAAACATACACCAACTCGTAACAGAACGACGAGTATCCGCACAACCAGCCCAGTCGGCATCACTAAAACCCTTCAATGTATCGGCAGCTGGTGGGCAGTTTGAATTATTTGACCATTACTCGACCTGATATTTCGTTTGCTGTTCAGCAGGTCAGTCAGTTTATGCAGGCTCCTTGCCAGACATATTTGGCCGCTGTCCGTCGTCTTCTTCGATATCTCAAAGGGACATCTGGTCGTGGCTTATTTTTTTTCTCTAAGAATTCTTTACAGTTGAAGGGTTTTAGTGATGCCGACTGGGCTGGTTGTGCGGATACTCGTCGTTCTGTTACGGGTTGGTGTATGTTTCTTGGCAACGCCCTCATTTCTTGGAAGAGTAAGAAGCAGGCTCGTGTATCGAAGTCATCCATCGAGTCTGAATATCGGGCTATGTCGTCTGCTTGTTCTGAAATTATATGGCTTCGAGGGTTGTTAGGCGAACTTAGTGTTCCACAGCTTACTCCTACTCCTCTTCATGCTGATAATACCAGTGCTATTCAAATTGCTGCCAATCCTATTTTTCATGAGCGCACCAAACATATTGAAGTGGATTGTCATTCCATTCGTGAAGCTTTTGCTCGTCAGGAGATTACTCTTCCATACATTTCTACTGAACACCAAACTGCTGATGTCTTCACCAAGGCTCTCTCTCGTCCCCGACATCAGTTCTTAATTGACAAATTGATGCTTCTCAATCGCCCAGCATCAATTTAAGGGGGGATATTAGTAGAATTAACAGCTAGTCAAGGGAGCATAAATGGTAGATTCCAAGGCTGATTTGGTGCTCAGAAATGGCAGATTCCAAGGCTGATTTGATATGCAAAAATGATAGATTTCATGACTAATTTGGTGAGCCAAAGGACCAGTTAAGCGGAAGTTTTGAATTTAAATTTGAAATTCAAATTGGCTAACTAAGGGCGCATCAAGGGGAGAATTGTTTAGGCAAAAATCAGCATCATTGCCATAAGTGTAGAGTATATTGTATATATGCATAGAATTGATAGACATTTATTCTTACCTTACATAATCATGTGTATCTTATGTAATGGCTGATTTTTAGCCTTGTAATTAGTCCGATAACTTTATATAAAGTGAGCAACCCTCACAAGAAGGGGATTGAGAACAAAACCTAAATTTGACATCCTTGCCATCATAGATAGTCCAGTGACCTGCCACCCGTCCAGTCAATCTTAGGCATGCCTCTCTAGGTCACTAAAGTCAGAGATCCTTGGTCGTCTTCCTGTTATAGGTTTTCCTAGATAGGATAGCCAGTCAGCCTATGCAAAGATGCCCATGATTTGCATGATAGGCCCCTTAAAGTAGGAGTCAACCTCGGACTAAAACATACCAAGTGAATTGAGACCCCTAAAACCCTAAATCCAATAGGCCAGCAGAAGATATAAAGGTCCCGAACTCAGCTTGGTCGGCAGATCCAGTAGATTGCCTGCCCCCTTTCTTCTCAAAGGCCCTCACAATGCAGTTAAAATCATCTGCAATAAGGGAGGAAAATCCCTAAGCAAGAGAGACTGAAGCTCATCCCAAAGCACTCGACGCTTCCTATAGTCGGTACTAGCATAAACACCCGAGAGGAGCCAAGGGATAGAGCTCTCCTCGGATATGACCAGAGCAACTTGCTGACCACAACAATGAAATACATCCACTCTAATATTGTTATTCCTCCATAGTACCAAAATACCATCAGAGAGACCGACAGACTCGACTGCATAAGACACCCAAGATCTGGAAATCTATTTGCGAAAGCGAGCCAGACTAGCCCCAGACAACCAGGTCTCCAATAGAATACAAATGTCAAAACTATGAAGCTGCAGAAGCCTCCCAAATGAGGAGCGAAATGATGGTTTTAGTGCTCCTCTCACATTCCAGATAAGTAACTTCATCTTGAGGCTTGATTGGGGAGAACCCCGATCTTTACCCTTGTCATCTCCTCATCACATTCCATAGGTCCCTTAGCACAGCAGTCATCAGACTGGGATGAGTCCATCACCTCAACAGTATCAGCCTGCTGGATGGCCTGCTTCAGCTGTAGTACAAAAGACTCATGGGTGCAGCCCACCAACTGATTCGAGTGAGTGGTAACTGAACCAATCCCCAGATCGGGCCCTACCTTATATCGGGACTTCTTGGTCCTCGGATCAGACAGGGTATCCGGCCCCGGGCAGAGTCGGAGGAAGCCGAAAAAGTAAAGGATGCATGTCCACTGCCTTTAACGGTGAGAGGGGCCTTCCCTTTTGCTTTAGAGGATCCAGAAGCCACTTTCTGTATCATAGGCTCCACAAGACGGGCCCTCTTAGATGGGCAAGGATTGGATTCCTTACGGGTCTTCGGGCACCCGGACCCTTTTCCATAGCCCAAATTAGGAAAAAGGATTGTCATCACTGCTTTCAGGCAGCAGGGTATTAGGCTTCAAAGTATCAGTTTGGGTTCCTCCCTCAGTGACAACCGGCACTCTATCAATATCCTAGCATGCAGACTGGGATTGCACAATGGTCTCCTAAGCCATCAGCACAGTCGAGGAGGAGGACGGACCTCCCCGCCCTGTTCCCTGATTCAACAGTACCACCAGCGCGGCAGGGGACCGGCCATTCTGTCGTTGGGCAATTTTCTTTGGAATTTGCCAACCTTCCCTAGAAACAAAGGTGGGAATAGAATCCGGCTGAGCCACCTCCCTGGGAGTCGGACTCTGATCCTGGGTGTGCCTTCATCGCCTAATAGCGGCCATCCAGGGACCAAACCTGAGGTCGGTCGAGGAAGACGCCTGATCCGCCGACGACTCACAAGAATCGGCAAAGTGCAAGGAGCCATAGTGAGCACAAATGCCTTCAATGTTCTCGTATGAGAACTGCTGCCAGAAGGGATTGTCGATCCCTCGAACCCGCGCCCCTGGCCGGAGGGAATTGCCCAAGTCGACACAGACACAAGCTCGGGCAAAACACCCCCGTTTCCTCGCTTTGGTAGAATCATCCGAATATAAGAAGTCCCCAGCCACCGAAAGGATGGAGGATAAGATGTCCTCTACCCAGAATTCTATTGGAAGTTGAGGAAGACGGATCCAAAGCAGGGCTTGAAGGAGAGAATCAACTGCCGGAATGAATTTAAGCTGCCATTTCGCAACCACAATCACTTGACCATTAGCTACCCAGGACCTTCCTAGGACTAGGTCTTTGGCTTGGGAGTCTGAGAAGCGGAAGATATAGTGCTGGTGAGCCAGAGAAATCGCTTCAACATCCCCAGGAATTCCAGCGTGGTGAAATTCTCTAACTATCGCCTCCGACGGAACCCATCGGGAAAGACCGCTAGGATCGCCTGATGCCCCCAATTGCTCACCTCGTTCTCCAGCGATTGTACCGGAACATGGATGTTGTTTAGGAACGGTCGAGCAACCTTTGAAACCTCAGTCGGGGAGGGTGATAGGGCAACCCAACCGAATCGGCCATTCGGAGCTCGACGCCATAGTCCTCCAGCACTCCTTGCCCCATTGGACGCTATCGAACTAGGTGCAGGAGGGTTCACCATAGCTCAAATAGAGGTAGGCACTGGGCCGTGCCACCCATGGCACGGCACGGCTCAGGCCCACATAGGTCGTGCCAGGCACGGCCCAGTAAACCGTGCTGTGCCGGATGCAAAAAAATTTTTCTGTTGGCCCAGCACGGCACGGCCCATGATGGGCCTAGGCCGGCCCGCCGTGCCGGCCCAGGTGGGCCGTGCCAAGCATGGCCCCTGGGGCATGGGCCGTGCACGGCTCAAATAAAAAAAAATTTGTAAAAAAATATTTTTTTTTTGATAAATTAAAAAATTATTAGGAATAAAGAAATTTTATTTATATGAAGCCACCTTAATGGTGGGGGGTTTGGCATAGACCCCTACCAGTTTATTAATTTAAAATCAAAATAATACAGAAGGGAGGGGGGCTAGGCCTGACCTCAGAACATAATACAATAAGTAAGGAGAAAAAATAGAAAGAAAAAAATAAAGATGACTTACTTTAAGTTTTTAACAATTTAAAAAATAAAAATATACAATTATAAAAGTAGAAATGACTCACTCATCACTCATCAGTAGTATTTGTGTCATCATCATCTTCACTGGTTAAGTCATGTCCACCTTTATCTTGAAGCCTCGCCTTAGCATTCAACCAATCTTTGAAGCAGATAAGATCTCAACTGTCTCGTCAGTCATTTTACTTCTCTTTTCGTCCAAAATATGTTGACCTGCACTGAAAGCGGATTCCGATGCTACTGTGGACATTAGCACAGCTAAAATATCTCGTGCAATGGCAGATATAACAGGATATTAATTTCTAACACTCTTTCACCAAGCTAATACATCTAGACATTCTATTTGATCTTCATCATATGTAAAATAAAGATCGTTTCATAAATAAAATTCCAATTCATTACTTAAAGATGAAGAAGATGAAGCATGTGCGTGTCTTCTAATGAATGAAAAAATAGATGACGAATGAGATCTAGAAGAAGCAGAGCTTTGAGCAGATATTCTAGATCCACAAATTTTATCATTATATAAATCATAAATATTATTAAGAAGTTGTGTTACCTCATCTTTAGCAGGTTCAGGATTTTGATTCATGTTTTCATAATATTGATCAATTAAAAAATTTACACCATTTAATTTAACTCTAGGATCAAAACAGCAGCTAAGTTATGCAATGGACATATCCTATTCTAATATTCATTCCATTTAGTTTTCATATTATGTATAATAGGCATTAAAACTTCATGATATCTATATTCTTTAAATTTTTTACTAATTACATATGCTTTTTGTAAAAATGAACAAGAAGTTGGATAATAAATACATGAAAGAACATTTGTAGCATCATAAAAAATAACCAAAAAATCTTCTAAAATTTTACCTTGATTCTAATCAGCTTCAGTTAATGTAAATTCTAATCCACACTCATTAATATAAGCACTTAATAAGTTCTTATATGGATATGCATCATGTATCATGGCATAGATACTATTCCAACGAGTTATTACACCAAGTTTAAATTTTTAAAATGTTTACCATGATTTACACATAATTATTTAAATTCTTGAAGTCTTGACCTTGAAGCATGAATAAAAGAAATTGCATTTCTAATTTTTGAAATAATCTCTTAAATTATGTTCATGCCAGATTGAGCATAAATATTTAATATATGACATGCACATCTAATATGAAATAATTGTCCATCTAAAATGGGATGCAAAGAGTCGTTTAATAATGCAACAACAGAATTATTATTAGATGCATTATTAAAAGTAATTGATATTATTTTATTATTAATATTATATGAGCATGCGGTTTGATAAATATATTTAAAATTTGTTGTCCTGAATGCGGAAAATCAAAAGCACGAAAAGCAATAATTCATTTATTTAATTGCCAATCATTATCAATATAATGAGCAGTAACAACAATAAAATAATTACTACCTACCGACCAAATATCAGAAGTTAAAAGAAATTCTAGCATTTAAATTTGAGAGGCTTTCAATTAAACTTTGTTTCATTGCTAAAAAGTTTGTCATAGCCACTCTTCTAAAGGTACGGCTACTAGTTCTTTTATAAGCAAGTTGTAGGCCTAATTGAACATATCTTTCAAAATTATAATATTCAGATAAACTGAAAGGTAATTCATCTTGAACTATCCATCTTACCAGTAATTTTCTCTGATTTTCGTGGTTATATGCAAAATTGCCTACAAGTGATCCCTCTTGTATATTAAGGATACATTGCTGATTGGAATCATGCATCCTATGACTCTCTTGATGTCTTTTAGATGCCTTGTTCCCCAAGTACTAGAACAACTGTAAAGTTTTGCATATTTTTTACATTTTACTTATATATTCCATCAACCATAATTCTATCAAAATCAATCCAATATTACTAGTCCTCTTACGAGAAGAGGTTTGACATTCACTGACACTGGCTCTAGATGGAACTTGGAGATGAGATTGGGGTTGGGGTCCTTGGGGATTAGTTTCCTCACCCTCAGAAAAAGGGTACATGTTAAAATTACTTTCGTTAAAAGATGTTATATCTAAAATTTTTAATTAATAAATGTAAAAAAATAAAAACTAACCCACAAAAGGAATTGATAAAAGATCAGAGGTGGAGACATGGAGCCGAGATTTGTGAGCTTCCTCTTGCGCTCTTGCCTCTCAACAAGAAGTGACCTTGTAGCACTTAACTACTTGCTTGAGCACTTACCACTTGTAAGAACACTTGCAAACTAAAAATTAAATTGCTAATCTACTAGAGCACTTGCCAGAAGAGAGAAATAGTAGTAATAGAGAATAGTTGGTTTGGTGTGGTATGAATGAGGGAGAAATGGGCTATTTATAGAAGTTTCATTTTTTTTTCAAAACTACCCTTTGATATAGCCGTTATCTGACTGTTGGGAGGGGTAAAATGGTCTAAACCCTTCCAACAGCTTTTTAACGGCTATATAGTCGTTAAAAATAACTATTTTGTAAGAGTCATGCCTTGGCACGGCCCATGAGGGTCGTGCCTTGAGTCGTACCTTGGCACGGCCCACAAGGTTCATGCCAAGGCATGACCCAGCTGGTGCCAGCCGTGCCTAGGCACCAGCCTAGGCCTAGGTGGGTCGTGCCATGGCACGGCCCGTCTGGGCTCGGCACGGCTCGTGACCCAAAATGGGCCACAGGTCGTGCTGGGTCTGAATTTTTTTTTCCGTATCGTGCCTAGCATGGCCCATTTGTTAATGGATCGTGCCAGGCATGGTACGATAATTCTAAAGGCACGATGGGCTCGGGCCATGCTGTACCAGGCACAGCCTAGTGCCCACCTCTAAGCTCAAATATAAATGATCAGAATCACCGTCAAAGTACAATGGAGATAGGAGAAGACACAGTTGAACACGAATCTTAAAGCACTCGCAAAGGAAGACACAGTCGGTTCCAACTTCAAAGGACAAAAAAAAATTAGGGATGGCAACTTTTCTCGTTTGGTCATTTATCCAACCGGTACTATTTTTAATGGGTCGAGAAATCCTCGGTCTAAACGGCTTAACGGGTAACGAGGATTTTTCATTAAAGGCTAAACGGGTAAACGGCCCGAGGACGGTATTCTCCGCCCCATCCCCGTTTACCCATCATCGTCCCCGTTAGCTTTAATATAATATATTTAAATTTTAAATATATATTAATATATTAAAAATTAAAAATTAAAAAAATATATATATATATATAGTAAAATATGTTTAAATTTATTCTTCTCGACTCTTGCTCTTACTCTTCCTTCTTTCACGGAGCCGTCTCTTACTCTTCCTTCTTTCACGCAGTCGATCTGAAGTTCTGAACATCAAAGCCAAACGAGAACCTAACTCCATCGTCTATTTTCACTAATCACTCCCCCATCGACGCCCTTCAACACCTTTTTCTTTCTTCAGTACACTATCTCTTTTCTTTATTTTTAAAGAAAGATATCTTTTTATTTTTTACTTTAAAATTTAAATGTATTCTTTTTTGACGATTATTGCGTTGGAAATCTTTTCTATCTCGTTTGTTATTGCATTTGTTGCCGCTGGGATCCGTCCTCCGGCTCGGGCGCGATCGGGCTACAGCGTGGGCTCCCTCCTAGGCGGACCTGCAAGACAGTCCTCACGCGAGAGGCGTTGGGGGTGGCCCTCTGCGGAAGACCCTTCGATGCCCAAGTCAGTGGAGACCAGCAATCAACAAATATGGGAGAAGGATCCCCCGGGAAGAGTTCCTCCGAGCTCTCGTGGGAGCTTTCATGACGGAGTGTAAGAACTGCGAATGAAAAATGGGCGTAGAATAGCCGTACCTGAGAGGCTTGAGGGTGGTAGTATTTATAGGCGGTCACCTGACTTCTTGGACGTGCTCTGTATGAGGTCTAAAAGTTGTTGGGATTCGAAACGGATTCGAATCAGGTTGTTACAGGGCCGGTAGGATCCATATCTGGTTAGTTAGAGGATCGACGGCTGGGAGGCAGGGAGAGCTGGCCGATGGCTCGAGACTCAGTGGCTGCGTGGTCCCTAGGCCACTATTGTAGGTCCTAGGCCACGTTTTGGCATGATTCCTTGTTTGAAATCTTATTCTGTTACAGTGAATTTGAACTCTCCCGCGCCAGATTCCGCAGAGGTCTGAAGTAGCTCGGATCGAATGGCCGAGGAATGGTCTGGCCTTGATGGCAGTAGCATAAGAATAGCTCGGGTTGCCGAGGCATAAGGTTGGCCGAACCTGCCGAAGTACAATGTGGTTGGCCGAGTCGAACTTCTGTGAAGCATGGAGTCAAGAACTCTTTGTCTCGGCTTTATGATGTCATCCTTCTTTACGCAAAAAGTGCCAAGGGGGCAACGTTGCAGCCATAAATGCCTTAATGATGGAAGGAGATAAGGCATTAAATGCGGTAAATGCACATGGCCTTTATGAGGCCATAATTGCGTTGGTGCGAAGGTCATAGCGCGGTTGCGAAAACTGAGCTAGAGTGCCGAGGCATGTTGGCCGAAGCATATTTGCCGATGCATGTTTGCCAAAGTCGAACTATATTTGCCGAGGCATGTTGGCCGAACTATATTTGCCGAACTATATTTTCTGAAGCATATTGGCCGAACTATACTTTCTCTTCTTTTTATTCCATTAAATGCTGGCCAAGTCATTATGACCGTTTCTGCACCATTGAATGCTCCGACTTATTGATTTGACGGATATTAATGAGGGGGCCCTTGGGAGAACCCACGCACATAGCGTGACCCTTTTTCCCTCTTGTTCTCTTTCTTCATAATGAGGAGACTCTTATCGCTAGAATGTCGTGCCAGCAGGGCATTTGGACTGGGCGCGACCCCATCGCCGATGTGAGCGGTCAACAATGCAATGACGATTTTACCCCTCATCACATGCCCCCCACTCCCTAGTCCAAAGTGTAATTTCGGATATAGGGAGTAGAATTCTGGAGCAATCTTATTTAGGGGACGTGTCATTCGATCCTCTGTAGAGGAAGTATTTATCTCTGTGTAGGTTAGAGAAAGGCCGGGGCGGCCCTATTGCTGAAGTAAAATAAGGTGCTTTAGTTGCACTAGAGTGTCCGAGAAATTATCCGGCTAGGACGAAGCTTTAGTGCTGTATCACTCGGATTGGCCGAGGCTGCAGAAATATATCACTCAGTCTTCGATCGAGGCTTTTGATAATAAGAGATGCACTCCGGCTCTGGCCGGGGCTTTTGATAATAAGAGATGCACTCCGGCTCTGGCCGAGGCTTTTGAAGATCAATAAGAGATGCACTCCGGCTCTGGTCGGGCTTTTAAAGATCAATAAGAAATTCCCTCCGGCTTTAGCCGAGGGTTCCGACATGTCACTCAGTTTTGGCCGAGGTTTATGTTAATAGGTGATGCCCTTCGGCTCTGGCCGAGGCTTTTGATAATAAGAGATGCACTCCGGCTCTGGCGAGGGCTTTTGATAATAAGATATGCACTCCGGCTCTGGCCGGGGATTTTGATAATAAGAGATGCACTCCGGCTCTGGCCGGGGCTTTTGATTATAAGAGATGCACTCCGGCTCTGGCCGGGGCTTTTGATAATAAGAGATGCACTCCGGCTCTGGCTCTTCTCATTGTAACTTTCAAGGAGAGTTATAAGAATTTCGCAGGCCTTTTAAAAACTGAATTTAATTCAATGAATAAAAATGGGTCTAGAAAGAGCGTATTTTATGGATGAATTTATTACTCGGTTGTTGCCGAGCCTTCTCAAGATGCTATTCGGTTGTAACCGAGGCTTCCAAATATTAATTGCTACTCGGTTGTAACCGAGGCTTCAAATAATAAATTACTCGGTGTTGCCGAGCCTTCAAATAACAAATAACTCGTTGTTGCCGAGCCTTCCCAAGATGCTACTCGGTTGTAACCGAGGCTTCCAAATAATAAATTAATCGGTGTTGCCGAGCCTCCAAAGAATTACTCGGTGTTTTCGAGCCTTCAAAGATGCTACTCGGTTGTAACCGAGGCATCTAAATAATAAATTACTTGGTGTTGTCGAGCCTTCAAATAATTACTCGGTGTTTCCGAGCCCTCAAAGATGCTACTCGGTTGTAACCGAGGCTTCCAAATAATAAATTACTCGGTATTGCCGAGCCTTCAAATAATTACTCGGTATTTTTGAGCCTTCAAGATTATATTTTACTTGGCGCTGCCAAGGTTCGGAGACCGTTACTCGATTGTAGCCGAGCCTTCAAGATTATATTTTACTTGGCGCTGCCAAGGTTCGGAGACCGCTCGGCCCAGTCGAGGATTATAAAGATTATATTTTACTTGGCGCTACCAAGGTACGGAGATTGCTCGGCCCGGTCGAGGATTTATACGACCTGCTTCTTATTGCAGTTTTCAAAGAGAGTTATAAGAATTTCGCAGGCCTTTTAAAAACTGAATTTAATTCAATGAATAAAAATGGGTCTAGAAAGAGCGTACTTTTATGGATGAATTTATTACTCGGTTGTTGCCGAGCCTTCAGAAATATATCACCTCGGTCTTTGGCCGATGCTCTGGGAACCTTTAGAAATATATTACTCGGTTGTTACTGAGCCTTCTCAAGATGCTACTCGGTTGTAACCGAGGCTTCCAAATATTAATTGCTACTCGGTTGTAACCGAGGCTTCAAATAATAAATTACTCGTGTTGCCGAGCCTTCAAATAACAAATTACTTTGTTGCCGAGCCTTCCCAAGATGCTACTCGGTTGTAACCGAGGCTTCCAAACATGCCACTTGGTTGTAACCGAGGCTTCCAAATAAATTACTCTGTGTTGCCGAGCCTTCCAAGATGCTACTCGGTTGTAACCGAGGCTTTCAAATAATAAATTACTCGGTGTTGCCGAGCCTTCAAAGAATTACTCGGTGTTTCCGAGCCTTCAAAGATGCTACTCAGTTGTAACCGAGGCTTCCAAATAATAAATTACTCGGTGTTGCCGAGCCTTTAAAGAATTACTCGGTGTTTCTGAGCCTTCAAAGATGCTACTCGGTTGTAACCGAGGCTTCCAAATAATAAATTACTCGGTGTTACCGAGCCTTTAAAGAATTACTCGGTGTTTCCGAGCCTTCAAAGATGCTACTCGGTTGTAACCGAGGCTTCCAAATAATAAATTACTCGGTGTTGCCGAGCCTTTAAAGAATTACTCGGTGTTTTCGAGCCTTCAAAGATGCTACTCGGTTGTAACCGAGGCTTCCAAATAATAAATTACTCGATGTTGCCGAGCCTTCAAATAATTACTCGGTATTTCTGAGCCTTCAAGATTATATTTTACTTGGCGCTGCCAAGGTTCGGAGAATTTTGTTGCTCGGCCCAGCCGAGGTTCGGAGATTTTTACTTGGCCCTGCCAAGGTTCGGAGAATTTGTTGCTCAGCCCAGCCGAGGTTCGGAGATTTTTACTTGGCCCTGCCAAGGTTCGGAGAATTTTGTTGCTCGGCCCAGCTGAGGTTTGGAGATTTTTACTTGGCCCTGCCAAGGTTCGGAGAATTTGTTGCTCGGCCTAGCCGAGGTTCGAAGATTTTTACTTGGCCCTGCCAAGGTTCGGAGAATTTTGTTGCTCGGCCCAGCCGAGGTTCGGAGATTTTTACTTGGCCCTGCCAAGGTTCGGAGAATTTGTTGCTCGGCCCAGCCGAGGTTCGGCAGGGTTCGAAGAATTTGTTGCTCGGCCCAGCCGAGGTTCGGAGATTTTTACTTGGCCCTGCCAAGGTTCGAAGATTTTGTACTTGGCCCTGCCAAGGTTCAGAGATTTTTACTTGGCCCTGCCAAGGTTCGGAGAATTTGTTGCTCGGCCCAGCCGAGGTTCGGAGATTTTTACTTGGCCCTGCCAAGGTTCGGAGAATTTGTTGCTCGGCCCAGCCGAGGTTCGGAGATTTTTACTTGGCCCTGCCAAGGTTCGGAGATTTTGTTGCTCGGCCCAGTCGAGGTTCGGAGATTTTTACTTGGCCCTGCCAAGGTTCGGAGATTTCCTGTGCAAATAGGCAACTCGGTCGTGCCGAGGATTGGTGAGCAGCACCTATTTCTTTTCGCAATCTTTGGCAACATAATGTGTGATGATTCACGTTGTAAATTACGAAAATACGTGCCGACAGGAAGGTATAATAAGGCATATCAAAATGGACTTATAGAGGACATACCCTATTGATAATACTTACGGAGATTGTCCGAGTTCCACGTCCGGGGGACAGACTTTCCGTTTAGATCTTGCAGCTTATAGGTTCCCGGTCCAATGATCTCCGCCACTTGGTAGGGGCCTTCCCAATTTGGTGCCAGTTTTCCTTGCTCCAGTGGTTTGGAGACAGATATTTTTCGGAGAACAAGGTCGCCGGGCGAGAAAGATCTTCCTTTGACTCTGGAGGCATGATAGCATCCGCGGATAGGGGGGTCCTATCTCCACGGGGATGACAGCTTCTATACCGAAGGCTATTCGGAACGGGGTCTTGCCTGTGGAAACTCTCTGTGTGGTGCGGTAGATCCACTGGCCAAGGTTGAAGCTGGACGTTGGACTTCTGTGAAGCATGAAGTCAAGAACTCCTTGTCTTGGATTTATGACGCCATCCTTCCTCACGCAAAAGGTGCCTAAGGGGCAACGCGGCAGCCATAAATGCCTTAATGATGGAATGAGATAAGGCATTAAATGCAGGTAGATGCACATGGCCTTTATGAGGCCATAAATGCCTTGGTGCGCATAGCGCGGCTATGGAAGCCGATCTGTTGTGCCAAGGCAGGGAGAAGGCGGAGACGGCGTCGAGTCATGGTGGGAGGTCACTGGGGAGAGGGATCGGGCTCGCCGAGATCTGGAGGGATCTCTGTCGCAGCCCCCTTGCGGGACTAGTCTGGCCTCCTTAGGTCGACATGGGGTGTCCGCAACTCCATGCGGACCAGAAGAAGAAATGGCTGGAGAAAGAGGAGCTGCGGCCTCTTCGAGGAGGCATGAAGCAGGGGCAGCTATAACTGGATGGGGAGCTGTAAGGCGCTCCTGAACCGGACGGGTCAGGGCTTGGACCTGCTGGATCAGGGTGGCGAACTGGTCCTGGGTCACTGGAACAGCTGGTGGCGACGGAGTCTCAGCTGGTGGCGGCGGCAGTGCCACGATACTCATCGGATCGGGTCTCTGGGAGGTGACCCGGTCCTGGGCTTCAGAAGTTGCCCTTCTCCGATTAGCTATTGGAGATGTTCTCTTCCAGATTGAGATCCTTGTCTCCTTTTTTTCAAGTTTAACGGGACTTGAGGCCCTTCCTCTAGCGCTAATCTGTTGCCGCTGGGATCCGTCCTCCGGCTCGGGCGTGATCGGGCTGCAGCGTGGGCTCCCTCCTAGGCGGACCTGCAAGATAGTCCTCACGCGAGAGGCGTTGGGGGTGGCCCTCTGCGGAAGACCCTCCGACGCCCAAGTCAGTGGAGACCAGCAATCAACAAATATGGGGAGAAGGATCCCCCGGGAAGAGTTCCTCTGAGCTCTCGTGGGAGCTTTCATTGCGGAGTGTGAGAACTGCGAATGAAAAATGGGCGTAGAATAGCCGTACCTGAGAGGCTTGAGGGTGGTAGTATTTATAGGCGGTCACCTGACTTCTTGGACGTGCTCTGGATGAGGTCTGAAAGTTGTTGGGATTCGAAACGGATTCGAATCAGGTTGTTACAGGGCCGGTAGGATCCATATCTGGTTAGTTAGAGGATCGACGGCTGGGAGGCGGGGAGAGCTGGTCGATGGCTCGAGACTCAGTGGCTGCGTGGTCCCTATGCCACTATTGTAGGTCCTAGGCCACGTTTTGACATGATTCCTTGTTTGGAATCTTATTCTGTTACAGTGAATTTGAACTCTCCCGCGCCAGATTCCGCAGAGGTCTGAAGTAGCTCGGATCGAATGGCCGAGGAATGGTCTGGCCTTGATGGCAGTAGCATAAGAATAGCTCGGGTTGCCGAGGCATAAGGTTGGCCGAACCTGCCGAAGTACAATATGGTTGGCCGAGTCGGACTTCTGTGAAGTCAAGAACTCTTTGTCTCGGCTTTATGACGCCATCCTTCTTTACGCAAAAAGTGCCAAGGGGGCAACGTTGCAGCCATAAATGACTTAATGATGGAAGGAGATAAGGCATTAAATGCCTTAAAGCAGTTAAATGCACATGGCCTTTATGAGGCCATAATTGAGTTGGTGCGAAGGTCATAGCGCGGTTGCGAAAACTGAGCTAGAGTGCCGAGGCATGTTGGCCGAAGCATATTTACTGATGCATGTTTGCCGAAGTCGAACTATATTTGCCGAGGCATGTTGGCCGAACTATATTTGCCGAGGCATGTTGGCCGAAATATACTTTCTCTCTCTTTTTATTCCATTAAATGCTAGCCAAGTCATTATGACCGTATGCTCCGGCTTATTGATTTGACGGATATTAATGAGGGGGCCCTTGGGAGAACCCACGCATATAGCGTGACCCTTTTTTTCCTTTTGTTCTCTTTCTTCATAATGAGAAGACTCTTGTCGCTAGATGTCGTGCCAGTAGGGCATTTGGACTGGGCGCGACCCCATCGCCGATATGAGCGGTCAACAATGCAATGACGATTTTACCCCTCATCAGCATTAAAGATAATATGCATTTCTTAAGAGGCCTAAATCAAACTATTTTAGAAATCGAAGAATCTCTTATATGTATCAATATCATTATTTGGTTGTTCTTGATTAGTCTCCATCTTACTCTAAAAAATTTAATTTTTTTAATTTTTAATAAATTATAAATTTAATAAAATAATTTTATTTTTTTATAAACAGGCAAATGGATACCTAGTGGGTACCTATTTACCCGATCGAATATCTCCGTTTCCGTCTCGTTAACTATAACAGTTTTTAATAGGACGGGGAACAGGGGCATTTTTTCTAACGGGGATGGGACCGATATAGATCGCCCCGAGCCATTGCTACCCCTAAAAAAAATCCTCCTCCCTTAATGTGCATTAAAATTAAAAAAAATATAGTAAAATATTAATTAAGGTTTTTACTCTGAGCCATCACTCAAAATTTGAGGTTTTAATACCCTACAACCACGTCCCGTCGTTCCATTTTTCATCTTATCCAAACTAACTCCAATCATATTTATATTTAGGCTAAACTATAGTATTAACCCTTGAACTTAAGGGGTTGTGTCACTTTGATCCCTAAACTTCAAAAAGTTATAAAAATAATTCTAAACTTTTTTTTTATTTCACTTTGATCCCGTTAAATAAAAAAGATACCGTTAATTTTTGTCCCACATGGCAGCGTACTTGGCATTCAGATGGTAAAATCAAATTAAAATTCATGACTAACCTATTAATTTATTAATTTAATATTTAAAATTAATAAAAAATAAAATAAACTCATCGTCCCTTTTCGCCCGCTTCTTTTCCTTCGCTGCAGCCTCCTCCGTTCCTTCTCCCCCCCGCCTCCGGACCTCCTCCCCTGCACCCTCGCAATGGAGGGCCGCGGGTGGAGGATCAGCATGCCAGCCGCTACGCTACGAGGATCTTCCAGTTGACCCGAGAGGTTGGGCACAAGTCGGACGGCGAGACCATCCGATGGCTCCTTCAGCACGCGTAGCCCGCCATCCCAGCCATTGCCACCACCATAGACGGCACCATCAAAATCCCCACCCAGACTCCCTCCGTCTCCGGGAGCACCACCTCAGCCGTGGACAGTCCCGGAGGGGAAGAATCCGCAACGAAGCGGAGGAAGAAGCTACAACCCACACGGGCATCAGACCCGCTGCTCCATGGTGACGATGCCATTTCCATCTCGACGGGTTTTGCCCCCATCGTGGTGGCGAGAGCGGCGCCCTTTGGGCTGGTACCCGATCGTAGCGACAGGCCCACTGCTCCATGGTGACGGTGCCATTTCCATCTCGACGGGTTTTGCCCTCATCGTGGTGGTGGGGGCGGCACCCTTTGGGCTGGTACCGATTGGGAGGTGGGGAACATCGTCGGCGGGAGTGTAATACCTCCAGCTCTCTGGATGCTCCTATCCTCATCGGCAATTGCGACAGGATCGTCGACCCAGCAGCCATAGATATGGTCATTGTCGTCTCCGCCGCAGAGATGAAGGGGGGTGGAGAGGGAGGTGGTTGCAAGGGTGTAAGGGAGGAGAGAGGAGGCTCGAAGGTGAAGGGAGAAGGAACGAAGAAGGCTGCAACGCAGAAAAAGAAAGGACGATGGAGTTTGTTTTTATTTTTTTATTAATTATTAAATATTAAATTTATGGATTAATAGGTTAGCCATGGATTTTAATTTAATTTTACCATCTAAATACCACGTGTACTACTACATTAGATAAAATTAACATTGTCTCTTCTATTTAACGATATGGATCAAAATGAAACAAAAAAAATAAGAACATTTTTATAACTTTTTAAAATTTAGAAACCAAAGTGACACAATCCCTAATTTCAAGGGTTAATATTATAATTTAGCCTTATATTTATCATCAACATTAAATTTAAAAATTAAATTATTAATTCTTATCAATGATTGAAGAAATTACAATTAAAATTTTAAGTTTTAGATGGAATGACCAGACTGAAATCATCACATAGTGCCATGGATAAATATATATGATAATATAGTTAGCATCGAATACAACTTATTATGATTTATTATCATATAAATGGTATGAATAAATTTGATCATATAAAGTTGTATGCAGTTATGATTTATATAGATATATTTATTTATTTATATCTATACACATGTATTTCATATACAAATATATTACATTGGGCATAAATCTAACACTTGTGATGAGGATTGAGACTTGTACTTAAGGACGGTAGGACCTTAAGGTAGTGTTTGAAATAGGAGATAAAAGAGATATCCCTTAGATATCCCTTCTTATTCCCAAAAGCCATAACTATAAGGGATAGCAGAGAATAAAGTTAACCAAAGAATAATCCATGGTTAACCATGGAATATCCCCTCAATTTATTTCCTAAAGAATGCAGAAATAGCTGATTATCCCTCCAAATAAGAGTAAAAAAGGTTATCCTATGGATTTACCTTTTTGCATTTGATATGATCAATGGGATAGCCAAGGGATATCCAGGAAATAAACTCTATCGTATACTTATCCATGAATAATATTTTTTCTATCAAACACTACCTAAGGCTATGTTTGATATGGTGAATAAGGAAAGATATCCCCCTTATCCTCAAATGCTATAGCTACAGAGGATAGTGCTAAAAAAATTTAACCATGTGGGATAACCCATGTTTAACCATGGGTTATTTCCTGAACCTATTCCCTAAAGAATCCAGGAATAACTAAAGTTATCCTTGATGGCAGAATGGTAATTTTAAAAAAGTACTTATCCCCTCAGCTATCCCCTAGATAAATGCTATCATGTACATTTATTCAGAAATAGCTAAAAAGCTATCAAACACAGCCTCTAAGAGCATTCAAAACAATCATAACAACATAATTTTGAGATCAAACGCCCCAAAAAAGTCCCAAGTCTCAACACCAAGCTTTATTGCCTGACATGCAATGAATAGATACGGTACAGCTACAAGTTCATCGTCATACAGGCATCTTCTCTGAAACATCATCAGAGTACACGAGTCATCATAAAAGCTGTCCCTTGAGCAAATCGCCACCACCTCACTACAACAAACGAGGAGAATGGAAACAAAAAGGATATTACGGTGGCACATAGATTGCTTTCTCCGGCAACCATATACGTTATGAAAGCCTATCATGATGCACATCTGACCATACAGAAAAGACAATCCTCTGAAAAAAGTAGTGAATTAAAGAGAAAACAACAGTGGCAGAGAAAAGGTGGAAGAGATGGGGACAGCTTTTTTTATCCCCACTTTATATAATGCTGAGCAGCAGCAGAATGCCTTTGCAACAAATGCTCGCCTGCCCAATCAGCCTTGGTGACAATGCCCTCAAAACAAATGCTCTCCCGCTCAATCGCCTTGTAGACAATAGAGTTGACGGATGTTCCCAGAACCTGCCATTAGAATTACAAACCCGTAGATCAATAGAACTTCTATTGTTTCAGTTTGCAATAAAGCCCATAATTCAAATGATCACGTTCACATGGGTTCCTTTATCATATATCAGCAATTAATTTGAAACCTAATTGGTACAAAAGCAAGGTCATCTGGCTTTCTCCAAGACAAGTGCCAACTTCACTGGATTGAAACTAGATCAGACTGTTGCATTGGGTTCAATTCTAAGCTAATACAACATTGCGTCCTTATGTGCAACAGTTGAAATGTAAAATGCCATAGGAAGATACCAGTGTGACGCTTTTCTCTTTGTTCTGGAAAGGGCATACATGAATTTGTGGTATAACATGTTTTCTCAAAAATAAGTATAAAATGGTTGCTATTGTTGGATAGCTAAACAGTGTCTTTAATAAACATATTAGCTTTGGACAAATGAAGGAACCATGAACTTCTAATGAAAAGAAAAAGAAACCAGAAGTGAAAGGCATCAGGATGTTAGGTGTCCTTTCAAAATGCATAAGCAATGGACCAAGAGTGAACCTCATTTGGGTTTTTTTTTGGGCTTCCAAGATAGGCATGCGGGAGAAAATTAACCATATTTTCTAGGTTAAGTTGCCACAAGATTTTTTTTTTCTAACAAACAGGGGAATCCTCTATTCTCATGAGATAAGGAATATTTATCTCTAGAACATCATCTAATTCAATTGATGTGATGCCTGAGTGATCTAGATTCTAAACATCAAAATTGTGTATAGAAAGCAAAGAGCAGAGTAAATTACCATAGAGCCAGTCCTTAAAATGAACATGAAGAGCACATGCCAATTCCTGTTTTCTGCTCTCCTCGAGTTGCGCGTCCCTTATAGCTTGTTGGATGTCACACATAATTGAATTCTGGAAAAAACCATCAGATAAAATATCTAAATGGATGGGACTAAAATTATGGTTTGCCATGCCAAAGAGCTCAACTCAACTCAACTCATCTAAGCCTTTTCCCAACTACTGCCATACCAAAGAACATACCAGTAAAATTCTATCATAGTATCGGTATGCCCCCATACTGGTACATGTATGGTATGGTAGTATGGCGGCCTACCAATTGGTACAGCATTACCATGATTTATACAAAATGTTAAGTCTAAACAAAATACAACACAAGAATGCTGTAAGAGGCTGCATGAAATCAAGTCTTAAAGAAGATGTTTTATAGAATCTATATAAATAAGCCAATGCACTGAAGCAATATAAGTTGGTAGCCTTCCAGGATTATGCCACATACATTTTTCTTCTTGGACTCCTTATAAATCTCAGGCAATTGAAATGGATTGCATTTTGTGCACTCTGATAATTCAGTTCCAAACCATTTAGGGATCTGCACATCAATATAAAGAAAGGCATGGAAAGGTCAAACATCTAGCCCTGTGACAGATACCAATAATAGAAGAATGTACAAGCAGGTTCAAGTCATCCAATTATAAACTACTCAGATATAAAAGTGTGAATACAAAAAAAAAAACAACCCATGCAGCACAAGCAAATCTAAAACAAGTCAAGAAGGAAATAGTAATTGTTGCCTACTGAGAGACAACCAAAGTTGAGGGTTCATGAAAGAAAATATACAGAGGTTGGCATAACACCTGACTACTTTGCATCCACAGATCAACCAAATGAAAAGATGAAGCATACCAGAAAATCTGAGAACTGATCAGGATCAAGACATGTAGCAGACTCAGCCTGGACATCAGAGATGCCTGCAGGATGAGAAAGTGAATCGTGAGGATCAACCATGCCGAGCACAAGGGGTTCATTCCATCTATTGATGGTTGCATCAATGCCAACTTGAGCCATGTGTTCCCCTAACTGTGAATAAAAAGTATTGTAGGGGGCCACCTGTTGAAAGAAAACAGGAAAGATCTTAATTTTAAAGACACATTAGATAAGTCCATATGCAGATTTTTATGGTTTATAATGAATTTAACTTTGGTCATATCTGGTCCAAACTGTAACAAACAGAATCATTGCTTATTTGAGATAACTGTTAAAGTGAAGGGGGACTTCTGGGAATCCGTTTGCAGCATTAAGTCAAAGATACTGCAGTGGCAATCAAGGTGATATGACTCCATTCTTTAAGAGTGTAACTCTATTGCTCCAGATGTTTTTATCTGTCTCTCCAACTAATGCATTGACGATTATAATCTGGTGGAGCATCATTTGGAGAAAGAGGAGGCTGAAGAATTCTTTTGAAATGTACAAGAGAATTTAAAAGGCAGGAGACAACCATACGAGGACTCCAGGAGGCAGTGGATTGGAGTGGATCTAGGCAAGAAGAATCAGGTTTTAGTAATAAACTAGAAGACCAATGGCTGAGACTGGAAATTTTCTCACATTTAAAGGGATAGCATGTTTTATCCCTGGCTGAAGATGATGTAATGACCAAGACATTTTTCAGGTTAATATGTACCCACTTTTTTCACTTACCTAGTAATCAAGACGAAAACCCTTAAACCACATTTTTCTGTAGAGATGCCTTAAACCACATTTTTCTGTAGAGATTGCATGCAGTAGCAAGTAGATAGTACAGAAGAATGATTCTATCATACTCTTTTATGCTCACTTCCCAATATTGACTACCTAGATTGGTCCTGTATCAGTATTGTTTTCACAATTTCAAGAGGGGGATTAGTTTAGGCTTGATCAATGCAGCTATTAAAATATCCAAATTATCAGTATTCTATTTCTTGTATATTTAGACTAATAATCACATGAAATTTAAGGCTCCAAGCTCGTCCCAGTCCACCTAAGGAATTTATAGAAACCATATGAATGATCTTGAGTTACAAACTCAAATCTATGTTAACAGGACATTGAACAGAGATAAAACACCAACTCACTTGCAATTTATGATTATCTCCTACAATAAGAGGTTGTTGGTTAACACCCAAGAAAAACACGCATTCGCGACAATTTGCAATACATATTCGTTTTGCAGCTGTGATGACCTGTACCCTTTCACAATGCTCCACTCTCACAGCCTGCAAACATGTAAAAATCATAATTCTCACATTCACATCAAGCACAACAGATATTTGTCTGACTGTATGGTTAGCTAATAGCCATCAGCGTCATTAACAAACAAAATGCGGGCAACAAGAATACCGCTCTCTTTCCAAGTAGAGAAGCTTTTGGACACCGTAATTCCCAAAAGGAGGAGAAAGTCAAATTTTCCTACTCAACTAATGTAATGACAAAAAGAAGAGAAGTAGTATCGCATGAACCTAAAATATTTCCATCATATCAATGCATAAAGTATCTAAGTGAACATATTTTCCATTCCAAATATGAAATTTAAAACTGATCTAGCAATCTTTTCAGATGATTAAAAAATCAAGAATTATTTACACTGTCAGAATCACCCAAAATTTTTTTGCTGTAACTATCCATGTCAAAATAAGACTAAGAAGAAAACAGTTAACAAAAAAAATGGGTGCACTTTAAGATGATTATAGAAGATTTATTGTGTTTCCCACCAAAAAAGAGAGTTCCATCCAATGTAAAGTTAGACAAACCTGACAAAACTGCACACACACACACACACACACACACACACACACACACACAGAGCGAGAGAGGAGGGGCTTTCATCTAACTTTGTAGATGATGCTGTCTCCAGGAATTTCCTTGTTGCATCCTAAGGGGCTTGCTTGCTTAGAAATCCCATACGTATGTCTTTAGCACAATTACTATGCTAAATAAATATCCATGCCTCATCACTCACCAAGTACTCTCAACTTTCTACCAAAAGCCTCTAAAAGGAAAAAGAAAATAAAACCATGTGATGATGCCTTGTCTCCACTTTAGATTTCCTTTTCACCTGTGTAAGGATGAAGACCATCTTAAGAGTCAAACTTCCATGCACAAGGCCAAATTGGCTTTCTAAAATCTCCACATTTATGCTCTAGCGTCCTTATGACTGATCGATAAGGTTTTAAATCCTGCAGTACAGGATGTCCCAGATTCTCCATATAATAGGACACCCAACTATCCTGCTCCATCCCGGTGGCAATCTCAATCGAGCATCCCAGAAGGTACTCTCTATCTTTCTCCTCCTCTTCTTTTCTTTATTTCTTTCTTACTTTATTTATTTCTTTTTCTCTTTATTTTTCATCTTTATTTTCCTTTTTTTTTCTTCCGCCTTCCTATCTTTTCTTTGTCTTCTTCTTTGGTTTATTCCTTCCCTATTTCTTCATTTATTTTCTTCTCCCTTCCTTCCTTTCTTCCTTCTTTCTTTTCTTTCTCCTTTCCTGCCACCCTTTCTTTCTTTCTTCTGTCCTCTTCTTTCCCTACATGAATAGATTTTGGAGCCCACCACCTATTTTCCCACATGTATAGGACCGGATGGCCAAGATGCCCCCTCTTATAGAGACTTAAAACCTTGTTGATCAGTATGATCTTATGAAAAGTTCTGTGATTCTGCATATCCCCTTGGTTTTGGCACTCTTCTTATAATTAAGATCCATAAAAGTGATTGATTAACTAAAACAATTCATATGGATACCTTTCTCTCATAATGCGAAAATACTATTTAGTGGGCATTTCTCCTCACTCAAAAACTTCTTTTCTAGAATTTTTTACCTTTAAAATATTTTATTTCTAGATGTCATTTCTTAAAGCATTATCTATAATGGTGCCTCTAGTAACTTGCGGTCGATATAAACAAGTTTCCTTGTGCATACATGTTAACCTACAAAAAAAAAAAAACCAAACAACAATTCAGGTTTTTTGGCTGTCCCTAGGGGTTATAGGAAAGTAAACAATCATAAAAACCACTTCACAATAACAGCTTTTATTGATGGGTCGCTTTTTCTCCCCTAAAGTCTATCTTTCTGCTTCAGTGTGATCCAGTTCATCTGGAAGGACATTCCATACCAGTTTTATAAATTAGTTGAAGAAGTGCAACAGCAAGGAGCCACCACACCATCCTACCGTGCTTGATATTTGACTCTTAACAAGAAATCTTTTGCCAGGTTTGTGATTTCTCATACTAAATGTGAAGGCAACCAGATTGCTCACTGGCTTGCTGGTCATGCTGCTAGAAAATTCTGGAAATCTTCACATCTTCTCCACATTAATACATCCATTGTTGAGAAAATTTAAGTGACAAAAAGATGCAGGAGTTTCACTAATCCCAACAAAAGCTTTCTTGAGACATGATTGCCCCTCGTTCACCATAAGTGCTCATTTGGTATTTTCCTAAGCAAAGTTTTGATGGGAAAAGTTTTCTACATATTCGTTTTTCTAATAAAAGTTTTGTAGGAAAAAATAAATTTTACCAACTTTTAAAAGATTGAAAATTTATATGAAAAAATAGCTCTGAAAATATTTTCTTGTAATTGGGAGTAATTTCATATAATTTCACATGGAAATATGCCAATCTGACTATAATACCCCTAGAATAAATATTACATAGAATTAATATAATATATTATTATATTATTAATATTATATAATATATTAGTTTATATTATATATATATATAATTTAATATATTATATTATATTGTATATGTCATAGTAATAATATATATATATAATAGAGAAAGAAATAAAACAAAGTCCAAAGGGCAATTTTAAACTTTTGGTACTAGCAATTTTTTTCTATGAGAACAAAAAAGTTAAAAGTTTTTCCAAAGAAAGGAAAAAATATGAGTCCCACCATCTAATTTTCCTTCACTTTTCAATCAAACATTCCCAAGCAAATGAGCACTAAGATCCTCAATTTGGAGTCTACAACATAAATCCTTCAAAAACCTAAAAAGAATGCAACTTCTAAGTTATTGATCATATGAATACCAGTGCTTGTCTCTAACTTATAGCCTCTAATATTTTGCTCCTCTGCACATCAAAACCATAGTAATTTATAAGTACAAAAAAATAATCAACATAGGCCATAACATGGAAAATCTATTGAACTGACATTTCCAACATCTCCAAACTTGAGAACCCAGATATTGTTTGCCAGTAAACTACATGAACACGTAAGCTGTCTTAAAATCTGTTCTACTTTCATCTTGGCAACCAAACCCTAAGAACACCAAATAATCAAAAACTCAACTTAACTCAACTCATCTAAGCCTTTTCCCAACTACATGGGGTTGGCTACATGAATCTGCTTCCTCCACTCTGCTCTATTCAGGACTAAGTCGACATTCAAATTATAAATAGTTACATCTCTTTTAATTATTTTCTCCATGTTAGTTTAGGTCTACCTCTATCCTTACCATGGATTGTTAAAAGATCACTTTTCTAACTAAAGCATCTAAAGGTCTTCTTTGTATATGTCCAAACCACCGTAATCGATTTTCTCTCATTTTATCTTCAATTGGGGCTACTCCTATCATTTCTCTTATACGTTTATTTTAATTTTATTTTTTAAAATTTTACCACATATCCATCTTAACATAAGCATTTTTAGTACATTTAATTTATTTACATGTTGCTTGTATTGCCCAACACTCTGTTCCATATAACATAGCTGGTCAAATAGCGATTTTATAGAATTTTTCTTTCAATTTTAATGGGATGCGCTGATCATATAATACTCCCGAAGCACTCCTCCACTTAATCTATCATGCTTTAACTCTATGATTCGCATCTTCACTTATTTCACCTTCTTACTGTATAATTGATCCGAAATACCTAAGTTTTTCACTCCTTGGTATCTCTTGGCTTGCAATCTTCACTGTTTTTTTATTTGTATTTTTACTCCCACTAAATTACATTTCATGTATTCAGTTTTAGTTCTACTAATCTTAAAACCTTTAGATTCTAAAGCCTCTCTCCAAATTCTAGCTTAGCATTTACTCTAGATTTAGTTTCATCGATCAACGTTATCATCTGCAAATAACATACATCATGGGATAATTTTGAATATATTTGGTTAATTCATCCATAACTAATACAAAAAGATACGGACTTAAAGCATTCTATAGCTCCTAATATCTACACTCAAAATATAAATACGAAGGATTGCTCTTTTATTATGCTTCCATTCCCATTATTAGCCAGGGAAGATCCTTGTAATGCAATACACTAGAAAGTGACGTTTTTGTTGCATGGCACCATGGACACTACTAGAGGTGGTCTAATCTTTCGGTAGAAATGATTTAATTTTGATTTCTCAAGATGATGACCTAATCCAAAAGCATGTAAATATTTATTTGGTTATAAAAATAGAGTTTCATATGTTGCAACTAAAACTATAATGCCCCAAGCTCACCTGCTAGCCCAATTAACTTGTTACCGAGCCAGGTTCATGTGGCTTAAAAGTTCAAGTACAAGTTAGTTAATAGCAGGTGAACTTGAATTATAACTTTTTAAACCATTCTTTTCCCATCCAATGTAGAACTATTCATGCATGAGGGTATTATAATCTCTCCTTTATTAGGCGACATCCTTGCCACATGTTACAAGCTAGTCAGAATCTTTTCCGAGTGAGATCATTGGTGCTATAAAGATGACTCCACCCTATAGCGAGACTCTTTGTATTGTCGTCCCATGGGTAGCCTTTACCCCAAACCTATCTGCTTGCTCAATTAACTTGTTATTGGACCAGGTCTACATGGCCTTAAAAACTCGAGTGTAAGTCAACTAATAGCAAATGAACTTGAGTTATAACTCTTCAAACCATTCTTTTTCCCTCTGATGTGGGACTATTCATGCATTGGGGGTATTACAAAAAGTATTACAATTTCATTCGTATCGTCAAAAAGAGAGGGAAAACATGTAAGTTTTAATTTATACAAATGAGACCCATGCCAGAAAATGATATCTAAAAATGATAAGTATCCATTACCGACTAATTAACTCTGCAACTCCTCATCATGCATACCTTTACAATATTCAAGGGGCTTAGAAACTTTTGCATTTCTTATGTCCTAAATGTTCTCTTATGCACCAATAACCTTATATTGATCACTAGTTGAAATTATTATATCTTGTACAAAGTCTAACCTTCCAACTGAATGGTTGCATTAGAGATTATCAGCATATTCTTATAATATTTTTTTTCCTCCATTTCACAGCCCACTTCATTTGTAATTTTCTAATACTAGTATGTTTATTTTTTTGCATTATTATATTGAATTGAAAACAAATCAAAACAATTCAGTATGATGGGAATACCCTGATCAAAATATAATCTACAAGCACATTCTAAATTCTTCTACTAAAACATTTAAATTTGTAGAGGCTAAGAACCCCACCGCAAGGCATCCAACAAGTTCAAACTAAGAGCTAAGATTAAATAAGCAACCTGAGATGTAACACTTAAATAAACAAGCTTAGAATAATATAGAGTGACTGCATCATGAACTAAGATTAAACCAGCAACGCAGTGCAGCATGAAACTATGAAACATTCAATAATAGCATATAGATAAAATAAATCATAAACAGAGGAATTCTATACATCAATTCAATGCACAAAAAAAATGAAATAGATTTTTAAATTGACCGAGATTTCAAGTACAAGTTTTGGCACTGGTACAGGTACACTTTGCACCAAAACTTGTGCAGTACATCTCTCGGTACCAATACTTGGCATGATAAATTTCTTGGTACCGACACTAGGTATGGAAGATGTACCAAGTACCGGTTCCCTGCTGGTCCTGTACACAGGCATCCCATCCTGGCCAGTATGGTCCAATATGTAAAACCTTGGTTTTGATTGTATTTCCTACAATGACAGGAGGCAATAAACAGCTTGAGAGTAAAATCATAATAGCATCGTACATACCTTACCAATAGCCCCTAGAACGATAGTTGCATCAGAACATCCATAAACTGTAGCATACTTCAGAGGTGCTAGTACATAAATTACTGAGTCATGGCAATTCAAAACCTGCAGTGAGACGACGAAATGTATTGGGGAAGTTTTGTGATGAACTTCAAATGTCTATCCCAAAAATAGCTTTGATAATTTCAATTACTTAACTGCATGTGTAAATATAACAAAATGATACTAAAAGAATTATAGGATATGCACATTAGCAGTTGACATGTATCATTGTGTACCTATTGCAGGAAAAATAAAGTCACAACATTACCAACTTTTTCAGTTTCACTTCAAAGGAAATATCAAATGGCTTGAATTAGTCCTAGTTTCTAAAAGTCACAAAGGTAGGTCATGGATGACAGAATTTATGAATTTATCCTAAATTACAATCTGTACGGAAGAAGAAACCATTGCAAAAGGCATTGAAAGATATAAAATAATTTCTAAAAGGCATTTGCTTGATTTTTGAAGTGGAGAGCTAAAAGGGTTGAGATCACTTAAGAACTGACTGTAAAACACTCTCAAACGTCGATGGATTATGTGTTTGTTAATATAGCCTTCCTCTTTATATGGAAAAAGTATTTTGAGATGGTTCAGTTTAAATTAGACAAGGCAACTCCACCTTTGTGCCTGGATGGGTTATGGTAAACCTAAACGTAGAATTAGAGTTGGAGCTAGCAAGGCCTCTATGTCAACTGTTTCTGTGGCTTCTTAACAAATCAAAAAATGTAGCCCAAGTAGAGGTTTGAGATCCACTTGAAGAAACAGCAATGAAAAATATGCCGTGCTAGCATTCGTTGAGAAGATCTTTTAGTTGAATCATCTCAAAAAGAACTCATGACTTTTTGAGTAAACAAGTCAGAGTCCCTGCCAACAACAATGGTACCGCATCATTTCTCTTCTCACCACAGAAAAGGTATATACATACGTGAGAATGAGTATGGGCTATTAGCCATCATCCTAAACGTTGTTAAGAGTTAGGGTATGGAAGGAGAGAAGCTTTTGATCCACAACGAAGCGAAGACTTAACAAATATATAATATTGACTTCATCAGGATGATGTCAAGTAATAGTTAGGAACTAGCAATTTATTTGTGCTCCTTTGGAACCTACAATAGCTAGTTTGTTCTTACTTGGGCAGTTGCATTGTTCCTCAAATCCTGTTGTTTTTCCCTTTGTCTTGTTATGGAAGATTGTATGCTTTTTTATATATAACACGTACTAATCTTTAACAGTCAACTATCAATATACAGCTTAAAATCAGAATCCAGAATTGTTTCCTTTTATTCGATATTTTTATGGCAGCAGAATGGTTGCCATCTATACCAAGAAGAGGGCTACATCATACCTCCTTTGTAACTAATTTATACTGTTATTTTCTACCATATTATCATATTTTCTTGTAACTACTATCATCTCTATAAATTTTAAATGAAGAAGTAATGGCCAATTTGCTTCAACATACACCCTTATGTTATAAATTGTAGAACTTGCTTGAGGTAGAAACGAAGCCAATAACCAGCTCTAATTCACCATCCAAATATGCATGCTATTCTAACGCAAGCAATTAACTCTACACTAAAATTGGAAATGCACAGCAAACATTCCTCAATAAAGGAGAATTCCCCCCCCCCCCCTTTCCTATTGAGCCACATAATTCAAAATAGATGACGACAAATAGATTTTTCAGTCAAATAGCAATGACAACAAATAAAAAAGTGGTTAATAAAATAAAACACATGGCTGCAATAGATAGAACAATTTCATGGATATTTTATCTATATCTTGCCTGTTCTTTGTGTATAAATGTGAGAAAATTATGAATGAACTATTTAAGCATCATAGAAAAAGATAATTAGAGTTGCCTGTAGTTTTCAAACCCAATTGAACAACGTTTCTTCAGTTCTGTTATGCTAGCTTTAAATCTATAAGCACAAAGGAAACCACACAAACCATGCTACAAAGCATTAAAATTCCTTGCATGTATCATTTGATATTTCAATCACCTTTACGCTTCAAGAACTTATTGTGACATGGGATGAAAGGAAAGCCTTTCCACCAAATGACAATAGTAATCAACTCTTACCTTGCATAAATGTATGACTCTCGCCGGTGTCTACCCACATATATAAATTCTTCAAGGGCAGAAATTGCTTGCAAGGAATTTAAGACATGTTGTAGATAGCTATTCTTAATAGTAGGAATGCTTATGCACCCCAAGGATTTCTTTTTCTTTCCATCATTTGCTTCAGTTCCAACAATTTGATACCAGTTAGATAAAAGGAAAAGGTCCCAAATCTGCAAGCTTTCAGTTATCTTATTCATAGCAACAGAAAATAGTTAAAAAAATCTTTAATTGGCAAAAGACTGATCTTTTCGGTTATCTTGTTCATAGCAACAACTAATAGTTTAAAAAAAAAAAAAACTTTAATTGGCTAAAGACTTCTCTTTGAATAAAAATATAGAATTGAAGCACCTCAAAAACCTTTTTTTTCCGTAGGATTAGTATTAAATCATAATTGATTATAAGTTGATTTGTGGACGAGCCATTAGACTAATAGTCCAATACAAGGTACAGTGTTTATAATTTGAATGCAGGTAACGAAATAAACAGCAAACTGACCAAATTTCTCTCTCTATAAATTCAACAGTTACTAAATAAAGCTTTATAAACTTCTATACTTTTAACGTCAGTATCGCTCGATCCATTTTTTCCATAGACAAATGTTACTAGCAAACCTACTAAAGTATCCGATCCCGGCTGCCCTTCCCTTTTGTTTTCTTAGAGAACAATTCCAGACAAGGAGCCGAAAGGCTATTAAAATGATACATAGCTGTGCATAATACATTGAATCCTAAGTAGGTAACATTATATATCAAGCTTATCCTGCCATGAGGGCTGGAAAGGCTTGATGTCCTGTCAAGGTAGGTTGCTATCTTTACTCCCCATAGTTTCCACCAGAGAATTCTTTGCAAGCTAGAGAGCTTTGGAATCATGAGATATGTGTGGCAAAAAGATGTTTAAGTATTTATATAAGATCCAACAACATGATAATGGACTCTAGTTGATTTTCTATTCTTTTGTTTCATCATGTTGAGTTCTTTTTAATGAAATCATTAAAATATGACAAACAAACAGCAATTTATGAGTTCTTCAATGGAACCATCAAGTTAAACTAGAAGAAAGAAAAGCTCAAAGGCATTTCAAGCCAGAAACGGATCTTTATTTTCTTGCAAAACAATTCATGATAACCTGATATAAGTTGGAGGTGATTTTTGATATCTTGGCATTATTTTAGACCAACCACATAACATAGAAAATTTGTGATTGTTATAACCAGTGATTCAAGTTTCAACAGGATAGGGACCGCCTTGACCATCCTATCTAAAATAGATTCGAAGACCAATCTCGACCATCCCATCCCATACTGTCTCAAACATGATACATTAACACTATAATTTTAAATAGGTCTAATTTATAATAAAAATATTTTGTTAAGTTTAAATATGTTTCAAAATCACATAAAATACTAAAGCTTTGCATATGATTTTATTAAGAAAAAAAAGCATCCCAAGCAAGTATCGGATTAAAGAACAGGATGTGATGTGAGGCATCTTGTTCCTTGAAAAAACTAAGATGCCTTTGTCCCACGAAATTTAAAACTTTGGCAATAACTAAATTTATTATTATGATTCTTTTTCCTTAAAATTCATAAAAATAAGATGAATTTTCAGCATTCACTATAAAGTTTAAGGCCTTTGTTTTTCCAAAAAAAAAATGCTCTCTAGTATATAGCATACTAGTAATGTCATGCAACATTATAGAGTTCAACCATGGCAAGGTTCAACCAATTAAAAAGATGAACAATTAGGCATCATAATCCATATGGAAGGACTAAGAAATTTGTCAACCAGACACCTGTTTCTAACACTGTAATGCTTGTATATTTATCCTCACCTTAATGGAATGCCCCTTAATATCACAGGCCTGCTTCACGACAGAAGATTTAGAGAAACCTTCCACAAAAGTCTGGCTCCTAGAATATGTGGCATGGTTCTGTATAGTGGTCCCACTCAGTGAGCTGCTGCTTTGGGCCCTCGTATGACTCACAAAGGCATCAGTCATAGCCACATCTAAATCTGAGGCATTAACTGGGCCATTTTCTTTAACTGGTACTTTCTCCACGGTATGCTCCAAAGAAGCAGCTATGTTCTGCAAAACCCAGTCATGAACTTGGGCGGCAGGCACAGGAACAGCAGGCATGTCCGGATCTGAATTTGCAAAGAAAGGAGTTGCCTGTTTCAATGGTATTCCTTCACCACCCTTCTCACCAATTTGAATGAGGAAACCAAGGTGTTCAAACCTTTCTAAAGTTAAAACCTACAGACAATTTTGAACAGAAAGGTAAATAAGATGCCAATAATGACCTTTTAAATAACTATAATAGTTGAGCAGAAAGTCCAGATTGGCATAGGTTGATTGTATGACAACAAAACCTGCTGCTCAGCTCCATATATGAAGAGCATAATATAAAACTTGAACATAAAGAAGGGGAAAAAAAAAGTCTCACACCATAGCTTCAAAGTTGAATCTACAGATATTTCATAGCCATCAATTACCCATGCCAAATTCTCCCAACTGCATTGCAATTTATTTCTTAAAGTAACCATATAAAGTAATTTTCGTCAGATGCCACAGTGTCAGTTAAGCATCACTATATATTGAATTTCCAAGTTGTCAAGTAATAATAGTAAGCAGAAATCCCAAACCTAGACACACTAGTCTCAGATTATAGTGAGAACTTGCATAACATGTTAACAAGAAATATCCTTGATAGATTTGCATTATATATGTATAACTAGAAATATTCTTGATAGATTTGCATTATATCCTAAGACTTTTGAGGAATATTTCAAATCAAACCCTCAAAATTCAACTACACATAAAATTCATGAGGACTAAATTACAAGGCCAATCAAATAAATAAATTTTCTTTATAGAATACAAGGTTCACTCCAATTTTAAAGTTCCTCTAGATTTTCTGCTAAACTAATAACAGAATCCATTATGCATGTGAGTCCCTATCCAGCAACCTGGATAAGTCAAACTAAGCAGTAGAATATAAAGAACATATATAAGAAGACATGACACACATGCTAGAATTCGGTAGTCACATTCAAACCTTCTAAACCCCTCTTTGATTGTATATTAAATTAGATCCAAACCATGACAAATAGTTAAAGTGTGTCCGTGATATTTCTTTGAGTGTGATGAAGTTACTTTACGTTGTCTGTGCTAGATCAAATTTAACAGAAACAAACTTGCCAGGTGAAATTGACCCTCGAAAGGTGAACTGTTTTAAGATTTAATGGAACTAGCACATTATCATTCTAAATTTAACCAGAAGATTGCTATACTGCTAATTGTAAGATGAATTCGAGGATATTCTTTGTTCAATTAAGAATGGTAAAAGTGAATGCATATTATTTATATAGATATATCCATATTGAAATTCAGAAATTTAACATTCACATTAAATTTTACTGGCACGTGCAATGCATGTGATTTGTTCAAGAAAAGAAAACTTTCAATGGATGGCCATGATCCCACGTATCAAGGCTGCTGGGAGTAGAATTGACAAATAAATTCCCCATTTACTTTCACGTACTTCTTTTCTTTCTCTTCCTTGGTCATTTCAGAGTAAATATAGAAGGGCATCTAATATGTTATTATAAAAAGGAAGTACACATAAAATCAGGAATAAAGAAGCATATGTTCAAGAAGTCCACTTGACAAGTCTCCTTTGTGACCAAAAACATGGGGGTGGAGATGAAAAAGCAGGTGGCGGAGACACATGGGATCCACTTTGAGTTATAATGGACAAGATCCCACGGAAGTCATTAAAATAAGGTAAACTCGATCAAATGAGAATCAATGGTTAAACATTGTCAATTATTATCCGATACCATATAAAGTCTAAGAATTTAAAATGAAGTTGGATATTGAAACTGGCAATTAATTATATGGATTTCATCACAGCATTTATGACATCAAAATTATTACTGAATTCTGGTGTTATGGTTGTACCAAGATTTATTTGATCCAACTAAGCACTTCAAAGTGATCTAAAATTTAGCATATGTCATTTGGACTTAGCATTTAACATCATAGCATTTCTTTGGGGAAGTACCATACTCTGAATTTTACGATCGGTTTAATAATTGATCTAATCTAATCCATTTACAATTTTTACCATCTAATCACTTTGTCATAAATATCATGTGGTACATGTAACGTCATGTCGCTTTTCTCTCCTTGTTAGACCAGTAATTGGAAATGAATTAATCAGTCACTGGATCATTAATTGAATTATTGACAGTTCAACAATCAAATTGATGAGTGATCAGACGGCTATGATCAACTGGAATGATGCTCAATATTATTTCCACCATCCAAGTAAGGAAATAATGCCATTAAACATTTCCACATAATGATATCAGACAAATCAGTTTTTTCATGGAACTTTTAGATTACCATGTACATAAATAAGACAATGTAAGGATGCAGAAGAAACAGCTTTCCTCACAAAAGCAGTATGACAAGATCAAATAAAGGAAATGCAGCATAAAAGGAGCATTCAAGTAATCCCCACCTGCATGGCAAAGACAGAATATCCTTAAACAAACACGAAGAATATTTCACCACCCCCAATGTCCACAGACAAAACAACCATTTTATCACTCAATTTGTTTTCCATGAACTTCCCACAAACGAAATGGAGAAGCAGGGCCCATTTGAATGTAACCATTTGAGTGTAGTGCCCACCTCACTACTTGCATAACCAGAGCACTACGACAAGGTCAAGCAGCCGCCTATATATTTCTGTACACCTCACAAGAGGCAGAGCAAAAGAGAAGTAAATAATCCTCACTGTTCTACTTTTAGATGGCTGTCATGGTAAACATTTTAACATGCTCACTGGACATCAAATGTTGGCACCTTTTAAGGATAAAGCACAGATCACCATCTATAAATAGGTGATATGACTTCATAGTGGAATCAGTCCGAACATTCCAGCTATAAATTCTTATGACATCCTCCTCAAGAAGACAGACAACATTGTGTAAGATCCAACAAGGAAACAAGCTCCTTGAATTCTTCAAGGATGGCCACCACATAGGTCTATTAACAAGCCAAGCTCAAGTATGACCAATCCTAGCTTGGCCATAAAATAAACTACTCAGAATAATCTCATAGCTATAGTAAGCCCTAATCAAAATGCCTAGGCCTAGGCAAGCATGACCAGAAAACTTTTCTAAAAGTCCATTATTGAGTCTGCAAGATTCAAGGCAAGTAAAGAGTTGTGGTTCTCCTTCGGTATCTACAGTGATTGAGATTTGAGAATGAGACATTCCTCACCTTAGCAGGCTACAAGGTAACAAATGGCGGCAATGTGCCCTCAACTATCTGTGATGGCCAAGCACAAGTGATGTAGCAAAATTAATGTTGCAACATTGTGAGGGCGAAGGAGTGGATGACAGGGGAAGAAAAACAAGCGACCCCAGAGGAGCTCAAGTTCGGAAAAGAGGTGGAAGACATAAACAAGGGAGATGGGAATTGCCAAAATAAAAAGATAAATTATTTTTTGTGCAACAATCACATGGAATTTTTAATTACTGATATGCAACATACATCTAAGTTAAAATAAATGATCAAAAAAATTTAAAATTATAACCCTAAACATCAAACATTACCTAAATTATTCAGTTTCCACTTCACAGATTCTTCTTCACCAATTATTTATCACTAAAGTTGCCGATCATGAAGTGCTTGTTGTATCCATTCTCCTGAAATCCTGACATTCTATATGAAACATCACATATGACCTACATCAAACATTACCTGGACCTATTAATTGGCAGTTTTTCCATCACAACATTCCATTATAAACAGAAAGATTTTCCTCATTTTTTAAGATTGTAGTATTAGACAAGTTATGAAATGCAACTAACAATCATGCTTTTAGTTGATCTGGTTGCTGCAGCATATATTGAATAATAGAATAACCTAATCACTAAATTGGTATTTTGCTTTATTTCTAAGAAAATAAAGGAAAAAAAGAAGGAAAATAATGCAGACAAAGGTTGCAAACAATACTGACTAAAATTACAGAAACATGGTCGGGGATTAAAGTTGTATCTGTATTAACCCACCAGAGACTCATCACCCTCGCCTTCAACAGATTCTGCCAACAGATCAAGTATGTTGGCCATATGCTTCTGCAGATACGACAACTGATGTGCCTCTTCGTCAGCTTGTGAAGGCACAGAACGCCGACTATTACTTCGTACAAGCTGCAATCAAAAACCAGTATCTTAGATCATTAAAACCTCCAAGCATGAATATGCAGTAAACCTATGTAACATTATCATAATTTAACAATCAAAAAATGAAGCTCAAATAATCAACATGATGGCTAATATCAAAATGATGAGTGTAATGTCCATTTTGGCCTTCAAGTTTTAATTTTTCTCATAGAGTAAGATATCTGAAGCTTCTCCACATACAGGAAAACAGAATACATGCACTGAAAGCATCTCTACATTTAAGTCAGCTCAAAAATTAACAAAATCACTTCCTCAGACTTATTGCAGATGTAATTTGCTATAACAAGTCAGCCTCATCCAGGAAACAGCACAAGTCTTCCTATTCATTCCCAACCTCAAATAGTTCATCTCCATTGAACAAATAGATTAACAGCAATTTCAAATTCCTACTACTTCAGTACAAGCTCACAGATCACTTATGCTTCCACCTATGACAAAGCTACTTGCTATACACATCAACACTATTCGCATGTTTCAAATATCAGCACAGACACTGTTCACCAATGCAGTATAGTTTTTTGATGGTAACAGCACCAGAAGAATTTCACAAACAATTCCTTGCATTACAATCTCCCTCTCTATTTAAAGCTTGATCTTTTCCAGTGTCCAACATTTCCCACAGTAGCAACTCCGCTACATGGCAACAAGCTTCCGGAAGGTACCCATCATTCGCATGCATGAAATAATCAGTATAACCATAGCCATCCTACCAAATTTCCCATCACATGCTCAGACATCAAATGAAAGGCATTCCAGCTGAAGCTCGTCTACTTCTAATTTCATACTCCGAATTTTGCCGCAAGAAAGTCTATTTGATGTCATACTAGACTATTTCAAGGAAAATAAGGATCGATTTCGAATCAGGCATGAGAACTTTGAAAGAAACAAGAAAGAAGGAAGCAGCAATTGAAGAAAAGACCCTACCTGGATCGGCGAGAGGACAGAGAAATACCCGTCGAAGGCGGAGGTGGAGGGCCAGACATCGGCGACGGCTGCGGAATCCTTGGGCCCCTTGGGCAGGAGGCGCTTGTAGGTCTGGATGTAGAGGAAGAGGAGGAGGTCATAGACGTCGGCCGTCGGGGAGTCGGGGGGATCGGAGGGGAGGACGGAGGCGAGGGTTTCGAGGACGAGGCCGGCATGGTCGGGCGAGATCTGTAGGGCCTCAGCGATGGCCGGGGCGTCGACGCGGCCCGGGCAGGGGGAGGACAAGGCGAGGAGCTTGTCGCGGAGGAGACCTAGGGTTAGGGTTCCATCGGAGAAGATGAGCTTGGGAATGGGGAGGAGGCCGTGCTCAAAGGGCTCCCGGCGGGGGCGGAGGAGGAGAGGGACGCCGGCGGAGGGCGGGGGAGGGGTGGTGGGGGTCGAGGGGTCGGATCTCTCGCCGCTCATCTCCGCTTCGGTCGCTTCGCCTTCTTTTCTCCGGGTCAGCGGCCTGGGAGGAGGAAAGTACGCTCAGATCTCAGAGCGAAGGGTGAGCCAAACGGGATTGCAGAACGATGTTAATCGCTGGAGCAGCCTAACGTCGTCGTCGTCGCTTACTGATATTTTTTATATTTATGCATCCTCCTCTTATTTACGTCTCGACGTCGTAAATGGTGCGCAATTATCTTCCAGCCTGGCCATTTTGATGGATCGGGAGCGACGACGTCAATATATCCGGCTAATATGCATTGGACTAATGACGAAAGATTATCATGCATAATAATAAAATATAATAATTAATTTCACATGTTTTTTAATTTTATTTAAATTTGATTATAAATCGCAAATAACTTTTTCTTTTCTTTTTTTTTTTAAGGACGAGATAAAAAAAAGGATAAGATATTATAGCTTAAGAGGAGATATCTATAAACGTCACAAGCGCCATGTCATCCGTCCATCAAATTGGAAATCGAGGCGCTGCCAAGATGGCGCCACGTAATAATCCAAAGTTAACGATGAGGTCATTTTAGTAAATTCCCAATTCCTGTCGCCAGAAACGGCCACTGCCTTACCCCGCGATTACGAAACCGCCCTCTCCATTAGTCCATTTTAAAATCAATTTAGAATGACCAAAGAACCCACGGTCCCCTGTCCCCTGTCGGATAACCAGTGAGTCATTAGTCCTAAGATCAGGGTTGTTATGGTCAAGAGAAAGAGTGACAGCGGGATAAAAAGTAGCTAACGTCCAAAATGATGGGCTTCCTTTGTAATTTCCGCCAAAGCCAGCGCTGTTTATGTGAGCCTTTGCTGCCACCGGACCGAGGCCTCGCTTACGCAAGGCGTCCCGCGGCCGCGCCGTACGTGCCAGCGGCTTCCCTGCGTCGCCAGGTGTCAGGCCACCCACGCCGCGCCTCCCGCCAGCTCGTTCGCTCGCGCGATGACGGCGCTCTCAAAGCAACGGAGCCCCTAAGCCATGAGAGGAGAGGAGAGGAGAGAGAACCCAATGGGTTTCTTCTAAAAATAAAAGAGAGCACTCCTTATTGTCAGTTTATTTTAGAAGTCCATCATTATTTTTAATACGAAAAAGATAAAAAGAAGGTGGAAATAGAGCGCTTTTCTTTCCTATTCTTCCGCTTTTTTATCTTCCTCCTCTCCTGCATGGCGATTACCACTTTGTTCTTAATCGCCTCCCTCATAACATCAATGGCACTTTCGCCATCCCCTCTCCTTGTTCTTGCTTCTCGTCCTGGTACTCTCTCTATCTCCATCCCTCTCTCTCTCTATCTATCTATCTATCTAGCTATCTGCGTGTGTTTTCAATCGTATTTCTAAGCCAGTTTAGCTTTCATGGCAGGTTTACGGGATGGAAAGGTGGTAACTATATCAAAGATCTTCAAGGTAAAATATTCACACAAAAAAGAAAGAAAAGAATAAAAATGATATATATTGCATAGCTATTATTATTATTATTATTGTATATGCTCTATAGTCCATCTGAGAAGGCTTTTCTCTTTCTCTTTTTTTTAACCAAAAAAAAAAAAAAAAACATAACTAGATGAGCAGTTTGGTTAATGATATAGGTTGGAGAAGAGCAGATAATGGAGGGCAAAGGAAGGGACCAGGCGGGCTCAAGCGCGACGGCATCAACGGGCAAGGAGTCGGCAAGGCAAGTCCCCACCGGCCCTGACCCCATTCACCACAACCGGAGCCCCATCCGCCATTTCCCTTGACCTTTTTTTTATTTTTTTTGGTCTTCAAAGTCTCTTTTTTTCGATACATAAAATGTTTTGTTTCTATTCAATTGTTATTGTCCTTGTCGTTTATTCCTCAGGCATGGAATGGATCTCCTTCATAGCTAGATTTAGAAGTCCATGGATATTAATTTATTATTTTTTATATCAAAAACTGTGGATTATTTTAGGATTTTATGTATCGGTTTTGTTTTCTTTTTTGGTAGCAATACCTCTGCTTCTGAGAAAAAGAAGAGAAGGAGCATCGTTCTAGAATAGTATTGGGTTGAGGTAGGGACAATGGAACTACAATGGGCTGCATTAGATATATATAAATGGGTTAAGGATAATGGGCTGCTACATCATTGGGGCCTTGGAGTGAGCCACACTAACAAGACTTTCACAAGTATCCTATACTTCAGTCAGGCTATTTTTTTATGATTTTCTTTTATAACCCAAGCTTCAATTCCATTGTCGAAGAGCGAGTTTAGTTTAGCTACGGCACCATCTATGGATGATAGGAAAAATGTACATTATATGCTGTAAAGAGTTGTGGCTAATGGGACCAATGGGCCCGGCTTATCAGATATAATGGGACCATTCGGTCATGGGAGCGTATCAGATATATCGATGTATTGTATTAGAATTTTGTTTGTATATTTTTTCAATGCTAATATGGCAAATCATAATAAAAAATATAATTTGTCAGAGGACAAAATTTGCCGTGCCCACATCACACTTTATGCACTGATTTGCACGGCTCACGCTGGATGTTGTTGGTGTGAGAGAACAGGAAGAGCACAAGCATAGCTCTTATAGATGGAATCAAACTAATGTAATTTTTGTCTTACTTAAATTTTAATGTGACAGGAGATCGGCCACTGTGACATTGTTGAACTACTGCTGGTCAACTTACCAAAACTTTCTTCATTGAACCTTGGAAGCCATTTCCAAATCACTCAGCGCATACATATGATCTAGCAGTCAAGTATGTACCGTAGTGTTTGAAATAGAAATTAAAAAAAATCATTTAAATATTTTTTTTTTATTTTCAAAAGTCATAATTATAAGGTTGTATTTGATATGATGGATAAGAAAGAATATTTCTTGAATATCCTCTCTTATCCTCAAATGCTATAGCTACAGGGGATAGTGCTGAAAAAGTTTAACCAGAAGGGATAACCCATGTTTAACCATGGGTTATTCCCTAAACTTATTTCCTAGAAAATCCAGGAATAACTAAAGTTATCCCTTGATGGCAGAATGGTAATTTTAAAAAGGTGCTTATCCCTTCAGCTATTCCCTGGATAAATGCTATCCTGTACATTTATATATCCAGGGATAGCCAAAAAGCTATCAAACACAACCTAAAGGATAACTGGAATAAAGTTAACTAAAGCGATAACTCATGGTTAATCATGGGTTATTCCTTCAATTTATTCCCTAGAAAATACAAGAATAACTTATTATCCCTTCAAATAAGAGTAAAAAAAGTTATCCCATAGATTTACCTTTTGCATTTGATATGATCAATGGGATAGCCAAGAAATATTCCTAGGGATAGCCAGAGGATAAACTCTATTCCGTACACTTATCCATGAATAATATTTTTTTTATCAAACATTATCTAAGGGTTAAATGATCTCTCCGTATGTATGCAAGGTCCAAACCCGTTACAAATATTGGTGCTATCCATAGGTTCGCAAGGTTTGTGCTATAAAATGGCAGTCCCTTCGTGCCACATGAGATGACATTTGGGCCTGGTGGAATTTTCTTCTGGCCGACTAACCTGAGCGTGGGGCTGCACAAGAGTTGGAGAAAGGCTATGGTTATACTGGAATTATATTGATGCATGGGGGCGTGGTGGTCAAGGCAAAGGAAAAAGAACCTGGCGCTCATACCGAAAGCCTGGAACTACCAAGTCGAAAACAAATATTACCACCTTTGGAGAATCTTAGTGAGAGCAATACTCTAATTAGGACATCATCCATGGAACCTGGGTTGACCATAGCAACACATGTACAACTATGGCACGTAACAAGTGACAGGTGTTTGCTTTCCTAACTAATAGAGTTTAAACATTTAACGGAGTGTCAATATATATATATATATATATATATATATATATATATATATATATATTACTTATTAAATAAAGAATCAAATAGTAACTCTCCCAGCAGACTATGGATAAGTTGGTTTATTAGCTTGATGCTAATCTATGCGTTCTCAAAGTCTACAAATTTAAGGTAGTTCTAAGTAATTGCACACTAATATTTTATTTTATTTTTTATAAATAGAGAGATGCATTCGGTGCGGGATCAAGGAGAGGTAAAAAAGTTATTCTTATAAATTTTTACTCATTTTCATTGTATTTTGTATAGGGTTAATTTTTTTTTTCAGAGAATTTAAAGAATCCGTCCACCCCTCAAAATTGTTACCTAAGTAGAATAAGATAAGAGAAGTTAAAGGTAAAAAATATTCAAAAGTAAAAATAAGTTGAAATACAGACACAACTTAATATAGTTTACAGAAAAATCTTAATATTCTTAAAATTTGCATTGAAAAATGTTGCTTCTAAAACTTTTTATTTAAATTTTTTAACCCCTCATTAAACGCATCTTAAACAGAAATCTGGAACTGAAGCAGTGGCGAAAGGCTTGTCAGATGAGGAGGGGTTGCCACTATTGGCTTAGGTATAATAGGGATTTTAGACCACACTTGTAAGGAAAAAATATAATAATAAATTAGAGGTCCACAACCTAATCTTTTCTTTATTACTTTCACTTTAAGACTATGTCCATTAATGTATAGTGATAAGATTATCAGCTAATTATTTTTATATGATTATGGTGTAAGTACACGTTAAAAGGGTGCTTTCGTTAATCCGTCGTGGCCAGGATATTTTTGGCTCATCGGTGCATGCCATCTTTTTCAGGTTGGTTCCCAGCAGTTGAGAGGAGTGGGTGGGGAAGACATAGCTGCCATTGTTCTAGAAAGAGCTAGCATCAAAGTCTATGACAATTATTTAATTTTTGGATTTGTGATTTGTTTGATAGATAATACCTAATCCAATTGTCTTTTCACACTATTAAATAAGATTGTTGATAGGCCTTCTGATCAAAAGAAAAAAAAAAAAAAATTGTAAAAAATATTGTAGGACAAGCTATACAAGGCTTGGAAAGCTCCACCTCTTCCATTTATTCCTTTGTATAAGTACGTGCTAAAACGCATTTGATACTGACAGTGGATTTGAATACAAGGGAGTTGAAAATGTGATGTTGTTGTCCGAATTCAAAAGGCCAAACAGAAAAGCCTATGTCTTCGAAAATTCTTTAATTTCCACCACCTTTTTTTTTTACTGCCTTTTGATGGCAATGGATAAGAAACACTGATGGCAAAAGGAGTTGAGCTATCTTAAGTATTAACTTGATGTGAATTAAGTTCTTTATATTATTTTTGTCTACTTATGATGGTCTAATACCCATATGTTTATTTAACTATGCTTTATAAATGAAAAGAAAATGAGTGTGAATTTTCATTTGCATTCTTTATCTTTATAACCATGTTAGAGTTGCAGCTTTGAAATTTTAAAATTTATTGCTTGAGGTTTTAAGTAAGACAAGCTAGCACGATACATGCTAGTCAAAATAAATGTCACGGTATTAACAAAATGATGAATGATTTATGTGAACTAAATATAAATATATATAAAAACAACAAAAAATTAAGTTGGAAACTAAAGTAATGATTTGTTTTTTTGGTCATGAGAGATAAAATCTGCTTGTTTAAGATATTAAGAAAAAATTATGTAGTCTCGAAAACTAATTTTTAATATTATATGGCTTGCTCAGATGTTCCTCAACTCATCTACATAAATTATGAACTAAAGTCAACTATCAAATTCTTAGATTTAGTAAATAATCTCCTTATTCTATTCATGGTTCAAGAATCGGTCAATAAGAAAAAATAACCTTAATATGCTAAAAGAATAATGAATGAATTTCATCTCCTCTGATTGCTTCACTAAATCATTACTCTTCTCGTTAACTATTTGTGGAGTGTTGATGCAGGGAGATGATATCAAATATTATTACTCTTTTATGATATTAAAAGTTTGACCTAAATATTAGATCGAATAAAAGATAATATGTTGACGACATCATATTTCTAGGTAAATGTAAAGAGTGCAGCTGTTGTTTTCATCTTCCCTTGGTATTTATTTGCTTCCTCTTAACCATATAAGATCCCACCCTTTTCAAAGGATGTTAAACATAAGTACCGTACCTTTTATTTTGATTAGCATTGATTGGAATTAATTTTCTGAAGTAATATTCATTGAGATGATACCGGTAATATAGTGGAGCTATTCTTTGTTGGCAAGATGATTGCAATCAGTCCTTGTTCTTATTTTTCAGGGAGTTTGGAATGTCCAACATTACTGTTTTTATCGTGCATAACTCAAATCCTTCTCAATTATAATCATTGAATTGCTTAAGAGTGAGTATTAAAAAAATACACTTCAATATCCCAAAGTAATAACATACTATAATAGAAATTTTATATTTTTATTTAATTTAATTGTACATCAACTGCTGCTGTACATTGTTTCTTATTCACAGATGTCTTGTAAGTTGATATAAATTCTTTACAAAATTATTTATAAAAAAAGTTTTGAGAATGAAGGGAACACCATCGGTTAAATCATCAATGTCAAATATTTGAAAACACCTCGAACATTGGACAGAAATGGAGCCTTTGAAACCACCATAACTTTATAAGCGAGAATGTTAGAGGTTCAGACAATACCTACCCTCGGGTTGAAAACAGCCGCACGTGTTTCATATCGAGTCAAGTGCTGATAGCATTCAGGCGTTTGCTTTCTTCTCTCCCTCCCTTCTCTGACTCTTGAGCTAACATCCATGGAGGATTTGTCATTCCGAATTCAAAGCACGTTGGATTTGTTAGCCACTGGAGCACGTGAAGTTCATCGATCCTCGCTCTACAGTTACAAATTTCAAAAGAATTGCTAATTTTAAGTTGGCTGATGCAACAATCACTGGACCTATAAATATAATTGTAAAGCTATGTTGAAAACTCTAAGGAGGGATACTGGTTGAGGCTCGCATTTTCTTCTCGTGCCAACTCTTTAGGAGCGTTTGGTAGCATATAATTTATCTAGATTATCGATAATTTAAAAGAAGTTCATCAAAAAAACTATGTTTGATATCTATTTTAAATGACAATCTATCTTGTAATGGTAATTATGGATTACCTCTAATAAGGTAATCTATTTTACCATGAGGAGTGTTATATATGAATGGTTATCCATATTATCATATATGTGATAATCCCTTTCTTTCTTTGATCGCTTTCTACTCACATCCTCTTATATCGATCTAGTTAGAATCTTCCTCTCGAAGGTCCCAGCAATATGCTCTCTTGCGCATAGTCGGACCGTGGATCTTCGCCCTACGTCTCCACGGCCGTCTTCAGAGATGCCGCAAAACTTCTTTAGATCGATGGCCCCGCATCCTCAACGATCGCTTTAAATATCATTTATAAATATAATTTTTTTAAAACATTATCATTTATAAATATTTTTTTAAAAATTAAATATATAATAATATATAAATTTTTAATAAATTTATTTAGAAGTATTTAAAATTTTGATATTATATGATTGGTAATATATTTGTAATATCAAATACAGTAATCGATATTATTGTAATGTTACCTGTGTATACCAAATACAATAATCAACATTACTGATAATCTATTAAAGGGTATATTATTATTTAAGATTATCCGGCTATGCATCAAATATAATCTTAGTATTTTTATGATCATTTATTACATCGAGCAAAACTTTTGTTTTGAAAAAAAAAAAAAAAAAAAAAAACAGCATGCGTTCACCTATCCTCCCTTTAAGTGGAATAATACAATGGATGTTGTAACAGTAGTTGTTGGCTATTATATCATGAAAAGTCCTATTCCCATATTTGTCAACTTTAAACGAGATAAAGAATGGAGATAATTGTACGTTATTTTTTATAACAACCAAATTGAATATAATTTATAACCACAGTTAACTAACAATTATTATTTAAATGCCTTGTATGGCTATTAGGATGGCCGTCGGCAGGTTAACACCATAAATGTCCGTTATTTTAAACTGTGGTTATTATTAAAATAAAAATCATGCCAACTTTACTTACTGGCGAAGTATAAAAATAAGAGGGGTCCATTTTTCGTTCTACTCCTTTAATTAATTAAATTTTTTTTTAAAAAAAAAGTCCGTACCGGAGGAGTTGGTATGGAAGGGGGCGGACAGCCACGCCAGGTGAAGCCGTTCGGGTGGACCAGCCGTCTTATCCGAGACCAACGTTATATAGACTTCAAAAAAGAGGTCCAACTGCTGTACCCAAGCTGAAGCCATCCGGACCCACACGTGCAGAGAAACGGCGAGAGAGTGTGGGATTAATTTGGAGATGAGGTCGCCTTCGGGTCTTTCTTTTTGGGTGCGCGGCGATTTTGGGACGGCTCTTGGGATGTGGGGCCCGCCTCCTAACGCTTCCCCCCCGGGCCCCCCGACTTTTTAAGACTCGCGCGTGGACCGCCTCGCCACTGTTGCGTCGTGCTCGCGTGATCTACCGGCGGTGCCCGGACTCCAAAGGTCGCATCACCGAGTTGGACTCCTCGTCTCTTAAAATGACCGACTGACTGAACCTGATGCCCCTTTGCTTGTTTCCACCAGTAGCTTGACACGGTTTCCAGTGACGATTACAAGTTGTCTTCGCGTATATAAACTTTCCTGATCGCATGGTTCTGAATTCTTTGGGTCGTGCTTCTCGTCGAAGAAAAATCTAAGTTCTCATCTTCCAGCACTTTGATCCTTTCAAAGGCCAATGCGAAGGGATCTCTCGTCGATGTTGGCTTGACTTTGATGAAAGGAGGGTCATTTATTTCAACTTCTCATTCTTTGTTCAATTAAAAAAAAAAAAAAAGCTTTGTGTCCCATTTATACTACCCTTAGTGTACTTCTATTTTTGATAAAAAATGAAATGTAATTTTATTCTTTCTTTCTTTTTTTAAATGTTATGTCAATATTTTTTGCTAAATAATTATATTTTTGTAAGAATCTATAATGACAAGTATTTAACCCTATATCAGTTATATATATACTAAAAAAAATATTAAGTGCTTATACAAGATGAAGGAGTTTAAATCATAGATTTTAGTTAGCTTTTTTTTTGGATGAAATCTTAAATCGCAACAAATAGTATCAAAATAAATCTAGCTCATATTTCATGTAGATTAAAAAACACTATATATGATCTCTATATATTTATAATTGGATGTGATTAGATTTACATGTGGATTAGATTTGGACCCTCGGCTTGTCGAGGATACTAAGCTTAAACAAAGAAGTATGCGAGAGCACATACGAATGAATATTTAGTCTTATATTAATTTTATATTAAGAATATTTTATATACTTATACAAGTTCAAAGAACCCAGATAATACTTTATAACCAGTCTTTTTTGTAAGATCCCGAGTTGTTATAAATAGTATTAAAGTAGACCTAGTTCATGGTCTATGTGAACTAAGTAACACCGTATATAAGTTCTATATGTTTGTAATTAGATTCAATTGAATCAGCGAGTGATTAGTTTATATCAGTTATATACTGAAAAATAAGATTTTAATTTGTATGTCGGTGCTTCAATAAAGTAAGAGCCTACATCAGCAACTATTTAGTCCCATAAAAAACTTTAATATTTATATAAGATTAAAAAATTAAAATAATATTTTTTTTGGTTATTCTCTTTTAATTAGTGAAATCATATGCTGTTATAATTATATTAGAAAAAATGTATAAATTAACCTTTACTTCTTGAGAACAAAGCAAAAGAAGATCAAAATAAGATATTATTTAACGTATATATATATTGTATTAAAAGATCATGCAACACCAATTCAGGCACAAAATTAGTATGAAGATAAGTATTAGTATTTTATACATAAATATTAAAACTTAGATTATCTTAATTTGCAACTTTTATGATTCCATTTTCATCCCCCAAAAAAAAAAAAAAAAAACTTTTGTAAAAGTCATATTCTGAATATTGAAAGTCAAAACTATTGAAAATATTATTCTCACGCTTCCAACTAGGGTTCAATATTTCCTACCTTTTTATGAAGCAATTCTAACTTCACTTGCCATCAGTGAACAGGTAAACAAAGCCATCGAAGAATTTATACGCTTCTTGATATGCCTTGCATAACCTTGCAATTAAAGCCCTAGTTAAGAACTTCAACGAAACGTGATTTGAAAAGAAAATTTTGATATATATCACGATTCCTTTAAACGAGCCTCACACCTACCTTTGATGCGATCAAAGCTAATGCACACAGAGCGCCACAGGAGAAACTCAGACAAGGGCGATCTGGTGAAGTCCACAAAGGCAGCCAAACCCGCGGTCGGAAAACCGCCAAAGCGGTTCGGGTCACCAACAAAAGCGGTGTCCGCGCGCCTCTCAGCGGTCGTTTCCAACTAGTCTACGGCGCTTCCTGTCCTCGTCCGGGAGTGCGGCTAGGGCGGTCATCTTACCGCTCGTCCCCCCGCCCTCTTATCGGCAACCCGGCTTCTTCCAAAGTCTCAAGGCTGGCTTTCGGCAGGGAGGAAGACAAGAGAGAGCGAAAGATTATACGAGAGGCCGCCAAAAAAAAAAGTCGGCTTTTTTTATAGTTTTGCTGCAGAGATCGCCAATTGGAAAAAAACAGAAGTTGGTTGCGCCATTAATGGGTTCCTTTGGTGCTGGTGAGAGAGAGAGATAGAAAGGAGATAGAGAGAAAAAGGTAGAGCTTTGGGAGGAATTCGATGGCAAGTAAAGGGATTTCGAGCCAGGGGCAGCAGCAGGAGCAGCATATCTCCTTCGGCTTGATTCAGCCTTCCTCTTCGACGCATGGAAACTTCATGTAAATTAATGCTTCAGATAGTAGAGTTAGTGATCATGGAAAGTGGAAGAGAGATCACATGCATGCCTTTGAATTAGTCTTGGTTCATTTGTTTTGATGAGAGACAAAGAAGTGGAGCTCAAAATTAGCTTAGGATTGGCTAGGAATAGAGTAGAGGTAGACCCTTGTAATAGGATTGTAGCTTTAGGTGATTTAAGGTTGATAAAGTTTAAAGTCTTGGAATTTTACTCCATGTGATAGGAGTGAAAGACAACAAAATTTATGTTGAGATATTTTCGTTTTTTCTTTCCAGGAAACCTGGTTCTTTTACAGTGCAAGGGTAGATTTGATGTCAGTTAAATAGAACAGGTTTTGATTTGGACTTCATTTTCTTAGTGGATCTTGTATTGATTTATTGTAAATTAAACTAGCTCAGGTGTCTTTTCAGTAGCGAGGTAACTAAAGGATTTGTTACAATAGGAGTAGTCATGATAGACCCATGTGGTAGGAATTTTCGTTGAGTTGAAAGCTCATGCCTTTGATTCTATTTCATGTGATGAGTGGAGGAAAGCTAACTCCAGGTCTAGATTTTGTTATTTTATAGAATAGCCGGTTTGTTTCCGGTGTAAATTAGCTGCAAGGTAAGCATGCATGACTGCTTGATAGAAAAAAAGTTCTGATCTTGATTTCATTTCTTTTTTGGATTCTTTTCTTGATATGATAGCAGGAGTAAGGAAGCTGGGGCCTATGACATGGGAGAACTGGACCAAGCTCTGTTCATATACCTCGAGGGGCAGGATCCCTCATCAGACCAAGAACAAAGACGTGAGTCCCTTTCCAATTATTCTTCTCTTCTTTTGATTCTGTCCTCTTTGGGCCTCATCTCCAATGTTGATTTCAATGGGATATCCAAAAGGTTATCATTTCACAAGGTCTATAGATCTAGGGGGAGAGGGGGAATATGAGATAGCTGTAGAGATTCCCTTGAAGAAAAGCTTTTTGGGGTCATGAGAAGATCATGGCCAACACATCTTGCTGTCCTGCATATTTGACCAGAGTTTAGCAGATAGGGTTAGAAATTCGAAGTTTTGGGGACACCATTTTTTTCTTCCTTTTTTTTTTTTTGTTTTTGTTTTTGTGCAGACTGAGACATGTAACAAACCACACATGATTTCCTTGCAAATTCCTGTACTGAAAAAGGGTACGAATGGATTTCTTCTTTCCTTCTCACCTCTCTTCTCTTTCTCTCACCCTTCTATGGTTCTATTTTTCTTTGCTTTTTTTTTTTTCCTTTCGAATTGCAGAAAGCCAACAGTGCACAATAAAATATGAAGGCCCAGCTGTGGCTCATATCTCACGCATCTTCTCTTCGCTCTCTCTCTCTCTCTCTCTCTCGCTCTCTCTCACACGCACGCACGCACACACACGCATACAGTGCTCCATGTTATTTCTATCTGAGATCCTTTTTGACACCCATGATTGCCTGTGGAAACAAAAGGTGGTGTCTTTATTTCCCTGAGGGGGTCTGCTCTCTATTAATTTATGGTCTTCTGGTAGGATGTTTTGAGGTGTCCCTTCAGGGGATTTAATGCTTGCAGGGCTTCATGTATGCAGAGACTCTGAACATTTTCCCATCTCAGCCCATGCATGTAGAACCACCTGAAAAGGTACGGGGATCCAAAACATGATCACCTTTGTCTCTCCTGCTGTCTTCCTCGATACCTTTTGTTGGAGCTGGCCTAGTTCGGGTGATGTTGTCACATTCTTATTCTTTGTTTTTTATAGGGTGGTATTGGTTTGGTTTCAACAACAAGCAGTGGTTCTATGAAGCCATCGGAGCAAACCATGGAGTTGGGCAACCAAAGTAGCGATTTCCCAGCCTTGGCTGAGCCTGATAAGGATACTAGAGCCATGGTGAAGGTGAAACACTAAGTCTCTCCCCCCACCCCAACCAACGGCTAACGCAAAAACAATATTGAAGTCATGCCTGGTTTTCACTTCAAAGATTGGAATGATCTTTCTTACAACTACTTGAAAGGACCCAGAGTGGGTTTTTCACTTGATATGTTGGTCACCATATTCTTTGATCATGTACATGGACAGAAGGAAGGGAACAGAAAGGGCACATCCATCTCGGAACAAGAAGGGCCCAAGACACCAGATCCTAAGGTAAGTTGCAGCCATATAAAAGAAAGCTATCTACCATCAAGAGATTTCTAAACTAACAGTCATATCATTTTGTGTTTGATTTATCTGTGGGCAGACTTTGAGAAGGCTTGCTCAGAATAGAGAGGCGGCCAGGAAAAGCAGGCTAAGGAAGAAGGTTGGTTAAGTAGAAGGAAAAAAAAAAAAAAATGAATAGAAGGAAAGAATATAATAAAGAAAGAGAAGAAAACTACCACCTAAACCACCCTTTGTGTTACTTCAGTTTGGCCTCTATTTATCCACGAAACGAATAACCACCAAAAGTCGCCTTTTGGAGTAGTGTCTAATTTTTGTTCTCCTCTTCTTCTCTCGACAGGCTTACGTTCAACAACTAGAGAGCAGTAGGATCAGGCTAACTCAGCTAGAACAAGAGCTCCAGAGGGCAAGATCTCAGGTGTGAATTAAGTTGTATACCAGCACACTTCCATTTGAGCTCAGCCTATACGTCATGCTTGTTTTCTTTGGATAACAGTCATATTTCCTGACTATAGGGTATGTTCTTCGGTGGTGGAACACTTCTTGGGGACCAAGGTTTCCCACCTGGAATCAACGCACTCAGCTCAGGCACCATCATCCTGGCCTAAGTTTACATATGAACATATTGACTATCTTCTCCTATACTAGTATAATAAATGTTCAGTTCTTCTGTTATAGCGAGTCGTTTGTCTTCAGATGCGGCGGTGTTTGACGTGGAGTACGCGAGGTGGCTCGAGGAGCACCACCGGCGGATGTGCGAGCTCCGGGCGGCGGTGCAAGAGCACCTCCCGGAGAACGAGCTCCGGATGTTTGTGGAGAACTGCCTCGGCCACTACGACGAGATGGTGAGCCTCAAGAGTATGGTTATCAAGTCCGACGTCTTCCACCTCATCTCCGGCATGTGGAAGACCCCGCTGAGCGCTGCTTCATGTGGATGGGTGGCTTCCGCCCCTCCGAGATCATCAAGGTTTTCTTCAAACCCTAACGTACTCCTTAACCCTTATCCGTCCCTTGCATGCTTCAAATGTAGTTCATGCTGGATTTAATGCGTTAGGAGATGACAATGTAGTTCAGCTGCCATTGTAGACCTTTAAGTATGGTCCAACAAAACAATGCCGATGCCATTGCATGGTTTCAAAGGCTTAACCTGGTCAACTGGAGAATGATAATGACTTAAATTTATATAGCATGGTGAGTCATATGATCAACAATGGTAAGACCAGATAGATCCACTCCACTGCCTGCCCATTGTTGCATCAATATGGGGATGAAGGACAACAACCAGTGAGCGTAATCATAGTTAATCTACTTTTAAAAAGTTCGCAGATTTTGAGCGTTTGTGATACATATAGGTGGTGCCATTATTTAGATATAGCTATGGGAATAGTTGAAACAATCTCCAAGTAATGGAATGATTGTGTTTTTTCCTCTAATTTATTATAGCAGGAACAATTTAGTTTTATACATAAAAGAGTTTGGCACGAACCACACGTCGTAAAGTATTGATGTAGAGGAGTTGGTGGTATGGGCGGTGGGGTAGATGGGGGGAAGGTTTTCCTTTTACTTTAAGTGGTGGAGATGTGGCCTTGCTTTCATTTATCCTATAAAGTGGTGTTGGTTTGTACATCGAAGGAGAAAAGGAATCAAATCATAAATAAAAACTAACCGTTAAGCCGTGAAAGCATATTGACTCCTTAATTATATTCTCCATGCATACTCTCATTTATGGTTTTACTTTTTGTTCTTTACATAATAAATAACTCCATGATGCCTATTCTTTTCATGCATTTCTATATATGTCTGAAAGATGACATTTTTATGTGGTTTATTGAAATATCCACTTATAAAAGTACAACCTTGGAGGGTTCTATCTCTCTCTCTCTCTTCTTCTTCTTCTTCTTTTTATTTAGCTCTTGCTTGTGTGCTTAAATATATGGGTGTTTAGATGCTCTTGAGCCACATAGAGCCATTGACGGAGCAGCAGATACTTGGGGTGTGCGGACTGCAACAGTCGACGCAGGAGACAGAGGAAGCGCTGAGCCAAGGGCTTGAAGCCCTTAACCAGTCTCTGCTGGACACCGTGACCTCCGATGCGCTGAGCTGCGCGTCCAATATGGCCAACTACATGGGCCAAATGGCTGTTGCCATGAACAAGCTCACCACCCTTGAGGGTTTTGTTCGACAAGTAAGCATCATCACCAATACTTCTTTTTTTTTTTTTCGATAATTAATTCCATTTTTGAAATTAAGATGATCAGAAACGTCCACCACTGTAGCCCCACTCTAATTACTCTCACCCTACACCAAAACCAGCATTAGATTATGCACTCTCATCATTTTTCAAACAAAATCCACACCCACCCGTCACAATACCAGACTAGCTCACACCCTCTCAGTGAGATGTGGCTCCATCTGACGTGAGAGCTGAGAGGGCGTGGGGTTGAGTACCGATATAAGTCGTCGTACTGAATTGCCCAGTTATTTTAAAGTCATTGTCATCGGAGTTGTCGTTATACTGGTAATTTAGTAGTTTGGGTCCTCAAACTTTTTAAGTTGGCTATAAATATATATGGCTAATTAAAACATACTTTTGATTCTCAAACTTCTAATTGTTATAATTTTATTATTATACTCTAAAATAAAAATATCACATTTTTAATATCTTGTTATGTGCGATAATATAATTGATAGAATAGTTGGTTGTTATCTTTGGCTTGAATATGATTTGTGATATACGATTATTTTATTAATTTTAATTAATTATGTAATGAGATTTAGGAATACAATATTTTTAAAACATCTGAAACTAAACTGTAAAAACAAAAAGTTTAAGAATTAAAAATATATTTTTATTAATATATGTATATATAAAGAAGAAAGATGAGCTTGACTACGAATGTAGCTAAGTTAAATATCTGATCATTTTTTTAATCTTACATTTATACGAATCCTAAAGTTACATTATTTTTTTTTTTTTTTTTTAACTTTATGATTTATGAACCATCTGAATTAAAGGATAAAGAAGGTGATAATCGACTATATTCAAATATGCCATATCTATCTTATCATATCCACTGTCCTTACTAAGAGCATTCAAAGAGAATTCACTGGATTGAAACGTCATACAAGTGTGACCTTTCGGTCAATATAACGAAATTGTTTCTAGATGCAAAGTCCTCCGTCTCAGCAGGTTGACAATTTAGCCATTGTTTAAACCTTGGCCTCACCGAATGAAGGAAATTTTCAACATCTTTCCTCAATTTTTTTTTCCACAAATTTAGGTGAATCAACCTTCTCTCCGCGTGTTCTTCACAAATTAAGTCAATCATGACGCACTAGTATTATGCTTCTAATAGTGACATTATAACCACGAGTGCAAATGATATATATATATATATATATATATATATCTAAATCTATGCACGTAATATATAACACAGTAATTCTTATGAGAAAATTCATATATGCTTACAGGCGGACAATCTGAGGCAGCAGACCCTCCACCGGCTTCACCAGATTTTGACAGCCCGTCAAATGGCCAGATGCTTGTTAGCGGTCGCCGAGTATTTCCACCGGCTCCGTGCACTGAGCTCCCTATGGCTCGGTCGACCAAGACAAGAGTGATCATTCTAGCGGTGTACGTGCCACCTCTCCATCTCTTCACTTGGTATTGAATTGATGGGATTCTATGGAGAAATAGAGAGATCCGTTTGGCTTATTTCTAGTTAGATAGATATATAATACATGGATACGCTGAACTGATGATGAAATGTCACCTAGACGTTTCACCCATCCTCTTCTTCTTTCTTGCATACCTTATCATGAGGGTGAACTTGTGGGGAAGTAGAGATAGTGGCAATCTTTTCTGACTTGGTTGATGGAGGGAGGCGAAAGAGAAGGAAGGTGGGAAGGTCTTGGGAGAACTCCAGGAAGAAGGTGAAGAACAAGCTCTCTCTCTCTCTCTCTCTCTAGTGTTTGTTTTCTAGACTACTAGGTGTAAGCACAGATAGTAGGGATGGGTGGGTCCACTTGTACTCTCTCTCTCTCTCTCTCTCTCTCTCTGGTGTTCAAGACTATAGGTGTGAGCACAGTGAGGATGGATGGATGGATGGGGTCCATTAGTCCATTTGTACACATCACACCGAGTGGCTATCCCAACCTGAATGTTTTTGGAATATCTGGGGGAGATGTCAGAGAGGGGGTTTTGTGATAAACTTTGTCTGTCCACATTTTATATATAGCTTGTCTTTATGTTTTCAGCTATTTCCTACGGTCATCTTTTCCTTCTTAAAAAAAAAAAAATTCATGCCCGGAGGCCGGTGGCTTTTTAGCTGGAATACATAATTTTCCAGGAAAAATACTCTTAAAACTAGATCATAAGCTACGAAAGGGCTTCATGCTCATGGCCTATAGTACAAACCTTGGTGTCCTCGTACCGTGCAACCAGGGTTCAATCTATATGGACGGTCATGCAGTTCATTGACGCCTTCCTGTTACCCTAATTAAAAGAGTTTAATAATAATAATAATAAAAAAGATGATGGAACTTAGGCGCACGCTTGTGGTTCTCTTTCGTCTCTTACCATTTTTTCTTTTAAGGCTGCAAATCTCTACGCAAATTTGATGCGATGGTAAATGAAAAAGAGATACAGCGAGGAGTAAATGACGCGCACCAAAGTTTTATTATTAAATAATAATAATAATAATAAGGATAGAGTTACTGGAGCTACAAAATGCTATGTAAATTTGAATGTTGACAAGTGCTCTATTTCGGATATAAATTATTCTACTATGGTTGAAAAATGAAGAAATAAATAAGTATTTATTAGATGACAAGTGGACGATATGAGAAATGTGTTGGTGTTGGCCATCCAAACATGCACAGCATTTTATGATTTTTAAGCACAAATCATTATGATTTAGTTGGAAATGAAGAAAATAATGTGATATGTGGGTAAGATAGATGACGTTCATCTAAATATATGAATAATATTTAATTTATGGTGCAAATTAACAAGCTTATACCCACATTCCTTTAAAAAAACACACACAAAAAAGAGCTCTTCAATATTGTAACCAATCATTAATTCGTCAAAGTAGCCTAACCGCCACGGAACTATAAGATTTGATTAACGAGTATAATTAGATACAGGAGTTGAAAATTTGAGCAACTTCCTTGCCGTCAGCAAATGGTAAAGAAGAAAAAGTTGATTCGATGGGTAACTAATTTGATCAACCTCGTTGAAGAAGAAGAAAAATCCTCGGATTTTTAGACACGTCTTATCGCCATTCAAGCGAAGAAGACCGAGATGGATTAGTTTTTTAATCAAAGAACTTGAAGTACAAGTTGGCGATTAGGTGATTGTTGTCCACCTCATGAGTTCAGAACTTTGATTAAATGAAGCCCTGTAAAGCTGCTTCCTATCATTGAAGTAAATAAAAGAACCTAAGGAAACGGGTTAGGTGCGAGCATGGAAATAATAAAGATCGTGATGTCTCTTGCTAGCTGTGATTGTAACAAGGGCTGGTGGTATGATGTGACTGCAGCCAAATTTTTTTTTTTTTTACTATGATTCATAATCATATGACACCATTGAAGGTTTGTAGCTCAAGCAATTTAATATATACTTCCATATGAACTCAATCCAATATCTTGAATTGTAAAATATCAATATATCGGATGGCAGTCAGCTAGGACTGAAAACGGATCGAATATAAATCGGATAGTAGTATATTTATATTTATATTCATATTTTTTAACGGATACAAATACGGATATAAATATTAAATGAATATTAAAATTCATGTCCATATTTATTCTAAACGGATACGAATACGAATCGGATATCAAGCATATCCATATTTGTTCTAAACAGATACGGATACGAATCGGATATCAAGCATACCTATATTTATTATATACAGATACGGATACGAATCAGATATCAAGCATATTCATATTTGTTATATATGGATACAGATACGAATCAGATATCAAGCATATCATATTTGTTATATAAGGATACGATATTAAGGTAGTGTTTGACAAAAAATGCTGTCTCTCGATACTATAATACAAAAAAATTAGCATACTTAATTCTGCATTGAATTTTGGTGCCAATTTGAAACAGAGATGTCCTATAACACCAACCAATATGTATATTCTGTATGCTACGGCACTATAAATTCAAGCGGTGCTAATATAACTTATAGCACTCAGTTAGTTCATACAAATTTTCATTTCTGTTTGGTGCATAACTTGCAGACAAACCAAACGAATTTATCTATAAGAATCGAGTGTATAAGATGAGGCAAAATTTCAGGAAAGGAAACGAGAATGCATACAAGATTCGGATAAGTCTCAGGATATAACGTTCTTGTCACTAGTCCAAACCAGCTTCCGCAACCTCCACAAACCTGAAAAAGTTCCTCACTGCCACACCATCACTTCCATGCAACAATAAATTTAGCCTCTTTTCTCCCTCTATCAAAAAAATTAGAAGTTATAAATAGCAACAATGGGCAGAACCAACATTTTGGTCACGAGAACTACTATTATACAACTATGGAATTGAGTCTCAAACTTATCCATGCACCAAGTCTCTTGATAAAGTTTCAAGTGTGAGATGATGAGATCATTGTGAGGACAACCTCCTTATTACACAACTATTAGATGAGTGCAAATCCACCAGCAAGTATCTTATTTCTTAAAAAAGAAGCCTTATTTCACTTGGCAACGTATTTGATCATCTAGCTAAAGTTTCTCAAAGAGAGATACAAATTATATTACAAGACATAATTAGAAAGAAGGTAAATTAAATACGAAGAGAAAGTCTCTTCCTGTTGTTAGGAACTCTCCAACAGCATACGAAGAGAAAGTCAGAAAATTAAATAATTTAAGTAGTCAAATACCAATAGACGACAGAATTCAATGGAGTTATACCTGTATGGATGGACCAGCATATTTGCCTGAGCGCATGTCGAGACTACGCCGGGTTTTTATTGCCTCAAGCCATGCATAATCTTCTATCCTCTCATTCGCTCCCAGTCGTTTTCAATTGCTGTCATTAGGAAGGCTGTCACATGGTCTTCAACTCTACGAAGGAACTCATATTTTATTTAAATATTTTTACAATTTTATTATCACATTCCGAATTGACCAGCAATTTATACCCATTCTTGCATATGCAATAATCCATCTGTCACTTTCTATTCCCATACCATTTCAAATTTCAATAATGGCATGAGAAACGGAAAACAAAAGCCTGGGAAGGACCAATATGGAAGTCTGTGCTAGCTATGGTTATATATAAGATAGTGTTAGAAAAATTGTTTTTTCTTTTAAAAATTTTTTATTAGAAAAATACTAGAAAATTAATCAGAAAATTTATACTCAAATTTAAATCAAAATTAAAAGGAATCAAACTGATCGAGGCGTGTTAAACACTGCCTAAGGACAAGTTTTCGCCCCCTCGTGCGGGTTGTTGGCGAATTGTCCCCAAGATAGCGACCTGATTTGATTCGATCCTCCTACCGCGAGCACGATCGGATGAGGTTCAAACCCAGTGATTCTTTAGATGCCCAAATATAATAATAAAATAGTTAAATAAATTTTTACCATCGGTAGTTTGTTGAGACAGATTTCCTTGTTTAGACTCCTTGTTGAGACAGCATCAGGATTTGCAGCAACAGGATCTTCAAGGAATTGCAGTAACAGAATCTTTAAGGATTTACAGCAATAGAATTTGCAGCAATAGGCAGAATCTTCAAGAATTTGCAGCAACAGGATCTTCAAGGATTTGCAGCAACAGGATCGGATTTGTAGCAACAGGATTTGTAGCAACGAAATTTTTAAGGATTTTATTTTCTGCCTTCTATGTTCACTACTTATTTTCCTTAGTTTATCCATATATTTATATTTAAAAAAATGATCATTTTTCTTGTGACCGTTCCTTCCCAAACGAAAGGAATAGCAGAACGCTCGAGCAAACGCTCGAGCATTTCCGGAAATCACGGAATGCTTGCGAGCGTTCCGCGAAGCTCGCTGGCGAGCGTTCCGCGAAGCTCGCTGGCGATCAGATAGCTAGCATCCCACGCGAGCTTTAAATGCTCGCGTGGGGCCTTTAACAGCAGCTTCCCTTTTATTTTATTTTTAACTTTTCAAATGCAAAAGTCAACAGTCCCCACAAAAGTTAAAAAAAAAAAATAAAATAAATAAAATAAATAATAAAATTAAAAAAATATATAGGGCATCTTATACTGCGCAATAGGTGAGGTGTCATATGGACTTGAACCTCACTTAGTGTTATTGTATACATCTGAAGGAACCATAGTGGATTAGACCTTGAACTAGGTCCTTGACTCAGACTTCTACTAATCACACACACAGCATGAATCAATTGGGTTTAAGCGGTCAGCGCATATTAAAGGCCTTGCGCTTAGTACCTTGATTTTTTATGAGAATTTCTTAAGGTTAGCCCAAACCTTTAGTCACGGCCTCATATGACAATTCTCATATAGGTGAATCCTCAAGGGTATTTGTGACTAATACCCTGCAGATAACCTACCTCGGATCCATTAAGAGAATCACTCAACCTTACACAAATTTACTTTATCACTTTATAAGAGCACTCATCATAGGGATGGGTTGAAAATTTTTTCAAAATTTATGCTCTAACACGATCACTCAATCAGCTTCGTTTCTACCACATTGAACCTCATTCATGGGATCTCCAATCACAGAGGTTGGGTATCCACTGCTGGTGACCAAATAATGGGCTTAAGCCCCATCCCCCTCGATGAATCTAGGACTCCACTCCTAGATAATCCCTTGGTTAATTGATCTGCCAAATTCTTCTCAGATTTGACAAATTCCAAAGAGATAACATCATTTTTCTTATGTTGTCTTATGACGAAGCCGTATATGGCGATTCATCTTTTTATTGGTACTCTTTTGATTTGTCAGTTCAATTGCGGCCTTATTATCACAATGGATAGATATAGCTGGAACTGGCTTAGGTACCAAAGGTAGCTCTGATATTAGATTTTTTATCCACTCTGCCTCATTACAAGTGGTATCCAGAGCTATCAACTCGGCCTCCATGGTGCTTCTAGAAATAATAGTTTGCCTAGTGGATCCCCAGGCAATAGCAGCACCGCCAAGAAGAAAAACGTATCCGGTAGTTGATTTTAAATCATGAGAATCAGTGACCCAATTAGCATCACTGTAACCCTCAACCACCTCAGGGTATTCAGTGAACATCAAAGAGAGATTAAGTGTTCCCTTTAAATATCGGAACACTCTTTCTAAGGCTACCCAATGAGATTGATCAGGATTTTGATTATATCTACTCAGCCTTCCTACAGCATAGGCAATATCAGGTCTTGTTCTGTTTGCTACATACAAGAGAGATCCTATAATTTGAGAATACTTTAATTGATTAATTGGGTCACCTAAATTTTTCTTTAGGTGAAAGCTAGGATCAAAAGGAGTAGATATTGATTTAAGATTGGAATAACCAAACTTTTGATCATTTTTTCTATAGAATGAGAAAGAGAGAGAGCTATCCCTTCATGGGACTTGATAAGCTTCATCCCTAGGATTACATCCGCTTCACCTAAATCTTTCATGTCAAACTTAGAAGAGAGGAAAGATTTAACACTTGAAATAATTTCAAGAGATGTTCCAAAAATTAAAATATCATCGACATATAAGCAAAGGATTACACAATCATTATCGACGATCTTAGAATACACACACTTATCATGATTATTGATTTGAAATCCAAAAGATAGAATAATTCGATCAAATTTCTCATGCCATTATTTAGGAGCCTATTTAAGACATAAAGGGACTTGATAAGTTTACAAATTCTTGATCATAGATCTCCTTTTCTCCATTTGCCATTGTTTAGGAGCCTGTTTAAGACCATAAAGGGACTTGATAAGTTTACAAACCTTGTCTTCTTGTCCCTTTACAACAAAACCTTCAGGCTGTTCCATATAGATCTCCTCCTCAAGATCTCCATTTAGGAACGCAGTCTTCACATCCATTTGATGAATGATTAACTTATGAATGGAAGCAATAGCAAGTAGTGATCTAAGGGTTGTTATTCTAGCTACAGGAGAATATGTATCAAAGAAATCTAACCCTTTCTTTTGGTTATACCCTTTGGCTACTAATCTAGCCTTATACTTTTCTATTGAACCATCAGGTCTAAATTTCTTCTTAAATACCCACTTACACCCTAAAGGTTTGCTTCCAGGGGGTAAATCAGATAAGATCCAAGTTTCATTTTGTAAGATTGAATTAAATTCAGAAAGGATAGCTTCCTTCCAAAAAGGAGCATCAGGAGAAGACATCGCCTCTGAAAAAGAAGAAGGTTCGCCTTCGACTAGGAAAGTAAAGAAACCTTCACCAAGATCTTTTTCTTTCCTTATCCTTGAACTTTTTCTAAGTTCAGAAGGTTCACCTTTAGGATTAGATCTTTTCCTTTTCCTTGACTCATTAGAGAAACCAGCTTCAAAAGAATCATGAACCAAGAAAGGATTAGAAGAGAGTTGATTTGGTACTTGGTTCTTGAAAGGAAAAACATTTTCAAAATAAGTAGCATCTCTAGATTCGATAAGAGTGTTATTTGAGATGCCACTTATATCAGAGTTTATCACTAGGAACCTATTTGTACTGCTATCTAAGGAATAACCTATAAAGATAGCATCTACAGTTTTAGGTCCTATTTTTCTTCTCTTAGGTTCAGGTATTCCTACCTTAGCTAAGCATCCCCACACTTTAAGATAATCTAGCCTGGGTGTTCTACCTTTCCAAAGCTCAAAAGGTGTTTTAGGACTATCCTTAAAGGGTATCCTATTTAAAATATAACATGCAGCTAAAAGAGCTTCCCCCCACAAGTTCTCAGGTACGCCTGAACTTATTAACATTGAGTTAACCATATCCATTAATGTACGATTTTTCCATTCAGCTACACCATTAGACTGAGGAGAGTATGGTGGTGTAACTTCATGAATAATCCCATATTCTTGACAAAATAGAGTCATTTCATTTGAAGTATATTCACCACCGCGATCTGACCTAAATTTCTTAAGCTTTTTCTCAGTTTGGGTTTCAGCTTCTACCTTATAAATCTTAAACTTATCTAATACTTCATCCTTAGATTTTATCAAATATATGTGACAATATCTTGAGAAGTCATCTATGAATGTTACAAAGTAACGACTTCCTCCCCGTGTAGGAAACTTGGTAGAGTCACATACATCGCTATGGACTAATTCAAGAAGTGTTGAACTCCTATTTACTGATTTAAAAGGTTTTCTAGGCATCTTAGCTTGAATACAAATCTCACATTTAAACTTTCTATCAATATGAAATTAGGAATTAGATTAAGATTTGTCATGTAATGAATACGATCAAAATTTACATGACCAAGTCTACTATGCCAAACATTTGAAGATTCAACATTAAAAAGAAGAGAACTTTTATTAGATAACTTAGAGGATACATTTAATTTAAAAAGACCTTCACATACAAAACCTTTACCAACAAACTCATTATTACGAGTAATTACAACTTTATTTGACTCTAGAACAATTTTATATCCTCTAGATATAAGAAGAGATCCACTAATCAGATTTCTTCTAACACTAGGAACTAACAACACTTCATGAAGGACTAGGATTTTTCCAGATGTCATCTTTAGATCCACTTGACCTTTCCCAAGCACTTGTGCTGAAGAGTTATTCCCAAGTGTCACACCTCCTCCACTTGATTCCTGAAAGGTGGAGAACCAGGAGCGATCAAAACAAACAAGAACATTAGCTCCTGAATCAAGCCACCAATCACAAGAAGATTGGGTTGAGTTAATTAAGAATTTTGAATTTACCGACCTAAAAGAAGGCTCAGCACCACTCTCAACCACGTTAACTTGTGGTTTGGATGATTTTCTCAATGGTTCAGTCTTTCGGTGGTAGCAGTCCTTCGCCACATGATTTATCCTTCCGCACACAAAGCAGAATGTGCCTTTATAATTCTTTGACTTCTGATTCGGTCGGTTCTGATTTGATCGGTTCTGAGGAGGTTTGTATGATTGGTTGGATCTAGATTGAAATTTCTTCTTCTTAAAATTTCTCCTAGGTTTGAATTGATTTGGAGTTGGATTTGACTCGGTCAGATTGATTTTAGGTCCAAGGTCGGTCTTTTGATTTTGATTGATCTTAAGCCGGTGTTCTTCTTCAATCCTAATAGAGTTAATCACTTCTGTTAGGGTCAAACTACCTTGCTTATGGCTAAGCTCTCGAGTAAAGGATGACCAAGAAGGTGGAAGAGAATCTACTAAGGCTTGGACCTTATAGTTTTCAGAAAAACTACAGCCAGTCAACTCTGACTTTCTGAGAAAATCTTGGAATTCATGAATTTGAATGCTAATAGGTTTGGAATCTACCATTATGTACTTTCAAAATTTTGAGATAGTGAATCTATCTAGACCAGCATCAACCATCCCATATTCAGCCTCAAGAGCATCCCATAGTTCCTTAGCAGTTTTAGTAGGAAGGTAGACATCATAAGATTATCAGATAGGGCACTTAAAATTCTATGTCTACAATGAAAATCTATTTCTTGGGGTGTTTTTGATGAAGATGAGGTATCAACTATACTAGAAGAACCTTGTTGACTATTAGATTTGGGATCTGAAAATTCTATGGCAGAAAATAAACCTAAAGTGGTAAGCCAATATTTCACTTGGCTTTGCCACCTCCTAAAGAATGATCCATTAAATTTTTCTGGTTTAATTGCACTAAGATCATCATAATCCATTTTGAAAAAAATTGGTTTCTTAATTCGTTCTGCACAACCAAAAAGTATTTAAATTTTTTAAATTAATGATTTTTCAAATATTTCTAGATTTTAAATTTAAATTCAAAAGAATTAAATCTAGAAACTATTTACAATAATAATCAAACCACTAAGCAATAATTAACTCAAATAATTCAATTTTAAATTTGAGTTTATTTTTTTTTTTTCAAATTTAAATTTTGAATTTTAAATTTTAAATTCAAAACTAATTCTAAGGCTTCTGAACATATTCAAAAACAATATTTTTAATATTATAATAAAATCTAGCACTTTCTAATGATAGAAAACTTGTCCTTAGCTGTTAGAAAAATTATTTTTTTTCTTTTGCAAAATCCCTTTATTAGAAAAATGCTAGAAAATTAATCAGAAAATTTATACTCAAAAATTAAATCAAAATTAAAAGGAATCAAACTGGTCGAGGCGTGTTAAACAATGCCCTAAGGACAAGTTTTCGGCCCCTCGTGCGGGTTGTTGGCGAATTATCCCCAAGATACAACGACCTGATTTGATTCGATCCTTCTACCGCGAGCACGATCGGGTGGAGGTTCAAACCCAGTGATTCTTCAGATGCCCAAATATAATAATAAAATAGTTAAATAAATCTTTTACTACCGTAGTTTGTTGAGACAGATTTCCTTGTTTAGACTCCTTGTTGAGATAGCATCAGATTTGCAGCAACATGATCTTCAAGGAATTGCAGTAACAGAATCTTCAAGGATTTACAGCAACCGAATCTTTAATGATTTACAGCAATAGAATTTGCAGCAATAGGCAGAATCTTTAAAGATTTGCAGCAACAGGATCTTCAAGGATTTGCAGCAACAGGATTTGTAGCAACGGAATTTTTAAGATTTTATTTTCTGCCTTCTATGTTCACTGCTTATTTCTCTTAGTTTATCTATATATTTATATTAAAAAAATGATCATTTCTCCTTGTCATCGTTCCTTTCAAACGGAAGGAATAACGGAACGCTCGAGCAAACTCGAGCGTTTTCGGAAATCACGGAACGCTCGTTCCACGAAGCTCGCTGGCGATCAGATAGCTAGCATGCCACGCGAGCTTTAAATGCTCGCGTGGGGCCTTTAACAGCAGCTTTCCTTTTATTTTATTTTTAACTTTTCAAACGCAAAAGTCAACAGATAGAAGGGAGAAGGTTTTTGGTTATTGCTTCAGGTAACCTTTGGGAGGTTTGCTTGATATGCCACGGAGATGGTAAAAAGTAAGATATCATCTTATAGGAAAATAAGCAATCCAAAAACTTCTTCTCATGAAGACTAATTTAAAGTATTGACTTCATATCTATACAAGAGTTGAAAAATTATGCTTTTTCTGCAAGGGCGGATTTTGATGAAAATAGGTGAGCTTTACTTACTGAAACTGAAGTATGGGTAGTCATATGATAATAGGTGCCAATCCTACCAGCTTCTTCAGAGTATGGTGGAGCAAGGACATCAAGCACAGCGCAAGAAGTAACAGCAGTGAAACAGTGCAAGTTGCCTCCACTTTTTGGGTACAGAACAGTGGTCGAACATGGCGTTGTCAGGATAGTGTCCTTGTGTAACTTCGCTGATCTCACTGCACAAAAAAAGCAGTTTTAATACATAAACCATCTATGGAATTCAGATATGTAATTATATCATTGGCAAGGCAAGAGATCTAATGGCTTCTCCAAATTTTAGAAATAAGAATAAACTAATCTAAGGATCGTAAAGAGTCCATCTCCTTGGGCTAGGTGAAACTCTTTAGCTTTTCACTCAGAAAAAACAGATGAGCAACATGTGGCCTAATCGGGTCAAAATATGGGTCGATGAGCTTTGGTTCCCAAGTTTTCTTCCAATTAATGGCTTATGCTCCCCATTCGATGGCTATAGAAAAGGGGAAAGGGAGAGTACTACATGTAGGATTTCCTTCCATTGAGAGTGAGTCTGGGAAAGTTTACACATGTCGTCGTCATAGGCAGAAGAGTTGGTCTTCCTCTTTAAGATTTAGCTTGGGCTTGAGGATTCGGATGAATAAGTTGCTGAAAAGCAAGCTGTCCAAGGGGCTAAGTAGCAAATCCCATGAAGCAAAAAATGAGGCGCCGATGAAGGTGGCACTGAATTCATTTTTTAGCACACAAGTGTGAAGAAGAGGAAGGACAAAGTCATAGAGGTCACACTGAAAATGCAAGAAAGAAGTGTTCTCGCTGGACCTCCTCTTGTATGACTTCCATAGGATTTCCTTAGCCTGGTGGTTGTCGTCTCTGATCCGCTAGAAGGAATGCTTGAAGATCCATCAAGTGTCTTCTTGGTAAAGGTCGGGAAGCATAATGTAAGTATATTTTTGGCTTGAGCTTCCTTCTATATCCTTGCCCTAAATTTTAAAGTTTGTCATCCAACGGAGTTTGAAGGCACTCTTCGCATTCCTCTAAAGTTGAAGCATTGCCGCTGCAATAACAACAAGTAGACTTTAGGAAACTTTCATTATAAAATTTCCTTACACTTTTGATGTTGTCGTGCACTTGTAAAATCTTGTAAAATGATATTCTAAATGAATAAAGTTTTCATTTTCAATTGTACATTCTTTTTGTTGAATATTTGTTACTTTAGCTAATTAGGTATCGCGACAAATAGATTCTCTAGGGCTTGCCGAGGTACAAGATAGGTTCGAGCATGCCGAAGTTAGGTTTCTTGGGCCGACCAAGGCATAGTGAATACTCGAACTCAACGAGTTATAAAATAATCTGATTGACTGTACCAAAGTTTGGAAGTATAAATGCTTAAATTTGCTAAGTTTTGGATAACTCCAACTGGTCTCATCGGATTTCAAAAAAAAATTTTACTTGGCCTAGCCAAGGTATGAAGAATGTTGCTTGGCCTTGCCGAGGTACGAAAAAAGCTCGGCCATGCCGAGGTATGTAGAATGTTTTACTTGACCCAGTCAAGGTATGGAGAATGTTGCTCGGACCTGCTAAGGTATGGAGAAAATTTTACTAGGCCCAGCCAAGGTTCAAAAAAGTTGCTCGGCCGTGTTGAGGTACAGAGAAAATTTTGCCTGGTCTAACCAAGGTTCAGAGAAAGTTACTCGGCCCTGCCGAGGTACGATTTTTTTTTTACTTGGCCCAGCTAAGGTACGAATAATGTTGCTCGGTCCTGCTGAGGTATGAAAAAATTATTTACTTGGCCCTGCCAAGGTATGGAGATTGTTGCTCGCCCTGCCAAGGTATGGAAAAATTTTTTACTTGGCCCTACCAAGGTGTGGAGAATGTTGCTCGACCCTGCCGAGGTATGGAGAAAATTTTTATTTAGCCCTGCCAAGGTATGAAGAATATTGCTAGCCCAGCCAAGGTACGAAGAAATTTACTTGGCCCTACCAAGGTACAAAAAATGTTGCTCGGCCCTACCGAGGTACGAAAAAAATTTTTACTTGGCCCTGCCAAGGTAAGGAGAATGTTGCTTGGCCCTGTCATGTTATAGAGAAATTTTTTACTTGACTTTGCCAAAGTACGGAGAATATTGCTTGGTCTTGCCAAGGTATAAAAAAATTTTTTTACTTGGCCCTGCCAAGGTATGGAGAATGTTGCTCGGCCCTGCCGAGGTATGGAGAAAATTTTACTTGGCCCAGCTAAGGTTCAAAAAAGTTGCTTGGCTCTGCTGAGGTACGAAAATTTTTTTTACTTAGCCCTGCCATGGTTCGAAGAAAATTGCTCGGCCCTGCCGAGGTACGAAGAATTTTTTACTTAGCCCTGCCAAGGTTTGGAGAAAGTTGCTCGGCCATGTCGAGGTACGGAGAAAGCTCGACCGTGCTGAGGTACGTAGAACATTTTACTTGGCCCAGTTAAGGTATGAAGATGTTGCTCAGCCTCGTCGAGGTACGGAGAAAATTTTACTTGGCCCAACCAAGGTTCGAAGAAAGTTGCTCGGCCATGCTGAAGTACGAAGAAAATTTTACTTGGCCCAGCCAAGGTTTGGAGAAAGATGCTCGATCCTGCCGAGGTACAAAGAAATTTTTTACTTGGCCCAGCCAAGGTACAAAGAATATTACTCGGCCCTGCTGAGGTACAAAATTTTTTTTTACTTTACTCAGCTAAGGTACGGAGAATGTTGCTCGACCCTACCAAAGTACGAAGAAAGTTTTTACTTGGTCCTAAGGTACGGTGAATGTTGCTCGGCCCTGCTAAGATACGAAGAAATTTTTTACTTGGTCCTGCTAAGGTACAGAGAATGTTGCTTGACCCAGCCGAGGTACGGAGAAAATTTTACTTGGCTCTATCAAGGTACGAGAATGTTGTTCGACCTAGACAAAGTATGGAGAAATTTTTTACTTGGCTCTGCTAAGGTAAGGAGAATGTTCTTGGCCCTACCGAGGTACGAAATTTTTTTTACTTGGCCCTGTCAATGTACGGAGAATGTTGCTCGGCTCTGCCGAGGTATAGAGAAATTTTTTACTTGGCCCTGCCAAGGTAAGGAGAAAGGGACCCATAGTTCAAAGATTTGGGGTGAGACCTGTCTTTCATCCACAACTCAAGGAAGATTATTATTCAATAAGAAATATTTGAATCGAAAAATAAAGTTTTATTACAATGAGCAACATGGCTCGGTTCAGGCATACTTTACTAGTAATATGTTCAGAGTTTAATCTAGTTCTATGTATTCGGGGTACTGTATCTTTTGAAGATCTTCATTGCTCAGAGATGATCCGAGTTTTATATCCTAGGGGAACTGTATCTCATGAAGGTCTTCATTGCTCGGAGGTGATCCAAGTTTCATATCTTGGGGGCACTGTATCCCTTTGAGGTCCTCATTTGAAAGGTGAGCCCCTCGCACCAGACCCTTTCAAACCGGTTCTCCTCTTCGCTTGGCCATACCTAATAGAAACTAGCGTTAATAATCGTTTTAACAGTGCCAGCCACTAGTAGGTTCGGCGGGGGATAGTTGTCATTGCACCCCATCATCCGAGCAGTAGGAGAGACGGAATGGGGGGGTCGTAGCCACAGCATTGAGTCATGGCGAAAGAACACTGGAGATAAGGAGCAAGCCCGATGGGATCTGGGCAGGCTCCTATCTCCTTTCCTTAATGGTGCCAATTCAACTTCTTTATAGTTGGGCTATCGCAAAGGCTGGTGGCTTTCAGTGGATTGGGCGAAGGGACCACCGGTAGGACCGGGATGACTGTTCCATGAGAAAGCTACTGAGTGGATGCAGCGGAAAGAGGAATTCCATAAAGCCTCTGCACTAGTTGTGATAGGGCTTGAACTTGTTGGATCAGCATGGCAAACTATCTTGGGTAATCGGGGCTGCTGGCGGTGAATGAACCTTGATCGATAACGGCTGCGAGGGCATTGTATTTTTTATGGAATCAGCCTTTGAGAGGTAGCCTGATCATGAGCATCTGTGGTTGCTCTCTTACGTTGGCCATTGAGGAATCATTGTTCTTGTCAAGAACCTTATCTTCTTGATTACAAGTTTAACTGGACTTGAGGGCCTTCCTCTAGCGTCAATCTGATGCTGCTGAAATCCGTTCTTGGCTTGGGGGCAATGTACGTCAAGATTTGGGTAGCGCTCTCCCGTTCGAGTAGACCTGCAAGGCAGTCTTTGCGCAGAAAACACAGGGGATGATCCATGCGAAAGACCATTCAATGTCCAAGTCAGTGAAAATCTTCAGCAATCATATGAGAGAAAAAGGCTCCAGCAAAAGTATCTTCCTCCTTTAGATGATTTTTTAGAAGCAATGGCTTTTGCTAGAGTTTTTTTTGGGCTTAGATTGCCTTCGAGAGCATACCTGGGGTCTTGAGACTTGGTATTTGTACATTGCCAAGAAGGTGAGCCGTTACCTGATTTTTTAGGTGCATTTTAGGGAGTTGGCATCCGATAAGGCCGAAATTCCAATGGTTACGGGGATTGGTAGTTGATGAAGCTGACAAACGCTTTATCAGGAATTTGAAATTCCGTTAATTATGGATGGAGTGCTGTATTTGGCTTTCATTTCTATTTTGGGAAGCTCTTTCCACGATCCTTGCGATCGGGTGGTTCATCCTTTGAGATATCCGGCATGGTTTGAAGCAGCAATGGTGCTTACATTGAAGGGATGAGGATCGATCCTGGCGAGGTACTATGATAGCTCAGCCCTGCCGAGGTTCGAAGATTGCTCGGTCCTACCAAGGTTCGGAGACCGACTCTGGTATCAGCATCGGTACTAACTCTGAAGTCGGTGAGAAGACCGACTCTGGCATCGACACTACGACCGACTCTTGCTATCTCTTGGACCATAGTCTAGTCAGTTTAAACGTGGCTTGATCAGTCAAATCGAAGATAACTCGACCTTTGTTACCAGACACATTTATTGATGCGATGATAATTTTCCTCCGCATCACTATCAATTCAATTTTTTCGCATAACCAACATATATATGACTGAAACATATGAAGCCATGCATGTTGTTTAAATATGCAATTACAATGATGTAAAATTTATCTTTGAGAATGTGGCAGAAGCTTCTTTCCCCTTCGTTTCTCTTTGTTCTATTGCCACCCAACTCATAAATGCGATGATACTTCTAAGGATATAATTTGAGCTTAATCAAGGCCCACTTATCCAATCCTTTTATTGGGTAACATTAGATGGAGGCTCTATATATTTAGGTTGGACTTAGATTTAATGATTCCGGCAGTAGCTCAAGTAGAGCTGGGTCAAAGTTAATATTCAATCTAATCAAAACCTAATCCTAACACAACATGAATCTCTAATCTAACTTAATCCAATTTGACCCTCAAATACCATCGGATTAGGTTTAATGTTTAACTCAACCCAAAACCAATTATAACCCAACGTGAACTCAACCAAATCTAATTTAACCTGATGCACACATATATAATTCATACTTACATTATTTGTAAAGTATTTATATAAATATATCTTCAATCGTAATAAATTATGTATATGTATATGTTGCCGCTGAAATCCGTTCTCCGATTCAGGCGCGTCGATCTCCAGAAAGAGGGGGGCGGACCTGCAAAAGAAGTCCACACGCGGAGGGACGCTGGGGGTGGTCCTCCGCGGAAGACCCTCCGACGCTCAAGTCAGTGGAGAAGAAATCGGTGATCAACCAGACAGTGAGGAGGTGGATCTCTCCGGAAGACCTCTCCGGGGGCGGCCAATCGGAGGCTCCAGAGGGCAGGAGCACCGACGAGCTGCTGGAGAGAGAAGTGGGGTGCGCGTGCAAGAGGCGCGTGCCGGTGCCCCAGGAGAGAGAGAGTGCGTCCAGAGTTGCGTACCTGAGGGAATCTGCGATTATGATATTTATAGACTGTCACCTGGGTCTTGAGCATCTTCTGGAAGGTTCGGAGGTTGTTACGATACGGAGACGAACAGAATCAGGCCGTTGTGGGACCGTTAGAATCCATACCCGGTTTGTTCAGAGATCGACGGCTGGGAGAGTTCCTTGATGTCTCGAGATCTGGTTGAGTAGGCCTGGGGCGGTTATGATAGGCTTTAGGCCACGTCCGACATGATTCCTTATCTAGGATGCCGTTCTGGTAGGCTCGGGCTCTCCCGCGTCAGGTTCCGCGGAGGTAGGTGTTAGGTTGTGGATCGCTCGAAGAAGCCGAGCTACGGAAGCCGGGAGGGCCGAGCTACGGAAGCCCAGAGGGGCCGAGCTACGGTAGCCCGGAAGGGCCGAGCTACGGAAGCCCGGAGGGGCCGAGCTACGGAAGCCCGGAAGGGCCGAGCTACGAAGCCCGGAAGGGCCGAGCTACGGAAGCCCGGAGGGGGCGAGCTACGGAAGTCCGGAGGGGCCGAGCTACGGAAACCCGGAGGGGCCGAGCTACGGAAGCCCGGAAGGGCCGAGCTACGGGAGCCCGGAAGGACCGAGCTACGGAGCCCGGAGGGCCGAGCTAAGGAAGCCCGGAAGGGCCGAGCTACGGGAGCCCGGAAGAACAAAGGGAGGAGGTTGGCCTTAGCCGCCTCGCACAGATATTAATGCAATAACGATTTTACCCCCCAACAGTATACTATTAAGATTTATGTTTGATTGGCACCTAGATCCAATAGTTATTAACCCAAATTCAACAACAAATAAGTTCCAAACTTTTTTTTTATTTTAGAATTTATAATCAACCTAATTTAATTCTTGTTAACATGGCACAATGCAACCGCACTCGAAAATATCTTAACCTAACCTAGCAAATATGAACCAATCAATTTTATCTTAAAATAAAATTAGGTTGGATTAAATTGAAGACTCCAACTCAAGATTGTATAGGGTTAAACTAAAGAGGAGCCATTTAAAAGTTGATTGGATTAAAGTTTACTTTCAACTGAATCTAAGCCATCTAAATTACAACAGCACTTATTTCTTCTTAACATCCTACATATAAGTTCAGTTACACATCACGAAAGAATTGAAAATTTTAGATCATTTGCATTTTTAACTTTTTTTTTTTTTTTTGACCTCGGCTTGGATTAACCTCTCAAATTAGTTACCTAGCTTACCCTTATCTCCAGAAGGATAACGCAATGAAAAAACAAAAAATAAAAAGAGTTGCAAAATTGAATCTTTCTTAGATTACACAAATTTAACCGATTCAATGCTCGCATATTTAGACGCGACTGCCACTTGATTCATTTGATCGGTGCACGAATTATCCTACCCTACAAGCGACCGCAGATTAATTCCTATGCCAGCTGACAAAACTATTTTCCAAACGTATGCAGAATAATTTCTACACGAGTGCATGATCCAACCATCAACCCCGTCAACGTGGACGAATCCGGTTCACTCGGTTGCAGCCAGACCCATGAGCAAATCAAGCATCCGCATAGAAATGTCCACGCCGGCGCCGGGAGAAGAAGCATCGTCGGCCTCAGAGCTCATCTCTGGCGGCCATCGGCTAGGGGCGGACCCTACCGCCGCTGCAGAGACCGGCCAGTGAGCACGCGAGTTGTTTAAAAATTCGCTTCAGTACCTTCCCCCGCTTCGGAATGTAGCGGAGGTGCGTCCCCGGTTCAACGCTTCGGAGCTCGGGATCGTCGTAGCCGAGGTTCACCGGCATGGCTTTAAATCTTCGAATGGACCACGGCGGTGGTGTCGGTGACGGCGATGGTGGTGGGGGTGCTAGATTCCAAGTAAGTCACGAGGAATGGTGGTCGATGGTGTCGTGGTGAGCTGTGGCCAGCTTTAAATAAGAGAAATGGATGAGAGAGAATTAGACCGTTTCTTCTTGCACAAGTTCCCGGTGGGGTACGCGGGACTGCGGGAGTCATTCAACTCGGCACGCGGCATCACTTGCCGTGCTTTGGCGCGAACCGCGTTCGGAACAGAGATGGGTTGGTTCTTTGAATAGATTCACAGCAAGTTAAAGTCTCTCATTGACTTGGGCCATCCAAGCGAAGAAGACCGAGATGGTTTTCTAACAAAAGAATTTTGAATTACAAGTTGGCAGTTAGGTGATTAATATTCACCAGAGTTCAAGTCGTTGAACAAATAAACCCCAATAGAGCTGCTCCCTTCCTGTTGTAAGATAAAGAATTTAAGGTAACGTTTGATTCCTCAAAAGCTATTCCCTTTCCTGTTGTAAGATAAAAGAATTTAAGGTAGTGTTTGATTCTCCAAAAGCTATTCATGGATAAAAGTATATGATAGCATTTATCCAAAAATAGTTAAGGAAATAAGCATCTTTTTAAAATTACAACTCTGCCATCAAGGAATAACTTTAATTGTTCCTGAGTTCCATAGGGAATAAGTTCAGGGAATAACCCATAGTTAAACATGGGTTATCCTCTCTGGTTAAACTTTTTCAGACATATCCCTTCTAGTAATAGCTTTTGGGGATAAGGAGGGATATCCCCTTGGATATCCCCTCTTATCCCCTATTTCAAACACTCCCTAAGGAAACGGGTTATGTTGGCCCAGATGGCAACCCAAGAGGGAGGGTGAATTGGGTTCTTAAAAAATTAGCTTTTTAAAATTATGTGTTTTGAAATAAAGGAGATTGAGTGCAAGATAAATGCTAGGCTCAAATAATGAGATAGGAAGAGACAAAGAAATAAAGCACGACAAACACAAAGATTTTATAGTGGTTCGGTGTATCCAACACCTACATCCACTCCCAAGTAGCACTTGGGCCCACACAATAATCCTCTTGATTACAGCCGAGTTGTTTTACAAGCTCACAACTCAAAACTTGTTGTTTCCCCCGGAATCACAACGAACCCAGCTGGTTTTACCGGGCTCACCAGTACAAAACCCAAACACAAGCTATCCTTAGCTTGTCCCGAGGTATACTACCTCCACTAATTCAATCTCCTGATTGAATTAGCAAACAACAATTTGAAAACAATAAAGATTTCAATACAACACTTAAACAGCTCCTTAAGTGAGTAGATATTCAATAAAATAAATAGGATAAGAAAAGCCAGATTGAAGCTCTTTGAATGTATGCTTTTCTTCTTTTCTTCTTTTCCTCTTCTCCTTTGAAAGATTGAATCAGCCTCAGCTCAGTTTCTTCACGCAGTAGAGTAGTTGATGATTTGGGGCTTTTGCTTTCTCTCTTCAAATGTTGGAAATCTCCTTGATTTGATCTTAAGAAGCTTATGGATTTCTCTTTGAACTTTTCTGGGATTGATGGACTTAAGCTCAGAGTATTTCCTTTTGATTTCTCTCTTTCTTTCTCAGTATTTTCTGAATATTTTCTCTCTTTTTCTTGCTCTGTTCTCTCTTTTTTTTTCTTCCCTTTAAAAAAAAAAACATATGGATATTCCTCCTTTTATATCTCTTAATCTAAGGTTTAGGTGGGAGATATAGCCGTTATAAGATGCTTGGATACTCCTACACATAAAGAAAAATAACCGTTAGAGATTAGGTGAAAAAAATGTTACCGTTGGAGTCCGTTCTGACAATTGAAAATCCGCTCCTGACATGTTGGAGTCGGCTCCAACTTTTTAGGTGTCGGCTTTAGATCGGGTATCCAAAAATAGTAAAGAAAAAGTTTGTTGAGGAGTCGGCTTCGAGAAAGTTAAGTGTCGGCTCGTCGCTTTCGGGAGTCGGCTCCGAAATTCAAGAGTGTCTGCTCCAAAAATGTCCATAAAACACGCTCTCTGCTCTCAAGTTAGAGTCGGCTCCAGAAACTCAAGTGTCGGCTCCCGAACTCTCAGGTGTCGGCTCCCGAATTCTAGGTGTCGGCTCCGGAAACTGAAATGGAATGCACTTCTCTGTATCTCAGGTTGGAGTCGGCTTCGAAACTCTGAGTATCGACTCCAGACCATGCCAAAAATCTAGAAACCTTCTGATACGCCTTGGGGTCGGCTCCTGATTATTTGGGTGTCAACTCCAAGTTCTGAACTTTGAAAAATTCCTTTTAAAATTTGATTCAAAACTTATTCCTTTATCCCTTTTGATTGATTAAACATTCAGAAACATAGTGAATATACTCATGTCTTTTGTTAATCATCAAAATTAATAATTGGGTAAACAATCTCCCCCTTTTTTATGATTATAAAAACATTGAGTATATGCATGATTAAACAATAAGAGTTTCAAATCAAATTTCTCAAATATTTAGTTTTCACAAGTAAGCTCCCCCTGAATGAAGTAGCTCCCCCTATGATACTCAATTTAACTATCAATTACATCTTATATGAGTTTAATTTTGATACCAATTAAACTTTCATAACAAATTAACTTTCAATCAAGCTTATTCAATTAAGCTTATTCCTTTCAATGCATATACATTTTTCCCATTATAACTTTCATATTATAACTTTCAATGCATATACGACTATCAATTACATTTTCTCCCCCTTTTTTGTAATCAACAAAAAGGTTAAAAAATTTCAAATTAAATGATAAAATTAAGAGATGCTTCAAAGATCAAATGATATTCATTAAGTAAAAAGTTCATTACATACTTCACAAAGTCATGCATTACATAAAAAAATCTTCATTACATCAAAATTTCAGTAAACACATCAAACATCAAACTAAAGCAAATAAACATCAAATCCCAAATCTCCTTTTGAGTTCTTCTAGAATCTTGCCCATCCCTTCTCTTTGAGTAGCAATGAATTCATTTAGTCTCCTATCAAAGAATCCGGATGCAACAATGATCTTTTCTTGTAACTCAGCATTGCATTTGGAATATGTCTCTGAATCACCTCCAATCTCTTTAAGTTCTGCAAAAATATTCTTAAGATCATTCTTCAAAGATTCTGCGGAGGCTCCAAGGGTGGACTCAATTTTTTTTACTCTTTCATCCAAGGAATAAAATATTTCTCTTAAATTCATTATGCTATTGTCAATTTCAGTTTTCATCTCTTCCTTGTGAGTACCAAATAATTCTTTAAGTTGCTCCAGCTGAATATCAGAAAAACCAACAGAAGGAATAGACACTGGTACAGATGCAGGAATGAAAGTAGGTGCCGATGGTGGTGATGATCTGCTAGGTTCTGGTAAAGGATGACTCACTGAAGGACCTGCCTTAGAAGGTGCAGTGGCTCTAATGTCAGCCGCTCTTTCATCCAGATTACTCTTTCTTTCCCATTTACCATCTACTTTCACAAATCCCATTCTATGCACAGTAGCCAGGCTGTAATAATCAGTATGTCTAAGGTTCTTTAAAGGTTCATTCTCTGAAATAATAACACCCTGGCTTTGGAATACTAAAGTTAATACCATGCCATAGGGTAAAGAGTATCTTTTATTATTCCCTGCCTATGCTATATACCAAATCATCATAGTAGCCAAATTAATTCGCTGACCAGTCAAAACACTATCCATAAGTACAATGTCTCGCTCTGAGATATACTCAAAACGTCAAGTCTTGAGAAATAAAATCCTACCACAAATGTTATGCTACAGCCTAAGTTCAAGAGGCAACTGATTTGCCCTAATTTCTTCAAATTCGGTTATTTCCCTACCTAACATCCTTGATAAAGCATTTGATCTTTCACTGTGAATGCTTCCAGCAAGCCCAGTAACAAGAATCCCTAAAAGGTTTCCTAAATTTTCTGAAGTAATGTGAATCCTTTTCCCTCTTACTGAACTAACAATTCCTCCATCTCCTCTAGATAAATTGAAATAAAATTCCTTGACTAGGGCTGGATAAGTAGGTAAATCAAGGGAACAAACCTTATCCCAACCTAGTTTAGTCAACTGCCGTCCAATGGTAAAACTTTCTTCCTCAAGGAAATAAAAGTCTACCTTCATACCTATTGTGATACACGGCCTGCCAAAGTGTCAATTTGAGGTGAGGACGGGCTTGGAGCAGCGCTCGGTGTGGATGATGAGGAAGAGGACGCAGAACTCGGTGAAGGCTGCCTTGTCGGATGCCTTACAGTCTGTTTCCCGGTCGTCACCCCTCCACCAAACACTGATCCCCTACGTTTGGGTGCCATTGAGCGCTAAGGAATGGTTAATTTGAGGGATTTTGGGTTTTGGGAAGAGTTGGAGAGAGTTTGGAGAGGATTGGAGTCGATTAAAATGAACGAGGAGTCAGCTCTGTCCTAAATAAGTTAACATGAGACCACTTAGAGTCGACTCCCGCAAAGCGAGGTGTCGGCTTCAGATTGCTAACATAGTCAGCGCTCGAACTAGAGTCAGCTCCGCTAAGATGGGTGTTGGCTCTAAGGTTTCAGACCGAGAGCGACACAGACAAGGTGTCGACTCCACAAATCAAGGTGTCGACTCCACTGACAGTTTCAAAAAAAAAAGAGAGTTTCAAACATCCAAAACTTATCGAAATAAAATTAATGAATTTTTGATAAAATATTTGGAATGTGGAGAATAAATTGTTCAAATGTCTAGATAAATAGTCCTTAAAGTCATGAGAGAAATTTCAAGAAATTGATTGAAATCTAGATAATCATTCCTTAGGGGTTTTAAAATCATTCCAAAGGGTCACAAATCCCTAACTCTCCTCTAAGATAACAAAATCTTTCTTCACTCAAAGGTTTTGTAAATATGTATGCTAGATGTTCCTCAATGCAAACATAATCAAGATAAATTTCACCATTAGCTACATGTTCTCTAATGAAGTGATATCTAATTTCAATATGTTTAGTTCTTGAATGTTGGATTGGATTTTTAGTTAAGTTTATTGCACTTGTATTATCACATTTAATAGGAGTTTTATCAAGTGTTATGCCATAATCTTCAAGTTGTCTCTTAATCCAAAGGATTTGAGCACAACAACTTCCAGCTGCAACATATTCTGCTTCAGCAGTAGATAATACAACCGAGTTTTGCTTTTTGCTAAACCAAGAGATTAAGTTACTTTCTAAAAATTGACTGCACCACTTGTACTCTTTCTATCTAATTTACATCCAGCATAATCAGAATCAGAATAAGCAATTAAATTCAGTGTTGAGTCTCTAAAATACCATAATCCTACATTTTTAGTTCCACTTAGATATCTTAGTATTCTTTTTACAATAATTAAGTGAGATTCTTTAGGTTCTGATTGAAATCTATCACATAGACAAACAACAAACATGATATCAGGTCTACTTGCAGTTAAGTAAAGTAAGGATCCGATCATACCTCTATAGTATTTTTAATCTACTTTCTTACCATCTTCATCTTTGTCTAATTTGCATGAAGGACTCATTGGTGTTCCAAGGGGTTTGATTGATTACATTCCAAACTTCTTGAGAATTTTCTTTGTGTACTTTGTTTGGTTGATGAAAATCTCCTCTACTTTGCTTGATTTGAAGTCCTAGGAAGAAATTGAGTTCTCCCATCATGCTCATTTCGAATTCACCCTGCATTAGCTTAGCAAACTCTTGACATAGAAGATCGTTAGTAGCACCGAATACAATATCATCTACATAGATTTGTACTACTAATAAATCTTTATGTTTTCTTTTCAAAAATAGAGTTTTATCTACATTTCCTCTAGTAAAATCATTTTCAATTAGAAATTTACTTAATCTATCATACCAAGCTCTAGGTGCTTGTTTTAAACCATATAGTGCTTTGTGTAATTTAAAAACGTGATTTGAAAATTCATGATCTTCAAAACCAGGTGGTTGTTCTACAAAAACTTTTTCATTTATAAAACTATTTAAAAATGCACTTTTAACATCCATTTGAAATAAATTGATATTCATATGACATGCAAATGCAAGTAATAATCTAATTGCTTCTAATCTAGCTACGGGTGCAAAGGTTTCATCAAAATCAATTCCTTCTTCTTGATTATATCATTTTGCAACTAATCTAGCTTTATTTATAATTACTATACCATTTTTATCTAGTTTATTTCTAAATACCCATTTAGATCCTATAACTGAATGACCTTTAAGTCTATCAACTAAGGACCATACATTATTTCTAGTAAATTGATTTAATTCCTCCTGCATAGCTAGCATTCAATTACTATCTTTTTCAGCTTCTTCTATAGGTTTAGGTTCAATTTGAGATACAAATGCAAGATGATTATTGATATTCCTCATGGATGATCTAGTTCTTACACCTTGAGATGAATCACCTATAATCAATTCCTTAGAATGACCATAAGCATATCTCCAATCTCTAGGTAGATCTACATCATTGCGAGTAGTATCAATAACATCAACCCTAGTGGAATCATTATCTTTAGCTTCTTGTTCATGATCTGAAGATACATCTATATTTAATTTTTTAATATCTCTTTCTAGCAAATTTGTATCTTCCTCATCATCAATCTTTTCTGAACTTGATGCTAAGGATTCATCAAAAACTACATGAATAGATTCTTCTACTAGTAAGTTCCTTTTGTTAAATACTCTAAAGCTTTACTAGTTGTTGAATATCCTAAGAATATGCCTTCATCAGATTTTGCATCAAATTTTCCTAAGTTGTCCTTACCATTATTATGAATAAAATATTTACAACCAAATGCATGAAAATAACTAATGTTATGTTTCCTATTATTCCATAATTCATAAGGAGTTTTCTTAAGAATTGGCCTAATTAAAGCTCTATTAAGGATATAACATGCCATGTTTATAACTTCCGCCCAAAAGTATTTTGATAGGTTGCTTTCACATAGCATGGTACATGTCATGTCTTCTAAAGTTCTATTCTTTCTTTCTACAACTCTATTTTGTTGTGGTGTTCTAGATGCAGAAAAGTTGTGATTAATGCCATGTTCAATAGAAATTTTCAAATAAGTAATTTTTAAATTCTATGCCATGATCACTTCTAAGAGACACTATGGTGGTGTTTTTCTCATTAGTGACTTTCTTAAAGAATTTTAGAAATATTGAGAAAGTCTCATCCTTATGAGCCAAAAACAATATACAAGTGAATCTAGAATAATCATCTACTATTACAAGACCATATTTCTTTCCTCCTAGACTAGTGGTTCTAGTTGGTCCAAAAAGGTCCATGTGAAGTAGCTCTAGTGGCCTAGAAGTGGAAACAACATTTTTGGATTTGAAAGAGTTTCTAGTTTGTTTTTCAAATTGACATGCATCACAAATTCTGTTATTTTCAAAATTTAACTTTGAAAGTCCTTTAACTAAATCCATTCTAATTAATTTTGAAATCAAGTGTGTGCTTGCATGACTAATCTACAATGCCAGAACCATCCAATCTCATTTACAATAGCATTATCAGCAATTAAGCAATGACTATTAGTAGACAGATTGTTTAAATTAATTAAATATACATTGTCATATCTACTTCAGTAAATATAATGCTATTGTCAATAGGATTAGAAACAGTGCAGATAGAAGCTTCAAATGAAACTTTGAAACCTTTATCACATAATTGGCTAATACTAATTAAATTATGATTTAAACCATCTACATAAAGAACATTTTCAATAAAAGTGGAGGGAGTTATCTGAATTTTACCAAAGCCCATAATCTGGCCTTTGCTGTTATCTCGAAGGTTACTACTCCTTCTCTTTTATCCTCAAGGGTGATGAATTGATCCTTGTCACCCATCATGTTCCTTGAGCAGCCGCTATCAAGATACCACTTTTGTTTTGATCTTTTGGCCACAAGACACTCCTGAAAAGTAATCAAACTTTTTGTTTAGGTACCCAAGCTTTCTTGGGTCCTTCATGGTTAGTAGCAACAAAGATTGTTCCTTTTGGAACCCATATTTTCTTTCCTTTAATATTTAAATTCTTATTAATTTTTTTTAAAATTGCATGCATAGGCCTCGTATCCTTTCTTGTTATAGCAATAACATGAGACCTCATTTTTCTCATGTTCCTTTCTAAAGAAAATTTTAACATACTTTTGTTTCTTGTTAAGCCTATAACCTAATCCAGCCTTATCAAATACAGCTCTTTGATTACTCAATAACAAATTAAGTTTTTCAGAGCTATATGTAAATTTATCAACTATAAATTTATATTTATCAACTTCTATCTTTAAATTGACATTTTCATTTGAAATTGATTCTTTTTCTTTTAGCAAATTCTTATTTTCAGATTTCAATTCTTCAATTTCATGGGTTAGTTTATCTTTTTCTTTGACAAGATTTAAATTATCATTTTTCAAAGATTTGCTTTTTTTTTCAAAACTTTAAAATCACTAACTAGTTCGTTAAATGCATCAAACAATTCATCAAAGGTAAAATCATGAGTTTTGGTACTTACCTCATCGTCATTTGCCATAAAACAAATGTTTGTAACCTCTTTTTGTTCTTCCTCGAAAGAGGATTCCTCGCTATCACTCCATGTTGCAACATATGACTTTTTCTTTTTCTTGTACCCCTTTTTTAATTAAGGACAGTCATATCTACAGTGCCCCGATTTCTTACATTCATAGCATATGAAGGAGTCTTTCTCTTTATCCTTGTCCTTTTTTTTTTCTTTTTCACCTTCCATCTTTGTTCCAAATTTTTTATTGTGGATGGGTCTCTTTCTTTGCATAAATCTTTTAAATTTCTTAGCAAGGAGTGCAGTCTCCTCCTTATTATCATCTTCTTCATCACTGCTGCTTTTTTCAATTTCTGCAGCTTTGAGGGCAATTGTTTTCTTCTTCTTGACGTCTTCCTCTATATGCTGTTTCATGGTTAACTCATGAGTCATTAGTGATTCAAGTAGCTCCTCCAAAGGTAAGGTATTGAGGTCCTTGACTTCTTGGATTGCAGTCACCTTTGCTTCCCATGTCCTTGGAAGAGACCTAAGGATTTTACGAACTAACTCAGAGTTAGTATAGGTCTTGCCAAAACTCTTTAAACCATTCACAATATCAGTAAATCTTGTATACATGCAGGTTATAGATTCAGTTTGTTCCATGCTAAACAATTCATATTTATGAACAAGAATATTAATCTTTGATTCTTTGACTTGATTAGTACCCTCATGGGTAACTTCTAATCTGTCCCAAATTTCTTTTGCGGAAATACATGTAGAAATTTTATTAAACTCATTAGCATCTAATGCACAATATAAAACATTCATGACCTTAGCATTGAGCTGAGCCATTTTTCTATCGTTCTCATTTCAATCCCTTTCAGGTTTAGGAACTATTGAACCATCTACTATGTGTGTGGGTATGCTAGGTCCATTAGTGATTACACTCCATAGTTCACAATCTAAAGCTTGAATAAAAATCCTCATTCTAGCTTTCCAATAAAAGTAGTTTGAACCATTAAATAAAGGAGGTTTATTTGTAGAATGACCTTCAGCAAATGAAGATCCAGCTTGAGCTGCCATTTGGATCTTTAGCTCTTGATCGTTTGATCAAATAAACAATGAGCACAAGCTCTGATACCAATTGTTGGCCCATATGGCAACCCAAGAGGGGGGTGAATTGGGTTCTTAAAAAATTAGTTTTTTTAAAATTATGTGCTTTGAAATAAAGAAGATTGAGTGCAAGATAAATGCTAGGCTCAAATAATGAGATAGAAAGAGACAAAGAGATAAAGCACGGCAAACACAAAGATTTTATAGTGGTTCGGTGTATCCAACACCTACATCCACTTCCAAGTAGCACTTGGGCCCACACTATAATCCTCTTGATTACAGCCGAGTTATTTTACAAGCTCACAACTCAAAACTTGTTATTTTTCCTGAGATCACAACGAACCTAGCTAGTTTTACCGGGCTCACCAGCATAAAACCCAAACACAAGCTATCCTTAGCTTGTCCCGAGGTATACTACCTCCACTAATTCAATCCCCTGATTGAATTAGCAAACAAAAATATGAAAACAATAAAGATTTCAATACAACACTTAAACAGCTCCTTAAGTGAGCAGATATTCAATAAAATAAATAGGGTAAGAAAAGCCTAATTGAAGCTCTTTAAATATATGCTTTTCTTCTTTTCTTCTTTTCCTCTTCTCCTTTGAAAGATTGAATCAGCCTCAGCTCAGTTTCTTCATGCAGTAGAGAAGTTAAAGGATTTGGGGCTTTTGCTTTCTCTCTTCAAATGTTGGAAATCTCCTTGATTTGATCTTGATAAGCTTGTGGATTCTCTTTGAACTTTTCTGGGATTGATGGACTTAAGCTCAGAGTATTTCCTTTTGATTTCTCTCTTTCTTTCTCAGTATTTTTTGAATATTTCTCTCTTTTTCTTGCTCTGTTCTCTCTTTTTTTCCTTCCTTTTTTTTAAAAAATGGACGGATATTCCTCCTTTTATAGATCTTTTAATCCAAGGTTTAGGTGGGAGATATAGCCGTTTTAAGATGCTTGGATACTCCTACATACAAAGAAAAATAACTGTTAGAGATTAGGTAAAAAAAATATTACCGTTGGAGTACGTTCTGACAATTGAAAATCTGCTCCTGACAGGTTGGAGTCGGCTCCAACTTTTTAGGTGTCGGCTCTAGATCGGGTATCCAAAAATAGCAAAGAAAAAGTTTGTTGAGGAGTCGGCTCCGAGAAAGTTAAGTGTCGACTCATCGCTTTCGGGAGTCGGCTCCGAAATCCAAGAGTGTCGGTTCCAAAAATGTCCATAAAACATGCTATCTGCTCTCAGGTTAGAGTCGGCTCCATAAACTCAGGTGTCGGCTCCCGAACTCTCAGGTGTCGGCTCTCGAATTCTAGGTGTCGGCTCCGAAAACTGAAACGGAATGCACTTCTCTGTATCTCAGGTTGGAGTCGGCTTCGAAACTCTGAGTATCGACTCCAGATCGTGCCAAAAATCTAGAAACCTTCTGATACGCCTTGGGGTCGGCTCCTGATTATTTGGGTGTCGACTCCAAGTTCTGAACTTTAAAAAATTTCTTTTAAAATTTGATTCAAACTTATTCCTTTATCCCTTTTGATTGATTAAACATTTTTAACCCCTAAAACACTTATTAAATTGTCAGAAACATAGTGAATATACTCATGTCTTTTGTTAATCATCAAAATCAATAATTGGGTCAACAGGTTGGTGTTGTAATTCCCTTAAGAATTTTTTTTTAAAAAAATTGCTGTCGTGCAGGCGCACGCTTGCGCGCTGCAGCGCGTGGACAAGCGCAAGCGTGGGCGCAAGGGAGGGCTGATGCCCTCCCCTCGCTGATAAAAGGAGGCCAGCACTGCCCGCTATCTCCGCCGATGCCGCCACTATGTTAAGCCCCTCCAGCATTGGCGAGGAGAGAGAAGAGAGAGAAAGAATGAGGGGAAGAGGGGGATGGAGGCGCATGCCAAAGGCTGGCCGGTGGTCTCGCATGCCCCTCCCGGACCAACGGCTCCAGTGGGGGGAAGGGAGCCACTGCCAAGAGGAGAGAAAGAGGGCCGCCAGGCAGCCCTCCTCTGAAGCAGAAGCCGAACTGGCTCCCGCCTTAGTTCGGATCCGCGATGTGTCCGCCGGTCCGCTGGGCCTGGGCCACAGGCGGCAGCCCCATCGGCGCCGAGGTGGCATCCGATGGTGTCATGCTGACTAGACGAGGGCCGGTTGCATCACCACCAATGGAGAGGGAAGCGGGAAGAAGAAGGAGAAGAAAAAGAAAGGGAAAAAGAAGAAAGAGGTAGCTGCTGACAGCAATCGGCACTGGGCCGGTCGTCGGTTGCCGGTCGATCGGCTGGGGAAGGTCTGGCCGCCGGCACTTCCCCTAGTTCGGGTGAACCAGGGCCTGAATAGAGAAGGGGGCTGGGTTGGGCTCAGTCTAGCCCAGTAAGCATGATTTGGCTTAGGAAAGGTCTTTCTGCATCGGGATCCAATGCAAAAGCGCACATCGTGCATGATCATTTGTTGCGCATGCGTGCGAGCACGCGTGTGATGCGTGCCATGGCCCAATGGGCCGTGGCTTGGGCCATGGCACGCATGCGGTGTGTGCTTTATGCATCGGACCCTGGTGTAGAAAGACTTTTCCTTTGGCTTAATTTTTGGGCTTCAATTTGGGCCAGGCCTAACAAGAGGAGAGTGGGGTTGGATCAGCTTTGATCCTAACTTGTTAAAAAAATGAAAAAGTCTTTGTACACCGCCTCCGATGCATCAAATCCTGCGTGTGCTGCACCACTTCTTTTTATTGGTCCATATGAATCCTATATGGCTTGATGCGATGGGACGAAATGCGATAGTAGGGATACGATCTTAAGTTTTGAGCATGACGTGCATTAATACCCATTCAGCCTTTTTTTGAAATTTGTATACAGACCATAGGCGATGCAGCGCATGATTTCTGAATGAGTATCGTAATTTTATAACTATGGTGTCTTAAATTTACAACTGGGGTATCGTTATTTTTTTTAGCTTTCCGAACGGGTATCGTAATTTTATATTAATTTTACAATTAGGATGTTGTAATTTTTTTCGATCAAAATGTCGTAAAGCTTTGCCTTAACATTTTTTGAATATGTGTTATAATTTTATAATTATGGTGTCGTAAATTTATAACTAGGGTGTCATAATTTTTTTGGCTTTCTGAACGAGTGTCGTAATTTTATAACTATGGTGTCGTAATTTTACAAATGAGGTGTCGTAATTTTTTTTGGCCAGAATGTCGTAAAGCTTTGCCTTAACATTTTCTGAATAGGTGTGTCATAAATTTACAACTGGAGTGTTATAATTTTTTTTAGCTTTTTGAATGGGTATCTTAATTTTATAAATACGATGCATAATTTTATAACTTGGGTGTCTTAACTTTTTTCGATCGAGATGTCGTAAAGCTTTACCTTAACGTTTTTTAAATGGGTATAGTAATTTTATAACTACGGTATCGTAAATTTACAACTGATGTCATAATTTTTTTTAGCTTTCTGAATGTGTGTCGTAATTTTATAACTACGGTGTCATAATTTTACAACTGGGGTGTCGTAATTTTTTTTGAACGGGATGTCATAAAGCTGTCTTAATATTTTCTGAATGGGTATCGTAATTTTATAACTACGGTGTTGTAATTTTACATTGGGATATCTTAATATTTTTCGAAAGGTAAGCTATCCAGCCCTATCCCATCAAAGACAATGTATCACTTACGAATTCGTAATCATTGTCCCTGCTATTCCATTCCATCGCGTTAAGCCATATATGATGCACATGGACCAATAAAAAAAGATGGTGCAACCTGCATAGGATTTGCTGTACCAAAGGCAATGCACAAAGTCTTTTCCTAAAAAAAATTATTTTTTCATTTGGGCTAATATATTTGAATCAGGTAAAGCGTGAGAGCCATTTTGACATTTCGACTTTAAAGATTAAAAAATTAAAAAATTATGTTATAAGTATTCAAAGCCCAAATAGCTTATTTGCATCTTTAGATTAGCGTTAGGAGGTAAGTCAATTACAATGATTTCCATAAATTTTTAAATTATACTATTTTTGGATTAAATGCTATAGTGATTTATGTATAGTATTATTTAAAAAATAGAAAAATTAATTTTGGATATCCATCCATGCAAATAATTATTTGACATGATTATTTTAAAATTACTAAATATTTGGTACCCCATACATGCAAATCATTATTTGATATGATTATTTTGAAATTGCAAAATATTTGGTACCCCATACATGCAATTGATTATTTGACATGATATTTGAAATTGCTAATTTTTGTAAAATATTTGGTCCATCAAAATTGTTTTAGAAGTATACATCTATATTTGATATGTTCGAACTACTATAAATATGAAAAACATATTGATTATATTTTTGCAATAATACCTGCTATTACGTAGATATGACATGAAAATGATATTTTTTAAATATAAAAATATATGTCACCACTTTCCACTATAACATGACATAATATGTTTGATATGCTATATGACTCTAGGACTCACCTCCATAGGGGTTATATATGGAAGACACACCCAGGGAATGTTTTGTTGACTTTGGGATCCACTTCCATAGGGGTCATATATGAAGGACACACCAATGAGGTATTTTATGACATGATATGATTTGTGACATGACACTGGTACCAAGACCCTACCTTTATAGGGAATGTATAAGAAGAATACACCTTTGAGATGTTATGTTCTAGCCCTCTTATGAGGATTTTCGTGGACGTAGTGTATAATCGGAGGACAATGGTAGTAAAATAAAATATACATATTAATTATAGTGAATTTGACTTGGAACTGTATTTTTGAAATATCACATAGCATCTGCTTTCAAATTATTTTAAGCATATAATATTCATGCTTTGATAATATGATGACATATTTGAATTATGAAAACTTGACATGTATTTTAACATATGGAAACCTGATTTGTTATAAACGTGAAATGACTATATCATATTACAATAGGCTTACTTACCGAGTATGAGCTCATTAAATTCTCACAATGTTTTTCAAAGCCATAGAACTGAAGTAAAAAAATTTGAGGTAGTTTGGAGCTTCCATCAATGTGGACAGATCATTTTATGTTACATGTAACCCCAAATATTGATCTTGTTATTTTGGCATGTAGTCCAAACCTTATTTGATATGATTGTGTATTAAAAATCTTATTAACCTTTAATGACATGTAGCTATTATTCCTCCTTGTATTAATTATATTATTACTATACACCTTGTATGCCTAACATGCGGTGGGTTATCACCCCTGAATCTACAAGCAAATACTCTAAATTTAGTCTCATATTGGATTGGAAAGAAATGTGCCATGTACTTAAGTCCACTTGCTACCCATTAATTTCCACTTGAGTCTTTGAGTTATATGGTTTTTGGCTCGCTAACGAAGTTAAATGAGCCAGCAGATGGGCTTGAGGCGTTACAAATGCTATCATAGCCAATCCGAGTGTGCGAAAGTTAGTGGACACGAGAAGGTTATCCATGGAACGGTGGTAGAGTTCCGTTATGGAGTTATGTGCTTATACCTTAAGTTCACTTGCAATCCATTATCTTTCACTATAAATATCGAAAGAAATTAAGCACAAAGTGTCCATTTTTTTTATGGGCCCACTTTCTATAATAAGAAATCTAAGAACCATGCAATGGTTATATTAAGATGATTTCTTATAGGCTTAAGCCAAATAATTGAGTTGTAACGTGTCAAAAGTTTGGACACTAAAATATAAATTCATATCAAACCCGATTACTTTATATAAAATTATATGCATCTATGAATTCAACTAAACATGTTTTGCAGGAATAACAATCAATATAATCTAATTAAACTTTAAATATATAATTATATTAATGTTTAAAGGTATTTTAGCTAACAATCCAAATAAATTTTTAATTTAATTTCTTATGCTATTTTTAAAAATTATAAAAAAATAAATCAATACCAAATGGGCTTTCAATTATTCAAAAATATAGAAATTTTGGAAAAGCCTTTGCACATCGCTTTTCATGTAGGATGGCTTACACCGTGCGCAAGAATTTGCTCATGCATAAGCTCATGCCGAAGAATTCGATTGTGAGTACCGCATAGCAGATGCATGAGTTCATGTATGAACAATTTTTTTGCGTAGTATAGATCATTTTGCATCGAAACGGTGTAGAAAAAAAATTTCTTAAACTTTTCATGTTCGTATACAACTTCGTTATCAACACATCAAACAAATCATGTCAAAAACTCTTGAAGTCTATTCAATTATGAGCAATGCGCCTTTGTGCATCGATACACACCTTTTTACACAGAAGGCAATGCACAAAGACTTTTCCATTAACCCGGAAAGCAATCATTGTGTGGGCTGCACTGCGAATCCCTTTGGAAGTGTTCATGTGGCCAACATTCGGAGATTGATTCGTTAGATTGAAATGTTGGTTTACAGATAGTGGCTACCTAATAGAAAAGACTGAGTCTAGAGTTATACTCTATGTTCTTAAGATAATTTCATTCTGCAACGGTGCTTACGGTCAATATGACGATTGTCTCACAGGATATAACAGTCTTCTTTTGATGAAAGCAGCACTACAATTCACCAAAAAATATCAAACCAAGAATGCTTCTCTCTTTTTAATGCACTATTGCTATACTATCCTTAGGAGAGTATGCAAATGATTAAGAGAGGAAAAGACTAGGATTGATTCGGATTGAATCTGGATTGAATCAAAATGCAAGGGTCTAGGGTCCTATTTATAGGTTTTAGGTGCCCTTTGGATGCGCACGTGCAAAGTGCACCCATTGCGTCCTTCGCGCGTGCGCGTGCGCGGGCCTCAAGCTCTCCACTTATGATGAGCCTAAGGAACTTAAGCTTCAAGGAAGAGATTTTCATATAAGTGAACCTTTCTTTCTTGATTTTTTCGATGTGGGACTAAATGTCCTTACAATTTCTCATTCATACACATAAGGGAGGTGATGGGCTTTCAAAGCCCATTAGAGTATTTCAGGCCTATAGGCCCATTTATCCAACAATCCCCCACATGAATAAAAATTGGACTTAGATCAAAGATCAGCAAAGGCAAACCCCCACATAAAAGGATTTTAATGCAAATGAGTATGCAGACACTAAAGAGAGTATAATGGGATAAAGTTATATCGGGATAGATAGCTTGTGGCTTTGGACCTTCCTTAGTGAGTTGTTATCGAGTTTACTTGCTAAAAAGTGAACATGATGTCTTGAACTTTTGTGTAAACTAAGATAATAACAATCACACAACTTCTTCCTAAGCTTTCTTTTGGTTCTTATGGTTGTGTTCATTTTGGCCCCGAACATCTTCTGGTTTCATGAGTGATTCAGAGAACTAAACCTTAAAATTCTCATAGAATTGGCCCAGTTCACACTTACATAGATGATTCTTATTAAGAGTATCCTGCTATACCCCACATGAATGTTCATGTCATAAGAATCATTAAAAGCAATGCTTATCCTAGCACGTTTAGCAGGTAGCACCAATTATCATAGGAATGAGTAGGATTGGACATCCTTAGTACTATGCAAGTCTCTTCATAGTTTAGTTGTTCCTTTTGAACCTAGATCTTGGGATCTCCAGTCAGCTAGGTTGGGTATCCACTATGAAGATTTTTTAGTTATAGGTTTTAAACACATTCCCCTTGATAAACATTTTACTTGATCTCTTAGTAACCCCTTTGTTTATGGATACGCTAGGTTTTTCTTTGACTGAATATAATCAATAGAAATTACACCAATTTAAGTAACTGCTTAATGGTATTATGTCTGCGATGTATATGTCTAGACTTACCATTATACATCTTATTCTATGCTCTGCAAATTACCGATTAACTATCACAATGTATGCATATTGCAGACACATGCTTTGGCCAATATAGAATATATTCTAAAAGGTTTCGAAGCCATTTTGCTTTTTCAGTAGCCTTTTCTAAAGCAATAAACTCAGATTCCATAGTGGATCAAGCTATACATGTTTGCTTAGAAGATTTGCATGACACAACACCTCCTCCTAAGGTGAATACATATCCACTTGTGGATTTTGTATCTTCTGTGTTAGATATCCAATTTGCATCACTATATCCTTCTAGTACAGCTGGATATAATGTAATCCATAACTTAGGGTATATCGCAGATATTTAATACCCTTATTAGAGCTGTCTAATGATTTGGACCTGAATTACTTGTGAATCTGCTTAACTTATTAACAGCATATGCTATGTCAGAATGAGTGCAATTCATGACATACATTAAACTGCCAATTATACGTGAGTATTCCAATTGAGATATGGGTTTTCCAGTATACTTAGCCAAATATAGATTAATATCTATAGGTGTTTTCACTGGACTAGTATCATACTTTTTAAACTTATTTAATATTTTTTTAATATAATGAGATTGAGATAATATTATTTTTTTAGATGTTCTAGTGATTCGAATCTCTAGTATAACATCTGTAACACCCATATTTTTTATGTCAAAATGTTTAATCAACATTTCTTTATCTGTTTAATCATTTCGGTATTGCTACCAATGATTAACAGGTCATCTACATATAAGCAGATTATCACATACCTTTCAGGCAGGGTTTTGGCATATATGCATTTGTCACATTCATTTATTTTGAACCCATTTGATAACATGACATTATCAAATTTTATATGACATTGCTTAGGTGCTTGCTTTTAATCCATATAAGGATTTAACAAGTATACACACCTTCTTTTCTTGTCCAGGAATAATAAATCCCTCAGGTTATTCCATGTATATTTCTTCATCCAATTCACCATTCAGAAAAGCAATTTTAACATCCATTTGATGAATTTCAAGATTGTTAATGGCTGCAAAAGCGATTAACATTCTTATAGATGTTATTCTACTTACTGGTGAATAGGTATCAAAAAAGTCTATACCTTCTTTTTGTTTGAAGCCCTTAGCCACTAATCTGGTTTTATACTTGTCAATTGATCCATCAGCCTTTAGCTTTTTCTTAAAAATTCACTTGCACCTAGAGGTTTCATACCAGATGGTAAGTCTACCAACTTCCAAATATGATTGTGCATGATGAACTCAATTTCACTATTAACAGCTTCTTTCCAAAAAGGTATTTTTGGATTAGATATTGCCTCTTTGAATGTCTGAGGTTCATCTTATAACATATAAGTTACATAATCAGGACCAAAGGACTTTGTAACTTTGGTCTCTTACTATATATGGGTTCATCTTCAGGATATTCTTCCTGATGACCACTACTAGCAGTATTATTATAAGTTCTTTTATTTGAACTTATTTTTAATTTTTCTTTGCTTGGAAATATATTTTCAAAGAATGTTGCATTCCTTGATTCCATGATTATATATATTTTTTGTATATCAAATATATCTGATTTATACACAAGAAAGCGATATGCACTACTATTATGTGCATAACCAATAAATATACAATCAACAGTTTTAGATCTATTTTATCCTTTTTGAGGTCCGTAATAGCTACTTTAGCTAGACACCCCCACACTAAGTAATCGTAAGAAGGCTTCTTTCATTTCCATAACTTATATGGAGCAACATCTTTCTTCTTAAGAATATGATTTGTTAAGAGAATTACTTCTTCCCATAAATTCTGTGGTGTACCATAATTTATCAACATAGCATTCATCATTTCTTTTAATGTGCGGTTTTTACGTTCCGCAATTCCATTAGATTGAGGCGAATAAGGAGCCATAGTTTGATGAATAATGTCATGCTCTTGATAGAATTTGTCAAAAGGTGCATCTTATTCACCACCTCTATCACTCCTTATGGCCTTAATCTTTTTACCAAGTTAATTTTCAACTTCATTCTTATAACATTTAAACATTTCTAAAGCCTCATCTTTAAACTTTAGTAGATACACATAGCAGTATCTTATTGAATCATCAATAAATGTTATAAAATACTTTTTACCTCCTCTAGTTTGAACTGACTTTAAGTCACATAGATTACTGTGAATTAAGTCAAGAGGTTTAGTATTTCTTTCTACTGATGGAAATGATGTTTTTGCTAACTTAGCTTCAACACTTCACACTTGTAATGTGGATCAATTTCATGATTAGGTAATAATTCTAATTTCATTAATTTTCATAATGAATTAAAATTCATATGTCCTAATCTATCATGCCATAAACAAGAAGAGTCAACCATATAAGCAGAAGAAGAAGCTTTATTTATTTCAAGGTTTTTATGTACAGTCATTACATTAACGTTGGATAATCCATTATTCAAGTTACCCCTTCCAATAAATATCCCCCCTTAGTAAGTACAAATTTATCAGACTCAAAAACCATCCTAAAGCCATGTTTGCTTATGAGGGAGCCTGATATAAGATTCTTTTAGATGTCAGGGACATATAGCACATTATTAAGTAGAAGCTCTTTGCTAGATGTCATCTTCAAAATAATGCGGCCAATTCCTTCTGTCTTTGATGTAGCGGAGTTACCTATGACCAGATTTCTACCATTGATAGGAGTATATGATTAGAACATACTCTTATCAGAGCAAACATGTCTGGTAGCTCCAATGTCGATGTACCACTCATTTGCTTTGTCAACCATATTTACTTCAAACAGAACAACTGACAGCATCATCTCGGATACCTCTTGGGATAGGGTTTCAGTAATGTTGACATCTTTATTTTCTTTATCCTTGAAACGACGGTCCTTGGATTTGTATCCTTGCTTTTCACAGACAAAGCACTTTCCCTTGAACTTATATTTTTTTGGATTGCCCTTCTTCTGTTTAAAGCCTTCGCCTGGAAACTTGCATTTCTTCTTCCCTTCTATGAGGTTGGCCTTAGGCTCAGCAGATTATCCTTCTGTCTTCTTGTCTTAACTCTTATTGTCTTCCTCGATCCTCAGGCGAAAAATTAGATCTTCAAGTCCCATTTTCTTTCGCTTATGCTTCAGGTAGTTCTTGAAGTTTTTCCATAATGGTGGTAGCTTATCTATGATGGAAGCTACTTAGAATGACTCACTGAGAGATATTCTCTTTGCATGTATCTCGTGCGGGATTATCTAGAGCTCTTGGACTTGCTCCATAACAGTTTTGTGATCGACCATTTTGTAGTCTAAGAACCTTCCAACCAAATTTCTTATGTCCAACATCCTCTGTCTTATACTTTTTGTCTAGGGATGCCCATAACTCTTTGGGAGTAGCAATACTACTGTACACATTGTACATGATATTATCCAGACCATTTAGGATGTAGTTCTTGTAGAGAAAGTCTGAATGCTTCCATGCTTCTACCGCAGCAATGACTTGCATGTCGGTCTCCCCTTCCTTTAGGACAGATGGTTCTTCATTCAGTACTCTGACCAGATTCAGAGTTGTAAGGTAGAACAGCATCTTCTGTTGCCACCTCTTGAAGTCCGTGCCTGAAAATTTATCCGGTCTCTTAGCTTGAACGAATGTCGTCATAGTAGCCATCTGCAGCAGCACTTTCATGGTAGCACGAAATTGTCTTAAGATTGTTGGTTTGCATATAGTGGCTACCTAATAGATAAGAATGAGTCTAGAGTTATATTCTATGTCCTTAAGACAATTTTGTCCCGCAACGGTGCTTATGGTCAGTATGATGATTGTCTCCCAGGATACAACAGTCTTCTTTTGATGAAAGCAACACTACAATTCACCAAAAAATATCGAACCAAGAATGCTTCTCTCTTTTAATGCACTAATGCTATACTATCCTTAGGAGAGTATGCAAATGACTAAGAGAGGAAAAGATTAATATTGATTCGGATTGAATCTGGATTGAATCAAAATGCAAGGGTCTAGGGTCCTATTTATAGGTTTTAGGTGCCCTTTGGAAGCAACCATACAGATTTAATTTAAATTGAATTACTTTGATCGGATTTGATCAAAGGATGTGAGGGTAAGGGCTTATCACCCTTGATATGCCCAGTCGTCTTCATGATCTTTAGATCAAGCGATCCAATATGCCTTTCCATGATAAGCCCTTACCCTCACATCGGATTAAGATAAGGATGTGAGGGTAAGGTCATTTCTTCGATCAGATAAGCCAATTCCACGATTGGATAAGTCATAGCATGGTTTTGATACGTCGTTTCAAGTTAACTTATCACAACGGCCTGATTGGAGCGATGCCTTATCTCCAACCACAGGATCGGATGGACACCTTATCACTAACGGCCGATCAACCGATGGGTGTGATCCGTTGGATCGCGATCATGATTTGATCACCGCATCTTAACCCTTCATTCGATCGATCAACGATCAGTCTGATCATGATCCGATGATCAATGGTTAATTGATCTCAGCCTCTTATCTTAATCCAATCAGTCTCCACCATCAGATCCTTATGATCAAGGAAAAATTTAAAAGCCGTTCGCGAGGATGCGAAGTGCCCTTCGCACATGAGTGTAGCATCACCCTCAAGCTCTCCACTTATGGTGAGCCTAAGGAATTTAAGCTTCAAGGAAGAGGTTTCCATATAAGTGAACCTTCCTTTCTTGATTTTTTTGATGTGGGACTAAATGTCCTCATAGTTTCTCATTCATACACAAAGGGAAGTGATGGGCTTTCAGGATATTTCAGGCCTATTAGCCCATTTATCCAACTTAAAATTTATAATTTGTAATGAAAAGGGCAAAAAAAAAAAAAAAACTCTTTTTCAGTTTTTGCACCATCATCTACCGCTATTGGATCCTTCTTTGCCAATGCGAGCGGATTCGGGTCCAGATTTTAAACAATAAGTGCAATACGGGTAGGATCAAGGCGGAGCTAAACCCGACCCGTTGACATTCCTTCGCGAACCCCAACCCAAAGCCCTAAACCCTAATCCATCGCTCAGCTCCCTCCGACCGCTTCTCGAAGTCCTAATCGATCAAAATAGGACGAGGCTGCCTTCCTCTTTCTTCTTCTCCCTCTCCTGCTCGTGAACTCTAGGCCTTTCAGGGGTCGTTCCCAGGTATTCCCTGATCGTCAAGATCTTTCTTCTTCTCCCTCTTTTAGTTATTGTCTCCGAACATGTTATCTTCGTCGATGCTCGCCTTTTCATTCACTTTTTTTTGCGATTGAATTGATATTACATTGTACCCCCCCCCCCCCCCCAGAAAAAAAGTTCTTAATCGATTAATGCACCAACATGTCTCAAATTTCCACTCAAATTGATAAACACAGGTCGTTTTTAGTTCAAAATTGGATTTTTAGGATTTTATTTTGCATATATGTTGCAACACCACTATCGTCTTTTATTTTCTCATGTCTAAGTGCTCCTTCTTTTGTAAATCTTTCCCCGTATATAATTTTATAATAAAATCTGGTTTTCCTTGGATATTGAGTATAATTTTATAATAAAATCTGGTTTTTGTTGGATATGGTACTGATTGCTCAGTAGTTTAACCTTTGGAATCCGTCCAAAGTACGGATTTTTATTGAAGTGAGAGACGTAATTCTTTAAAACAGTAGATCTTTACCTTTTTCTTCCTGCTTCAATTTAGTAATGGTAAGAATTCATGTCAGAATTAGTGGGAATGGGGAAGAAGCGAAAGCATGAGGAGGCTTCAAAAGCTCCAAAGAAGGAGGAAACCGCCCCAACGAGACCCCAAAGGACTCTTATGGGCTGGAAGGAGGGGGAAGTTGAGAAGCGGAGTGATTCTCCCGTCTTTAGAAATAAAGAGAAAGTTCTAGTCACGTGCTCACGGCGAATTACTTATAGGTAGTCTGGTATAATGGAAACTTTGTCTAACTTTTGAAAAGTTCTTCTTTTTGTTTGTATTTTTCTGAATAAGGTTTGATTTGTATTGGTAGGTATCGACATTTGATGTTGAATGTGGTGTCTCTTCTGCCTCACTGCAAGAAAGATAGCAAGATTGAATCTAAAGAGAGCAAAGGGGCTACCCTTAATGAGCTAATTGAGCTCAGGAACTGCTCCAGCTGTTTTTCGAGGTACAGGCTAAAAGTTTTTACCATTACTTGCCCACCCAACTAATTATATCAAGGGTCATGTGCAAGCTTTTGGTGGATATCACCAAAATATGGCCCTTTGTTGTAACTCAATCCAGAAACCATAATGTTGGCAGCTGGAAGTGTTGAGATCATGGCTCTAAGCTTCCATATAAATTGTAGGTGCATTACTATTCCTTCTTAAGTCAAGAAAAAGAGTAACTTTTTTTTTTCTTTTCTTTTTTCCTTTTCTTTAACCATGGCTAGAATGCTAAAATCACTTTGTAAGCCTATGTGATTAAGTGGTTTGGGTATAACTGATAGCTTCATCATAACATTTTTTTTTCCAGTGCACGGCATAATTACTATTTATTTTTGTTGATTCCTTGTATTATACTTGTACTTCAGTGCAGAAAGCAGAAAGATCTTTACCTCTGGATGGTCAAGTCCTCAAGTGGACCATCTGTGAAATTCTTGGTTAATGCTGGTAATTACTTTCAGTTGCTTACATTGTTATTCTTCTGCATATTGGGTCTAAGAGATATGCAACATGATGTACATTTCTTATTTATCCTGTCTCATCTGGTTACTTTGCAACCATCATATATTCATGCCTTGCTTAAACGTATCTCTTTCATTCTTTATAGTACACACGATGGAGGAATTGAAGCTTACTGGAAATCACTTAAAAGGATCCCGCCCAATTCTAACATTTTGCACAACGTTTGATAAAGACCCTCACTGGAAGCTTCTAAAGGAGCTCATAATTCAGGTATGGTTTTCCATGCTTACTATGTGTGATGGCTGGAATCTTAATTTCAAAAATTGTTTAGAAGTTGAATCCATAATATTATTTTGAGAAAGTGTTTTCAAATCGGGATATATGAAAAAATAGGAAACGATAACATTCAATTTATTGAACACTTTGTATCTTTATAGAAAATAAGTCAATAAACTCTAATTGTGCTAAAAATCATTTTGACCTAGTAAAAAGTATTACTTACTACACCTCTTTTGGCCAAAAGAAAAGAAATAAAAACATACAACTCACATGGGTATATTGAACAAACTGACCCCGGAAATATGTAGTTTGATAAGATTAATTGAAACTTGAAGCATCAATCTGTATGTGGCAAGGAAGTAGAAGTCTTTTACGGGAAATACATATATCTCTGCTTAGTGGTGCAGCTATGGAGCATTGTGTAATGATGGTTTGTCATCCCAACATAAAATTGGGGCTGTTTTCTTTTTAACTTTTTGAAGGCATCTATTTTATTTTTTTCTGTTTGTGTGATCTTTTTGTTCAATGGTTTTTGTTATTCATATTTGCTGCTTTCAGATGCCAGAGTATTGATTGACTTGTGTATCTTTCATGGTGAAACAGAACCACTAATTGACTTTGTATATAAAAAAAGGGTAAACTATATTTTTAACCCTTGAATTTAGGGGGATGTATCACTTTAGTCCATGAACTTAAAAAAGTTACAAAATTGATCCTGAACTTCATTTTTTTTTCTATTTGGTCCTTACTGTTAAAACAAAATAATGTTGTTAGCAAATTTCGGTGTCTCTACCTCATCGCCATGTAAGAGAGAGAAATAGAGAAAGAAGGGAGGGAAGCGATGTCCTTTTGCCGCTCCCGCCGTGCGCGGGAGGGGAGGAAGCCCCCTCCTTTGGCAGAAGGGGGCTGCAAAAGGTCCCTTGCCCCCTCCTTCCTGCAGCTTCCTCTCCCTATCTCCTCCACACCCCCCCCTCCCTCTTCTCACTCCCTCCCTAGCCGGCGAAAGAGCCCCTCGCCCCCATTGCGCAGGGGGGTGCGAGAAGGGGGAGGAAGCCCTCTCTCCCCCTGCGGGCTAGCAGAAGGGGGCCAACCCCCATCGCGCCAGGGGGGTGGGGGCCCCTGTGTCAGTGGCTTCCTCCAGCACCTACCCACCACACGCATGGTCAGGCCCTCGCTAGGACACCCTCTTCTTCCCAGCCTGAACAACAGCATCCCACGCTCCTCCCTTCCAACTTCCAAAAGCCTTTTCGACTTGAAACTGGTCGGCTCCGTCCAGAGGTTGGGGTCCCTCTGGATTGCCCACGCATTGATGAGCATAACTGTGCTGTGTGGCACGCAATAGCCTCTGACAATGTAGTCCTTCGAGGACTCGTGGGCTGGCAGGATCAGACCTGGAGGGTAGAGGCAGAGGGTCTCGTTGATGATGCAGGAAGGATGGGGGTGGGGGGCCTTCTACGGCCTCCGTCCATTGGAGGAGGAGGCTTCCTCCCCCTCTTGGTGGGAGCGGCAGAAGGGCACCGCTTTTGTCCTTCTCTCTTTCTTTCTTTCTCTATCTTACGTGACGGCGATGAGATAGAGACACGTTAAATGTCACGTAGAAAATTTGCTAATGGCGTTACTCTGTTTTAACGGCTAGGACCAAATAGAAATAAAAAATAAAGTTTAGGATCAATTTTGTACTTTTTGAAGTTCAGGGACTAAAGTAACACACCCCCTAACTTCAAGGGTTAAAAATATAGTTTATCCGAAAAAGAAAAACGTGAATTTGGAATAGGATGAACTAATATTTGACTTGGTGAAAGATGGACCTGTTGTGAAAATGTTTCTTTACCTCAAGTACTAGCAACAAACATTTGGAAGAGTAATGTTCCAAAAGCCGAAGAAGCCATCAGGATTCAACGTCTTGAATAAATTTGTTCTTTTAATCTTTTGTTTTACCTGGGATTTTTCAAAAAAGAAGTTTAGTCTTGCTGGAGTAGATGATGATCTTTTCAAGATGTGGGAGAACCGCACTCTTAGTTGCATTACAACCTTAGTTGGGCTTGGTCTGGCCTGGTTGGCATCTACATGAGAGCTTGTTATTGATAACTGGATGAATGATGAACATCACTAAACTGATACTGGTGCAGTGAAGGAAAAAGAAAACTTAGTTGTGTATGACAACGACTGTCTGTCTTATTCTGACTTAGCAATAGCTAGAGGAAGCCAGGCTAATAACAAAATGATAATTCCTTGTGGATCTATGTTAGTTGCCCAATGATGTTAGAGGGCGAATTGGGGGTTATCATTGCTTTGGAAATTGACTTAGTCATTCATGCCATTATGGAAATAAACATGGAAATTCGTTACTCAATTCTTGACATAATTTCATTAGAGTTTAAAGGATCACTGGGGAAATTATAAACAAAGGAGTACATAACAGATTAACGGCCTTTAAATATCGAGTTTGGAGTGGTACAACAAGCTTCATTGAAGCATGAAAAGGAGAGTGTATGCTTATTAATAGACTATGCTTGCTTCACAAGTAACCGTTGGGGAATGACAGAAGGTTACTATTAAAACACATAAAGGGTCTTTCAATCTGAAGAGATCCATGCGTAAATTTGTGACATTTTATTGGAGAAAAAGAATTTTTACCTTGTCTGTAATGTCTCATTAGAAATATGTGAAACGGAGCAGTTCAGTGCTCCATTTACATTTTTGGATAGAAGCTGTTTTCATATTTGAAATTAGAAAGCATGATGTGAAAAGAAAACCATCAAGCAATTGGTAGGAACATATTAAAAGAGAATATTTGTTGTGAGGTAAGAAGGAAGAGGAACATTGTTAGCATCTAACATGTGAAAGGCATGGTGGATTGTAACCTTAACGATCTTTTTCTTTTGTTAGGTGTGTGCAAATATAGGATAAAAATCTCTGCATTCCAACTTGCTGATGAGACCCAATTTCTCATTATCAGATATTTTTATGTTCAACTTTTATTAGTCAGGAGCAAGATTTTTTTTTAGCTCACTAAATACAGCAACCTGATATATACACTTAAAGAATCCTTCTGCAACACAATTTACCCCATTCTACAAAGTATAGACCCATGTAAGAATCAAAATACATTGATAAAAGATATAAGGAACACATTGGAGTTCTATAATACATGTTTAATATAGACTATGATGATAACCATATGAAACATTCTTAGACTAGATGTTTATCATCTTCCCAAAGTATTCTCACCTGAGTTGATGACTGATAGTGAAAAACCATGAAAATTTGTTTTGCAAACACAACAACTGTCTTATCTAGGATTTTCCATAATTTTCTGCAATCAAGGCTGGATTTGAGATGTTTTGATGTATATTGCTAGTTGTCTTGCTATCTCCTTAAACTTCTGGTGATATTTTGATTAGATGATGATATTTCTACTAATTAGTCTCCATAGTTCTGGATCATCTTGTGATGACAGTTCTAGGCGTTGAAACTAATAATAATACAGAAAGGCAGGCATTCTCTAGTCTATAACCCATGGGTACAGTTTGCGTTGATTGCTCCTATCATGATACACAACAATGTTGTAATTGGTGGTTTTTTTATATGTGTATGATTCTGTAGCTTATGCTAATGGCCCTTTCAGAAAGGTTTATTTCCTTATGTGCATTGATGACATTATTTTGCTGCAAATATGCTGATGCATTCTGCAGCTGATGCTAATAGCTCTTGTGGAAAAGTTTCTTTCCTTGTGTGCATTGATATCATTATTTTTTGCTGCAAATATACTGATACCTTGTTGTCTAATTGCAGATATTTGGAACTCCAAAAGATCACCGGAAAGCTAAACCTTTTCATGACCATGTTTTTGTTTTTTCAATTGTTGACGATCACATATGGTTTCGAAATTATCAGGTGATGTTGTCATACAATGACACTCATGATTAGTTGCTTATGAATTGATATCCAAGTAAGCAGATGCTGCATTGATAAGATAAACGTTTTGGACAATTGAAAACACCATTCACTTAATCTGTTTTGGCATAATCTGTGAACTGAGTGCCAAGCTGTCACACTATCACATGCAATGCTTAACAGATGTATGAAACAAGATCCAGTGTGTGCATGTGTCTTGTCCAATGGCTTTGTGTTGCTTAAACTCTTCATCGAAGCTTTTCAGATAACGAGTTTAAGTGTTTGATGCAAAGGTACACTACACCCCACAATCCTCATTCTTATCAGTTACCAGCTATTTTATTTGACTTAAGACCAACCTCCCAAAACTGCTGCTTGAATCTTGCCTTGGTGCAAATGCAGTGAAGTGGAGCTCCCAAAAAAAGTAGTGCACGGAAGTGCTTAGGAAGTTGTGGAAGTGAGTGCAGAGAAATTTTGTTGTGGATGTAGCACCCTAGGTTGAAAGATCCTGGCTACTAAGCTCTCAAAATCGAAAGTCAAAGCCACATGTTCCATTTGTGATCAAGTAGTTTCATCCTCGGAGAGGGCTTATTCTTAACCCGAGTTATGAAAACTCTTATAATTATTATGATACTATGGATGGCTTTTGGTAACCGAAAACCTTTGAACCTATGGACATAGAGAATTTTTCTGATCCATTGCATGATTTTGAAGGTATGATGCTTGGTCCTTTTTCAATAGGAATGGTGCAAAATTTTGCAACCCATGTTGATATTATGATGCACATGTTAATTTCAATGATTCTACTGGAAAAACTAATGAGACATGCTATTGTTACACATCATACACCTGAAGTTGAATTGGGGATTATATCCCATGCTTTGAAGAGCACAAAAATGCAGCTTTTTAACTCTACAATTGTTTTCCAGATGCTTGTCAACGTATGTTTATATTATAATTTACAAACATTGCTAATTAAAGTCTAATGGCCATGCAGATTTCTGTTCCTCACAACGAAACAGATAAGGTAGACAGGGGAGGTTTAGACAAAATGACTCTTGTAGAGGTAGTTTTTTACCCCAAGTCCTCAAGGCATACATTTTTACATAGTATTGGTTTACTAATAACATGGAATTGGATGCAAATAGGTTGGTCCAAGATTTTGTTTAAATCCAATCAAGATATTTGGTGGCAGTTTTGGTGGCCCAACATTGTACGAGAACCCGTTTTATGTATCGCCTAACCAGGTAATGGTCGTCTTTTTCTCTCCTTGTGTTTAGATATACTTTTTTACATGATCAAAGTCTTGGTTTGTATATGTCATTTCACTTGTTTGCACATTTAACTGGCATTTGGTCCAAAACTGTAACATTTCATTTGAGTTAATCCAGAACTATATTTGTTTGCCAAATAAAATTGTCAGAAAGTTCTAATCAGCTTTGGAGATTGGTTGGCCTTTATACATTTGAACTAGTTTTCTTGCACAAGCACTTTTCTTAAGGCCTACAAAACCAATGCCAAGATCCATACTGGTACATTACTAGTTCGGTATGATATAGAATGGTATGGTATAGCATGCATTTCATACCAAGACAGAGTACTCATTTTTTCTTCTCTCTTAATTATCATACTACTCAATATTGGATAGTACATGGTACAGGGTGGTTTAGTTCAATTTGGTTCATACCAAATCAAAACTTAATACTGTATCGATATCTTATTGGTACAGTACAATTGATACAGCAGACCTTGACTTTTCCTTTAATAGTGAAATAATTCCAGCTGAAATTGAATCACCATATTTATTTTTCACTATAGGGTGTACCGGGAGCTCATGCCTAGCGAATCTGAACTGTTATGTGGTTCTCTATGATATTTTTTTTGTTGACCTCATGAACATACAAAACAGCAACTCAGCAAGATTACATGTGTAACTTTGATAAAACCTACTTCTCAAATAGTGCATATATGTTTCTCCTATTTTATACTCTCTTAGCATTTTGTTCCACTTGCAGAAGGCATTGCAGACACCTTCGTTGTATAATAGTTTCTGAAATAGGACCTACAGAGGTGTTGGCATTAATTTGCTTTGACATTTAGTACCAGTATTTCACAAATTTTCTAGGCCTATCGTAGGATCTCTCTTTTCATTGTGTCTACAAAAAAACCCAGTCCATTGGAAACATTCACTGATCATTTGGTTTTAAACTCCTTTATATTTGAAAAGGATGGTCGAGATTATTTGTGATGTTTTGAAGCTTTTTTTTAAAAAAAAATCCTTTGCTTAGCATGATAAGCCAGGTGGCAACTATGCTTTCCTCAAGTAAAAGATTACTATGCTGTTCAAATGGTCTGGTTTTATAATCATGAATCTGATCTTCCATGAGGTTTCATATGGTATTGCAGGAGCCTGCTATCATGAATTCATGATTCTGTTGTTCCTGTGAGAATTTTCCGTATCAACTTAGCTATGTATTCCTGATAGTGCTCTTACTGAAGGATGCTTCTAGAAGTAACGCATGACGTGTCCTTATAATTAGAATTTTTCATGTCCAAACTGATGTAAACCACTCTGTGGGGCATTGTGTGAAATTATAATTACTTGTATTCTAACCAGGGATATTGCCTCATGCACAAGGCCTTCACAAGAGAGGCTTGTCTTCAATTTAAGCCCTTTTTGTACATTAGGTTATATTGCGAAAATCAACCTTTGCAACTATAGCCTGGCATTTCTAGAAACTTGTTGGTCTTATTTTTTTGTTAGCATGCTGAATCTCTCAATGCAGTTAGTCTTCTTAAAGCTTTCATGTTCACCTCCAAGCCTCCTATTCCTGTAGGCAACAGTTGAGTGCTGAGAAATATAAGAATGTATCATCATACAGATTATGTTTGGTTATATCATGTGATATATCTTGATTATGATATTATGTTACTTTCTAAGAAGTGGCGATGGGTGGGAAGGTAGGATATACTCGAATGACTACACTCATGTTTCTTTACCCATTTTCCTAACTTAGGTCCAGTTATGTTCAATTATATTATATTCCAGGGACACATTGTTGTCTCGATCTTGTTGACCTTTGTGTGTTTGGTCTTTCGCTTATTCATTCAACTTGCTTCAGATTCGGGCACTTGACAAGAGGAAAAAAGCTGGGAAGTATGCAAAGAAGGTCAAGGCCAAGACGAGGAGAAAGATGCATGAAATGTCAAATCCTTTGGAACCTGATGAGTTTGCAGATATGTGGAAGGAATGAAGCTTGCCTGCCCATGTTTCAGTTTAACCAATAGAACATGTATGCATACCAACAGCAGAATTTTGGTTATCCTCTTGTTTTTCAGTTCCTGGGAGTAGAGAAGCATTTAGGTGGTGAGAAATCATAATATGATTTTCAATTTTTTGATAGAACATGAGTAATATCAATTTGCGATTGCCATGAAGGAACTCTAGCTAGAGGTTCCACCCTACTTGTGGAGACTGTTTTCTGATAGCGCTGTAATACACCTTTGACAGTGTTTCTATCTGAGCAAATTATTCTCTGCAACTGTTTCTAGTACTGTTTCTGGAACTAATTATCTCCTGCTGTTTATAAAATGAGCTGCTGTGTGATGTCTGAATCTGGTTTCGCTAGAATTTCCTGTTGAATGTGCGCTCAGGAGGGACCCCTCCATGTTAGTCGGTTGATTCCCACGTACCAGCTTATGAATAGAATATCAAACAGCATGCTCGGATCGGATTTAGTCTAGGGTTTAATGTTGCAGAGAGTTCAAAGTTGGCCCATCTCTTGTAGGCTCGATGATGATCGGTCTAAAGACGGCCAGTGTATTATCCTCTGAACTGTTGGGCTTGCTCTAAACTATGCTTTAAGATTTGTGCACTTTTTTCTTTCTATCTATTTTCCGCTTATTCCTGTCAATCACTGGGATCAATATTTACTGAAAGATAGCGGATGCTGTCCTGGCGAAGCGCGATGGGAAGTCGTTTTGTGTGGGTTTCTTCGTCACCATCTCTGGTGGAGGTGGCGAAGCTGGAGGCAAGTTTTCCCGATATCATTCAAATTCTGGCAGAGGCACTAGTTGAGGAAGAAAGTTGCTGGGAGATGAAAGCCGCAATCGCGAGAAGCTTAACCCGATAGATCCCATCGGATGTCATCATTCGAGAGTTCTAGCGTTCGGGTGTTTCCGGTAAGATTGAAGCTGTTACCCTTACTCGTTTCTCTGATCCCACTGCCATGGACTTGGTGTTGAGACGCCCTTGGGTTGTTAATGGTCAATTGCTTGCCACTAAGGCATGGAGATCAGAGTTTATCCCGGTGGCCAATTCGGTGACAACTGCTCTTCTTTGGGTGCGGTTGCCTAATCTTCCTCTAGAATTTTGGTAGGAAGACATCCTGCGTTCAATTCTCTTGCCGGTAAGTGAGTTTGTCGCTATTGATCCATCAAAGAAGGAAAAGAGCAGGGAAGGATTCGCTCGAGCCTGCATGTGAGTTGACCTAGGAAGGCCTCTCTGGCCGAGTGTCCGTGTGCGGGGAAGAAGCTCTCCCTTTTGGCAACAGTATGCCTACGAGCACCTTGAAGGCATATGCCCCAGCTGCGGTTCCCTGCATTTCGGAGGCCCTTGTTCTGTTTTGCCGGCACCAGAGGCTCCAATGGTTAGAGCTAAATACGGCCCTTGGATGGCTTCCCTCCAGCAGAGGAGGGCTCCCCAACGAAATAAGCAGGAGCTGAGGTGGAAGAATCTGGTTGCTATGAAGAAGGTTGGGGCTGATCCATCGGTGGAGGGCTGGCAAACATCGGTGAAGGTAGCTCGGCGGTGCCTCCACAATACTGGCCAGGTGAACCAGTTATCAGCTTCTTTTGTCGCTGCTTCGGCTCAGTCATCAGCTGGTCAGGGAGTGGTGACCCGGCTGATGGCAGAAGCTTTGATACTCTGCCTGATACGATGGCCAAGATCGATACACATGGGGTTTCTAAAACTGTGACTGCAGCTGAAATTGTGGCTGAAACTCTCTCTGCGTCAAAAGTAAACTTTGTGTCTGAGAATCCATTCGCCATCCTTGGCACTGATAAATGGGCAGGTCGGCCCAAAGGACGCAAGGATGCCTACCCTGGCCCATCTAAGAGGGCCAGGCCTGCGGAAACTATCACTCAGCGAGAGATCTCCAAAAATGCTAAAGGGAAAGGGAAAGTAATCCCAGCTGGCTCAAATATCAAGGATGATCAATTTATTTTCTCAGCAGTACTAGGTTCACTTCAGGTCCTGGCACGTTGGCTGATGCAGGGCTCAAGTGTACCCGTAACGATGTGGCCTCTGTTGGGACAATTCATCTGGAGGGACGATATCATGAATCAATTGTCTCTTGCCTCAAGGATGCCATATTGGGAAGGGCCATGACTCCCAGACTATGGAGTGTGCTAGTCAGAGCCCTGAGGGTGGTACCCCGATTAATGAATGCCCGGAGGATGATATGCTGGAGGACCAGGATGGGTCCATACCCCTCCAACCAGTAAATGAAGATCCTTATATGTAAAGTCAGAGAAGCTCGAAAACTGTCGTTTCACTCCTCCTTTGGAAGACTTGTGCAGCTTCATAGCTTTGATATATGTGTTTTATTGGAAACTTGACTATTGGGTGATAGCCTGGCCCGTTTTAGGAAACAGGTTTTCAGATCTTGGGCTTCTTATGCAGTAGAGTCTAGGGGTCTATCAGGAGGTATTTTGGTTCTTTGGCACAACTCTTCTATTAGAGTGGATGCCTTTCATCAGTGCAATCACCATATAGCACTTGTCATCTCTGAGAGGACTTCTGACCTATGGCTTCTTTCGAGTGTCTATACCAGTACTAACTTTCAGGAGAGACACACCCTTTGGGATGAACTTCGCTTCCTTCTTATCCAGGGTGTTCCTTCCCTTAAAGCTGGAGACTTCAACTGTATTATTGGGGCCAAAGAAAAGAAAGGGGGTAGACTGCCTACTTGTTTCGCGGATATTTTGGAGTTCAGGGCCTTTATCTCTTCTACTGGGCTGCTGGATTTGGGGTTCTCGGGACCGCAATTCACTTGGTGTAATAATCGACAGGGGTCAGCTTGTGTCTGGGAAAGACTTGATAGGGCTATGGCCATGGAATGGTGGATTCAGAGTTATCCTTCTGCCACCGTTACTCACCTCCCGAGGATTGCTTCTGATCACTGTTCCATCCTGATATCCACTGATGCTGATACTCAGCAGCGGAGACTGTTTCGGTTTGAGCAATTCTGGACTTTCTATTCCTCTACTCGGACCCTTATTGCTCAGGTTTGGTGACTACCCGTGAGAGGTTGTGCTACCTATAGACTGTCTAGGCATCTTGAGTTAGCAAAGCATAGACTTTCTACTTGGAACAGAGTGGAGGTTGGAGACATAGTGAGGCAAGTTGAGCAAGTGGAAGCTGACATTGCTACTCTTTAAAATAAAGAAGATCAAGAAGGCTGCCTCCCTGATCATGACATCATATCTCTCTGAGCTAAGCTAGCTCTTCACCACTCTCTTCTTCAACGGCAGAAAATTTATTGGCGATAGAGGTCTCGAATACAGTGAATTCGAGATGGGGATCGTAACACTAGATTTTTTCACCAGACTACTCTGAAGCGACGTGCGATGAACAGGATTCGTAGCCTTGTCGATGAGGAGGGATCTTATTAGGAGGATAATCATGTCATCAAGGATATGCTATTCCATTTCTTTCAGTCCAGATAGTCAAAGCATAATGGTGAGGGGTCTCCTGTTCACCCTGTTCCGACTTCTAGGAAGGTCTCTACATAAGAGAATGACCTTCTTATTAGGCTGATTACTTCAAAGGAGATTCGAATGGTTTTGTAGGAACTTGGGCCTGATAAGGCCCCTGGGCCCGATGGATTTCCACCTTTCTTCTTCTGTTACTATTGGAGTATTATGGGCCATGATGTGGTGCGGGCTATCCTGACCCGTCTTCCAATCCAAATCCATTCCTGTTAATTAGAATCGTACCTTTATTACTCTTGTGCCCAAGCATTCTGATGCTTCCACTGCTGCTCATTATAGGCCCATCAGCCTTTGCATTACCTTGTATAAGGTATGTGCTTGAATATTAGCCACCCGCCTGCAGAGTGTGATTCCTTGGATTATTTCTGTTGAGTAGGGGGCCTTCATCAAAAGGCGCTACATTACTGATAATATACTCATAGCCCAGGAATTTATACATGATCTTCAGAGATCCCCTGCCCGTTAGTGTCTTATGGCAGTCAAATTAGATATGGAGCGAGCTTATGATAGAGTGAGCTGGACATTTCTACACCGTACTCTTCAAAAATTTGGATTTGATGGTCTCTTCATTGACTGGATCTTGGCATGTATTACTAGGCTGTCATTCTCTCTTATCATAAATGGTAGTCAAACCGACTTCTTTCACTCTACGGTGGGATTACGTCAGGGATGCCCTCTATCCCCTTTCTTGTTTATTCTTGCTGCTGATGTCTATCTCAGGCATTCTCTCAAGCTCAACATGATCTTCAGATTATTCCATTCACTATAGGACCTCATGGCCCCTTGGTCTCTCATCTCCTGTTTGCAGACGACTGCATTTTGCTGGGTCAGCTTCTGTTTGCAATGCGATCACTTTTGCCTCCATTATTCAGTATTACTGTCAGGCCTTTGGTCAGAAAATTAATCTACAAAAGTCCATGATATGTTTTACTCCTAAGACTAAGAGTAGAACTAGGGCGGCCATCCTCCATACCTTGGGCATCACTATTCAAACTGACTGACTATCTTATCCGGGGATTCCGATCATGGAAAGACGGCCAAGGAGCAGCGACTACATTGACCTTAAGCGTCGGGTCTGCGACCGTCTTGATGGATGGCAGGTCACGGGTCTATCGATGATGACAGATTATCTTGCTACGCTCGGTTCTTACTTCTCTTCCTCTCTATCTGCTATCCAATGCTGCTATCCTGATGATCTGTCTGAGAAGGATAGAAAGATGGTTCAGGGACTTCCTCTGGGGCTCTATGCAGGATAGCCATGGCATTCATATGTTGGCTTGGGACACTGTATGCTTGCCAATGTCTGAAGGTGGCCTTGGTATACAGTCTCTAACTGTTAGAAGAGCGACTATGATTGCTAGGCATGCTACGATATTCATACTTGATCCGTAGTGTTTCTAGAGTTCCTTTATGCACGGTATACAGTCTCTAACTGTTAGAAGAGCGACTATGATTGCTAGGCATGCTACGATATTCATACTTGATCTGTAGTGTTTCTGGAGTTTCTTTATGCATGCTAGATATGGGATATGGACATCATCTACGGATTTTCATTCTTCTTGAGGATATTCTTTCTTTTGGAAGAAGGTCTGCCAGCATGCCCCGAAGATCTTGAGCAACATCACATGGATGATTGGAGATGGTTCCATGGTAGATATTGTCCAGGATTCATGAATTGCTAATCTCCCACTCTCATTATGGCCTACCTTTATCAGTGTTGAGGTTCCTAGCAGTATGCGAGTTATCGACCTGATCTCTCAGGATCACTTCTCTTGGCACATTCCTATGGTGTCTCAGTTTTTTGGGAAGGAACTATCCCATTGGATTCTCTCTATTCTGCTCACACCGAGGCAGATTCCTGATACCATATTATGGAAGAGATCATGCCTTCCTAGTGTTCCTTCTAGGGATCTCATGAAGATGTTTAGGCCATAGACTCAGCATTCGAGGGATGCTAAGTGGATATGAAAGCTCTCCATTCATCCAAGGATTCAACTCTTTATTTGAAAGCTTCTGTGGGAATGCCTTCCTACATGCTCCCAGCTAGCTCGGAGGGGACTGTCAATCCAAGCTACTTGCCCATTATATGGATAGAAGGAGGAGACTATTAATCATGCCATATTCACCTATTCTAGAGCGCGACAAATCTGGCAGATTATAGGATATCACCTTAGGGAGTGCAATAATGCTTCCTGAATGACTACTTTTCTATGTGACATTCGAAGGGATACTTAGTAGCAGCACTCTATTTGGGCTGTTACAGTATACCAGATTTGGTTATTGAGGAATAAGCTTATCTTCACTGATGAAACTGCATCTCCCTATAAGATTATGAGGAAAGCCATATCATTATCTGCGGAATTTTTACTCCACTACAATGCTCTTGATTCTGACAGTTCTAGCCACTGGGACTCCTCTGCTGTCTTAGCAGCGGATCGACATACGGTCTTTATCTCTTGAGAGCCCCCCTCCAGGATTGTCAAAATTAACTTCGATGGAAGTGTTCGAGAATGATTTGCTAACTCAGCTTTTATAATCCGAAGGATTGATGGAGTGATGTTGGCGGCGGGTGGATTGGGACTCCTTGATTCTTCTGTCCTTTGGTGGAGCTCTATGTTACTTGGGTTGGTATTATTTACGCCACTCAAATTTTTCATGCTCATAGCCTCTTTATTGAGGGGGACTCGCTCACTTTTATCCGATGGCTTTGATAGGACTGCTGCTCTCAGGTTCCTACCAATCATGTTCTTTTCGACATTTTGTCTACCCTTTGGGAGACTCATAGAGCTTAGATCCGCCACGTCTACTGGGAAGCAACCTCTACGGTTGACTGGGTGGTGACCTCAATGGCCTGTCATTCAGAATTTTGGATTTGGAAGCAAGGTGACCCATGCCCAATTGTATTAAAACAAATTTTATTTTCTAATCTATCGGGATTGATGCGCACTAGACTAGTGTGATCACCCGATTATACCCAAAAAAAAAAAAGACGGCTAGTGTGATTTGGAAGCGTTACAACCCTTGGGGCAAAAGTTTGGTTTCGGTTACCATATGCTCCTTGGAAACTAATCATGTACAAGCATATCAACCATGGTTCCAAAGGATCTCTGATGAATATTTTTGCTGCTTGAGATGTTATGATAATATCATATTAACAAAAATCTTATATTTTAATAAATTTATATTTGATAATTAATTTTTTTATAAAAATATATTTTTAATAATTTTATACTTAATAATTAGATTCTAAAAAATAAAAAAATTATGACATTTAGTTCATAACAACAATAGTAATCAATTTATTATATTTTTAAATTTTATTATAGTTTTTTTTATTTTTAAGGATTTTCTTTATTTTTGCTAGAATATGAAATATTTTGATAAAAATTAAGATTCTTTATTAACTAATTTAGTAATATTATATATTTAAATATCATTTATATGTAATATATAAATATAAAATATATTATAAGATTATAGAATATTTCATTATATAATATATAGTTATTTAGTAATATATTATGTATTAATTTATTATGTAAAAAAGATCATAAATATTAATAATTTAAATTTTAAAATTTATATATTTTATAAATATATAGTGTTTAAAATATTAAATATTTGTATATAAATTAAGAATGTAATTTAAGACTATCAAGTGTTAACCTTATATATCCATCTTTTAAATGAAAATTAAATTATCATAGTTTATGATAATCTTTGATTGCTGATAATTAAATACCTTTGCTTATATTATTATGTCTAATTATTAAACATAATAATCTATATGATAATTTCAAATTATCATATAGATTATTATAAATCAAATGTTTTCTAAGAAGTAACTAATGGTGGAATTTTGCTTTTTTTTTTTTGTTACACACGAGCAATCACACCAATTTAGGATGAGTCAAACCCGATATATCAAAATACAAGATTTGTAAAAGAACATGCGGACATGGATCTTTCGGCTCCCAACTTCAAAAGCCAGAGTGGTTGGCCACTCTGGAAGTAATTCAGTCTGCCACAGCATTAGCTTCCCTAAAAATATGCTGAATCTGGACGTAGTGAACGCCCTGCAAAAGAGAATGAATATCATAAATCAAGGGGTTGGTAGGCATTTGATCGCAGTAATCCTTGTGCAGCCAGCGAATTACCGTAATAGCATCTCCCTCAATAATAAGACAACTAGCACCAAGACTACGAATGGTAGTAGAAATACCAGCCCAAGCGGCATACAGCTCCGCTAAAGGCACCAAGGAGTCGATATGGCTGAAACCCCCAGCAGTCAGCATTGCACCATCAGACCCTATAATCACAAAACCAGACCCAACAGCTCTACCATGAACACTTCCATCAAAGTTGATTTTGATAGACCCTGAAGGTAGGGGCTCCCAAGAAATGTAGACCGTATGCTGGTGCCCTGCCGAGGCAGCATGGGAACCCCAGGGGCCAGGACTATCAGTATCAAGAACAGTCCAGCAGAAAGTGTACTTAGCTGATAAAGAGAAGGCCGTCCTGACAACCCTATGTGTAGGGGCAGACTCATCAGTAAATACAAGCCGGTTCCAGGATAATCAGACTTGATAAGCAATATAAGCCCCTGTCGTAGCCTTCTGAGGGATACCCATCCCCAAGTCCCATTTGATCAAGCTGAGGAAGGAGAGAGAATAAGTAGCACCAATGTCCCAAGGCCGGTCGCCAGTAATCCCTCAGATCTGTCTAGCTCTGGAACAGGTGAAAATAACATGGTTAACCGTCTCTTCCTCAGTACCACATAGCGGGCATGTAGGTGGGATGCTCAAGCCTCACCCAGAGAGCACAGAACAAGTAGGAAGACAATTTTGTGCAATCTTCCAAACAAAAAGATGGACCTGAGGATGAATGGGGAGGTGCCAGATCCAAGCCACATCCAAGGGCTGTTATGACTGTGGTCTATAAACCCTGAGGAGGTCCCTGATAGGAGCACGGGCCAAACAAGATCGCCGCCAAACCCTAATGTCGGGGGTATTACCCGGGATAAGAGGAATAGCAAGAATGTGATGATGAAGATCATCCCCAAAGAGTCTGGAAAGCAGAGGGGAGTCCTAGGAAGAATGATTTTGAGCAGTAAGATTGCTAACACGCAACCCCGTAGGAATGGCAGTGCTGACAAAGGTAGGCCATCGGATAAGGGAAGATCAGCAATCCAGGTATCCCGAATAACATCCACTGAGACTCCATCATCAATCATCTATGATATGCTGTTCAGGATAGCCGGAGCATGCCGGCAAACCTCTTTTCAGAAGAAAGAATGCCCCCGAGAAGGCAGAGGGTCAGCAGAAGAAAACCAGTCACCATATTTGGCACGCATGAATGAACTCCACATACAATGTGGATCAAGTAGGAATCGAGTGGCATGCCTAGCAATCAACGCCTCCCTCCTAACAATAAGAGACTGGATCCCAAGCCTCCCCTCAGCAATCGGCAAGCAAACAGTCTTCCAAGCTAAAAGATGAATGCCATGACCATCCTGTCTCAAAGCCCAGAGGAAGTTCCAAAAGTATCTCTCAATCCTTCTCAAACAAGTCAAAGGGACAGCAGCATTAGATAACAGATAGAGTGGAAGAGAGGAGAGCATCGATCGTAAGAGAGTAATCCTTGCCATCATAGAGAGCCCAGTGACCTACCATCCGTCCAACCGATTGCGTACCCGCCTCTTCAGGTTGCAAAAGTCTGAAATCCTTGGCATGTTTCCAGTTATGGGTATTCCCAGATAGGATAGCCAATCAGCCTGCACCGAGATGCCCATGATCTACAAAATAGGCCCCCCTCAAGATCGCAGCCACTCTCAAGCTAAAACAAATAGAGGATTTACTCAGGTTGACTTTCTGATCCGAGGTCAGGCAGTAAGACTGAAGGATGGTGGTGAAAGTGGTAGCATTACTGACAGTAGCCCTTTGCAGAAGAATGCAGTCATCAGCAAATAGCAGGTGAGACAACGAGGGTCCCTGAGGACCCATCTTGTAGGGATCAAGAAAAGAGCCCTGCTGAGCCGGATGAAGAGCTCGAGATAGAGCATCAGCCGAGAGATAGCTTTCATATCAAACGAAGAGTTAGGTCAAGATTGGTTTATACACCTCCACTTTTGGCATGTAGGGGGAGAAGTATTATTTTCCCTACCCTTCTCTCTCTAGCTCGACTCAATATTGTTCCAGAACTTGTTTGTTTGTTCCACTAGTCCACTTTTAGGTTTATATGGATCACTTCTGGGTAAATAAGAGCCAACCAACTTCCTAACATCAACAACTCAAAGTACTTGAGAGGCATTTGGTAACTTAGATAAGATAATTACGCTAATTTTAGATTACTTGATCACTGATGATCCTTGATTAAATACCCAATGATATAAAATCATCCCGTTTGATATACCTTATTACGGAAATTTTCTAGATGTCTATGATCAAATTGTTTGGTACAAAATCAAAATCTATATAACATTAAAATTATACTTAATATTTTATAAGTATTGTAACATTTTTTTGTTCATATTATTTATTATTATTATATTTAAATTAAATTTATTATATTATTTTAGTATTAGAGTATAATAATTATAATACCACATTATCTAACATATATTATAATTATATTTTATAATATTAAAATATATATATATATAAATAATGTTAAGGATTTGTTTTATATGGACGGGAGCATTTTGGTAACTTAGAACATCAGATTTTATGAATAGATATAGAGTTATTGGATTAGACAATGATTTTAAAGATGAAATGACGTGGGACCATCAAGATTCAATATAAAGTCATTAAGCTACAATGAAAGATAGTGAACCCAGGGAAAAGTCTTTGTACACTGCTCTCGGTGCAGCAAGGCCTATATGGGCTGCACCGCCTCTTCTGATTGGTCCACATGGAGCCTACGTTGATGACGTGTCGGACGGTATGGCCCTGCTACGATGTAACATTCTGAACGTGACGGCCATTTAAAGCGCTTTCCTTTTTTTTTAAAATTAGCGTTCAGACGAAAATGCCCTTTCCCTCCATTCTATCGCCATTTTACGTTGGATTTCATCTATGCAAGAAAAACTCTTTCTTTCCCCTCGCTCTGGCTTTTGGCACGATCCTATGCCCTGCCCTCGCTCTAAGAGTCCGGTCGAAAGAAAATATTTCAGCTTCGAGGTTGGAATACCTGGCTACTGAAGTCTTTGTACAAAAACTTCTGGAGGAAATGTCGTCCGCAGCACGAATTAAAAAGTCCTTCTTCCCACTTCTTTGTAAAGCTTCTTTATTACACCAACTGTTTTTTCTCGTTAGAGGTAGTTAATGCGTGACCAAACCGTTTAATGCGCGGGTAACTTCCTTAGAACAAAACAGTTATGACATTCTGGCAGTCATAACTGTTTAGAGTTTACTGTTTTGTAAGCACGAATGTCATACTCTTTTAACTAGGATGTTATACCTCATGAACTGGGGTGTCGTCAGAGTGTTTTGGCCTATATTCCTCGTTATTTCCTGTCCATATAGCTCTAGTGTCATCATGCTCGGCCGAAAATCCTTCGCGACACCGTAGTTCAAACATCACGATACCCTAGCGACAACGCTACGACACCCATGCTTAAAACCTTACGACACCCAAGGAGGAATTCGGCCTAAAATCATTGGTAACACCGCAGTTGAAACGTTATGACACCCTAGCGTTAACGCTACGACACCCATGCTTATAACCTTCGCGTTCTTCGTATGTTGCTTTCCAAGGTGTCGTAGCGCTTCTATGGGGTGTCTTTAAATGCTAAAGGGTGTGTCGTGCTTATAACTGATAGGTGAAACATTAAGATACCCAAGTGTCAACGCTACGACACCCCGTATGGAGAACAATCCCCGTGACACCCTGCTTTAACAGTCAGTCATCGGTGTCGTCGCCTTAAAGCTAGGGTGTCGTCAGATGAGAACTGGGGTGTCGTTAACAGCCTGAGTCGGTGATGTCATCGTTCGCGACACCCCAGTTGAAACCTGACGACACCCTAGCACCAATTCTACGACACCCGTGCTTATAACTGACCATGGAAAGAAGGCCCGCGACACCCAAGTTACAAACCTAAGACACCCGTTCAAGCTTAGGAGAAAACTTTAGCACATCCCAGGATGAAAATGGTCAGAAAATAGTTACGACATCCAAGCTCCCTTATCCTTCGGTCTAGCAGTAAACACAAAAGTCACTAAAATTTTTTTTTATTCATCACACAAATAAAGACAAGAAGAAAAGAAAAGAAAAAAAGTACAGGAGCCCTCACTAAGGCTTGTTATTTTCTTCGAGCGCTGCCGAGCTCCCCCCACGCTGTGGGGCTAACTCGGCGATCTGGCGCTGAAGGGACGCTACTTGCCCCTTCAGCTGGCTGTTGGCCTGACGCAGGACCTCGATCTCTCTCATTGAAACGGCCAGGTATTGCTCGGCCGCCCTATGGAGTCGCTCGTTGTTTGCGAGCGACGACGCAAAGACCTCCGCATCGACGGTTACCGTTGTGCGAAGGCTCCAATGGTTGCCAGTCGATCGCCCATCGCCTCTAGAAGCCATCTCAATATTCAAAAATTTTGGAAGATTAGCTGAAAAGGTGATTAACGATCGCATTCCCCCATCCATATTTAAGGTACTCCTGGCGGGTGTTTCGATTGCCCGAGCTATCAGCTCCGGCGCTCCTATCGTGGAAACTCGCCACGTGCCACCATCTCAGTGGGCGGTCAAAGGAAACGAATGGGTTTTGAACTAGGGTGCCATGGGTTTCAATAAGATAAGAGCGAATGACAGCAAACACCCAGGAGGAATTTGCCTCCCTCGTGAATAGAAACCATTAATGAAGAATGAAGAGAGTGTGCGGAAGCCAAATATTGCGACACCCTAGTACCAATGCTTTGATACCCGTGCTTAAAACTGACCACGGAGAGAATCCCCGCGACACCCTAGTTTGAATTCGGCCAAAAATCCTTCGCGACACGTTAGTTGAAATCTCACGACACCCTAGCTCTAAGGCGACGACACCCGTGCTTATAACTGACCACCTAGAGAATCCTCGTGACACCCCAGGTGGATTGGATTTCGACCGAAAATCCTTCGCGACACCCCAGTAGAAACCTCACGACACCGTAGCTTTAAGGCGACGACACCCATGCTTAAAACTGGCCACGGAGAGAATCCCAGCGACACCCCTGGTGGAATTCGGTTGAAAATCCTTTGCGACACCCCAGTTGAAATCTCACGACACCCTAGCTTTCAGGCAACGACACCCATGCTTAAAACTGACCATGGAGAGAATCCCCGCGATACCCCTAGTGGAATTTGGCCAAAAATCATTCGCGACACCCCAGTTGAAATCTCACGACACCCTAGCTTTAAGGCGACGACACCCGTGCTTAAAACTGACCACGAAGAGAATCCCCGCGACATCCCATGGTGGAATTTGGCCGAAAATCATTCGCGACACCCCAGTTGAAATCTTACGACACCCTAGCTTTAAGGCGACGACACCCGTGCTTATAACTGACCACCTAGAGAATTCCCGCGACACCCCAGGTGGATTGGATTTCTGCCGAAAATCCTTCGCGACACCCCAGTAGAAACCTCACGATACCGTATCTTTAAGGCGACGACACCCGTGCTTAAAACTGGCCACGGAGAGAATCCCAATGACACCCCTAGTGGAATTCGGCCAAAATTCTTCGCGACACCCCAGTTGAAATCTCACGATACCCTAGCTTTCAAGCAACGACACCCATGCTTAAAACTAACCATGGAGAGAATCCCCGCGACACCCTAGTTCGAATTCGGCCGAAAATCCTCCGCGACACCTTAGTTGAAATCTCACGACACCCTAGCTCTAAGGCGATGATACCCGTGCTTAAAACTGACCACGGAGAGAATCCCAGCGACACCCTAGTTCGAATTCGGCCGAAAATCCTTCGCGACACCCCAGTTGAAATATCACGACACCCTATCTTTAAGGAGACGACACCCTTGCTTAAAACTGACCATGGAGATAATCCTCGCGACACCCTAGTTCAAATTTGGCCGAAAATCATTCGCAACACCCCAGTTGAAATCTCACGACACCCTAGCTTTAAGGCAACGACACCCGTGCTTATAACCGACCACCTAGAGAATCCCTGCGACACCCCAAGTGGATTGGATTTTGGCCGAAAAATCCTTTGCGACACCCCAGTTGAAACATCATGACACCGTAGCACCAATGCTACGATACCCGTGCTTATTGCTTTAAGGCGACGACCAACCCGCCTTAACAGTCAACGCATAGGTGTCGTCGCCTTAAAGCTAGGGTGTCGTCAGATGAGAACTGCAGTGTCGGTAACAGCATGAGTCGGGGATGGTGTCGTTAGGCCCTTCGTCAATGTGTTATTAATTGGTGTCATAATTTTATAGCTCCGATGTTGTTTTTTGTAAACTGGGGTGTCGTGACTTCTGAATTCAAATCATAGGTGTCGTATTGTTTTAACCTTCGTGTCCTAATCCTTTGTCAGGATATATTGACAACTAAATCTATGGATATCATTGTTCATGACTGTGTGCCTATATTTCCACAGACGATGCTAAAATTAAAGATCAGAAAGAAATCGATAACACTCCCGGCCGTGCACCTTCACCCGTCACTCCAAATGCAGTGGATGATACTGTAGTTCCTCAACTGGAATGGAATTCAATTCAGCAGATGATGTATATACGTTCTACAATGGATATGCGAAATGAGTTGGTTTTGGAATCACAACAGTGTGTAGTAGGGCCAACAACAAAAAATAACTTTGCTTCAAGCACCTGGCGTGTTGGAGGCAAGGAAAATCTAGAAAAACAGAGAAGAGTATGAATCATAGGGATACTAGGAAAGTTGATTATATGGCATCCATAAAAGCAAGACTGAATGCTACAAGTGGTAAGTGGATATTGGATGAGGTTTCTCTAGAACATAACCATGGGATGTCCATAACATCAACTGGTTATCTACAGTCGCATAGGAGGATCAGCACACCAGAGAAGGCAGAGATCAGCTATTTACATGCCGTGAATGTTCCGACAACTCAAATATACTCTGCCATAGCAAGGAGAAAAGGGGGCAGAAGACAATTGGATTTCACCGAGAAGGATGCTCGTAACTTCATTTGTCGTGAACGTCAGTCTAAGCTGAAAGAAGGAGATGCTCAGTCGATGGTAATTCATTTCACCGAAATGCAACTCAGAAATCCCAATTTTTTCTATACCTTAGACCTCAATGATAATGGTCATCTGAGGTCTGTCTTCTGGATTCATCCAAGGTCAAGATTGGCATGCACATACTTCGGCGATGTTCTAAGCTTTGACTCAACCTACTTGACAAACAGATATCAAATGCCTTTTTGTCCATTCATCGGGGTCAACCATCATGGATAGTCCACCTTGCTTGGTTGCGCATTGTTGTCTGATGAGAGCACTGAGATATATAAATGGGTTTTTCAGGCATGGTTGGATACAAATGGTGGTCAAGCACCTATTGCCATAATAACTGACCAAGATAAGGCAATCGAGGCTGCTGTCAAAGAAGTTTTTTCTAACACACGACATCGATTTTATCTTTGGCATATATTGAAGAAGATACCTGAAAAGATTGGCCACATTTGCACGACAAATCCCATGTTTATGGTTGATTTCGATGAGGCGATATATGATTCATTGACCATACAGTCATTCGAGGAAAGGTGGGCACATGTTATGGAGAAATATAAAGAATGCAAGTCTATAGATTGGTTCAATGTCCTTTACGAATGTCGGGATAAATGGGTCCCAGTTTACCTAAAGGATACATTCTTCGCAGGTTTGTATGTCATTGTCTTTGATTCATGTTCGCGTTCAACGCTTTTTTTGTTGACAAAATTTTGAACAGGGATGTCATCTTCACAAAGGAGCGAGGGCATAAATTACTTCTTCGATGGGTTTATAAATTCGAAGACTACACTAACGGAGTTCATAGGTAAGTACGAAGATGCCTTGGAAAAAAGATACGAGGCCGAAAATGAGGAAGATAATAGGACGTTGCAAACGATTGCTTTCCTAAAGACATCATCACCTTTTGAGAGACAAGCTGCAGGAAGGTATACAAGGCGCATTTTCAAAAAATTTCAGAATGAGATCCTTGAAATGGCTACATTAAATACTAAATTAATCAAGGAAGGTAGCAACTATTGTGTATATTCTGTAAAGTCGTACGAAAGGATTGAAGTCGATGGAATAGGCAAGGAGATGATCAAAGATTATATTGTGTCATATGATAGAAATATTGAGGATGTCCAATGCCAGTGCCGATCCTTTCAGTTCAAGGGGTACCTGTGTAGGCATGCCTTGTTGGTTCTTCATCAATGTGACGTATTTTGTTTACCAGATAAATACTTCTTGAAGAGATGGTGCAAGGACATGAAATACCAATTCGACGAATTCGACTACAATACTGAAGGTTACGATAAAAGCACACGAAAATCACGGTACGTAGTGATAATTTTTTAATTGAAATGTCTTAATATATGTTTTCGTTAATATGATGTTAATGATTGTAGATATAGTTTGCTGAGTCATCGGATGATGAAGCTCGCAGAGATAGCCTCTATGTCTGATGATGCATTTAATGTAGTGGTGGATGGTCTAACACCTATATTCAAAATTACCGTGGATGCCAACTGCGCAGCTAAACCAGGTATAGAGCTTGTAATTCAAGATCCTGAACAAATTAGGACGAAAGGTCGCCCAAGAGAGAATAGATTAAAGAGTGGAGTCGAGAAGAAGTCAAAAAGATCAAGAAAAATCTGATCAAGGAAAGAGTTGCATCAAGCAACAGACAGACTTGTTTGCAGTCAATTAATATCGGAGAGGACAAGGAAAGAATTGTACCGCCTTCGAAGCTTTGATGGACGAATTTGATGCTTATGTATTGATTCAACTTATACAGGAGCATATATAAAACACGAGTGTCGTGACTTTCTAACTAGGGTGACTTGGTCGCAAATGAAGTGCTTTCAAACTAGGGTGTCTATTTCAGTCAAATGAAGTGCTTTTAGCGCGACGACACCCCAGCTCCGGGCTAACGACTCCCTACATGTAGCACGACGACACCCAAAAGGCGAAATCCTACGACATCCCAGTACTCACGAAAGGACACCGAAGCTTTTAGGGTGACGACACCCCAGCTCTTAACTAACGACTCCCTAGCTCTAGCGCGGCGACACTCGAAAGGCGAAATCCTTTGACATCCCAGTACTCACGTGATGACACCGAAGCTTTTAGCGCGACGACACCCCAGCTCTTAGTTAACGACTCCCAAGCTCTAGCGCGGCGACACCCGAAAGGCAAAATCCTTCGACATTCCAGTACTCACGCGACGACACCCCAGCTCTTGGCTAACGACTCCTAAGCTCTAGCGCGGCGACACCCGAAAGGCGAAATCCTTCGACATCCCAGTACTCATGAAAGGACACCGAAGCTTTTAGCGTGACGACACCCCAGCTCTTGGCTAACGACTCCCAAGCTCTAGCGCGGCGACACCCGAAAGGCGAAATCCTTCGACATCCCAGTACTCACGCGATGACACCAAAGCTTTTAGCGTGACGACACCCCAGCTCTTGGCTAACGACTCCCAAGCTCTAGCGCGGCGACACCCGAAAGGCGAAATCCTTCGACATCCCAGTACTCATGCGACGACATCGAAGCTTTTAGCGCAACGACACCCCAGCTCTTGGCTAACGACTCCCAAGCTCTAGCGCGACGACACCCGAAAGGCGAAATCCTTCGACATCCCAGTACTCACGCGACAACACCGAAGCTTTTAGCGCGACGACACCCCAGCTCTTGGCTAACGACTCCCTAGCTCTAGCGCGGCGACACCCGAAAGGTGAAATCCTTTGACATCCCAGTGCTTAATTTACAATACTATAGTGTTCAATTTACGACATCATATATGAAAACTTAAGAAATTATGAGGTAGAAAAGGCAAAAATATGAATAAATCGAGGACACCCCTGTTCTCAATATAAAATTTATGCATTTGCATTAAATCCAAATCAGGATTAATATGAATAAATTACATTCAATTTTCGTTCAAAGAAGAATTAAAAAATTAAGAACATTTTTCGATAATGTCGCTGATCTTTTTGTTCAGGCCCTCTCTCAATATCATCGCAGCTAAGTGTCGCCGGTAATCTCTAACTTCCTCATCCGTGAAATCCATCTTCATATCAGAATTGTCCCATCGAGCAAGACATTCCATGTATCTCAGACAGTATAGGCCGCAATCCAGCGGTCCAGTCGGTTGGCTTGGGCAATCCGAAATCTCTTCCATCGGCCAAGTCATCGCTTCCTTCTTATCGCAGTAGATATAGAATATGTGGCCAAGAATTGTATGCCATTTCTTTGCATTGGCCTTGTACTTGGGGTTGCGTTTCATTGAATTCAGGTGCATGAACACCTTTCTTTCCATGTCGACAGCAACCAAATGCCAGTGCGAGTTATCAGAGTTTATTATGGTGAAAAGAAACCGGAATTGGTCCTTATCTTCATCGGATACATTGTCAAATATCGAGGCCCCTGATGTGCCAGCGAGTTCATGAGCAGGCAATGAAGAAGTCAGACACATAGCGGATACAAAAACTGATGCAAATATGCACTTATGGTATCGATCCAGATGCTCTGTCCAGTTGCGCATCAGAAACTCCTGGCCGGCATCAATTATCTGCCAATGCAATATAAACCGATTAATATAATTCTAAAATCAACAACTAGAACATGTTTCTTGATATACTTGCATCATCTATTATCATTTCATTGTTAATGAGATCTTGAAGATTTTTCCTTGTTACAACGCCAAAAAATATATTGGTGTAGACGATCTCATCGGTTAGTCGTTCGCTCAAAAAATTTTGAATAATAATTTGGTCATCTTTGACCGTTGTGTTGGGCTTTAACGTGCCAACTGTCTAGCCGACCTTTTAGGACGGGTTGTCTCATAACAATCTCCGACAACCTTGGATGCCTTACGCTTCCTCGGCTCTTTTTTAACCCTCCTAACAAGCGAAGGCACTCCAACGATTTCTATGTCCATATCATCACCCTTTGGCACAGGGGTGCCAAGTTTATTATCGGATTTGGACTCCTCTTTATTTTCATTCCCATGCTCTGTTTTATCATCTAATGAGTCCCCCTTCAATCTCTTCTCCTCTGCTTTTGCATTCCCCGTCTTAGTTGGACACTCGGATGAATGGTCCTCCTCCATCTTCTTCTCCTCACTATTTCCATTACCAGGCTCACGGAGGACCAACTCCAGGGAATGCACCTTCTCTGTTTTCCAGTCTCCCTTGTCCTCCTCATTTCTTGCATTACTTTCCTTTCTGAGCAGTGAACTGAGGAGGCTCTCAGCAATGGACAGCTGTGCCTGACATCGTCGAGTTGATCCTTAACGCACTCCAATTCAGTCCTCAACTCGGCACATCCTGCGCAACTATCCATTGGTTGAGGGGCGCAGCTATCTGTTGGTTGAGGGGATGCTACATTCTACTGAGTGAGAAGCCAGCGCTCTTCTGATAGTGGTACAGTAGCTCCCTTCATCTGCAACGCAAGATGATAACAAATTAATATCAAGTGAACATATTGACACATTAAGTTGAAAAATATGGTCAGAGCAATGGGGCAATGTACTAGCTTATCAAGTCGTGAGGCTGCAAGTCGGCAACCCGAACCGACTGGATCTTCATTTGGTGGTCATACGACTTCAACAGTCGGGACAGTTTATTAGGATATGCTGGTGTTCGCATTGATGTATGCTCGAGGAACCATGCCTGAACATGATATTTTTTGATATTAAATAATGTAATATTAACAAAAAATTATACTAAGAACACTATTTCTGCGTCTCAATAATCCTTACCACCAGTGCTGCCGAGCATTCGAACAGGGTAGGCTGCCTCCTAACTTTTTTTGCATTCTTTGAGTGGACCGGCTCCTCAGAATGCAAGCAAGCAGCTATTTCTGGGAGAGCCAGAACAATCTACTCCTTCAATGCCGAAGCCCAGTCGATGCTATCCAGTTGACTTAAGTCATCCAAGTGCTGGATGAGATACCGTGGACATCTCCGATTAGACTTTAGAGCCAAAAACATGGCCAACATGTATGCGATCCAAAGTCGGACGGTGTCCTCGACATCCTCCTGTGCCTTATATGATCGGAGTTGAAATATTAACTTCTCCAAACCTTCTTGGCGAAGATCTAAACCCTGGCCAAACCGTTTGAACAACCTTCCGTTGAACAATTGGCTGGACGTGTCAATCTTCTTCCCATGAGCTGGAAGACCCAGAATGAGTGTGACTTCGTCGGCACTGAATAAAACTGGCTTTCCACAGAAAATGAACTCGTCACCTCCATTGTGACATCTTATGATGTCTGCTAGCAGTCGCCCGTCGACTGTGAACGTCTGCATGTCGATGAAGGCACCAAATGGGGTCCTTCGAATAAGTTTTGTACGCCGTCTAGTGAACCCCATCCTCCAAACCTTCTGAACGTATACGACCGGCCTGCAACTATTCTTAAACAGCTGGGAAGCCTTCACTGGGGGGACTGGAACAATTTTCATGTCAACTGAAACAGGGGGTAAGACATAAGACATAAGATATACTTGTCATGAAATTTTAAGAGATATGTCATAGTATTTTAACATAGTGATAAACATACCTGAAGGAGCCGCATCCTCATTCGAATGAAGAACGATGTCCTTGCATTGTTCCGCCATTTTCTCCGTCTGGTTCTTCCTTGTTCGCGGTCTTCGTCCACAAACGAAAGCACTCATCTCCATGAATGAAGTATATCGAAGAAAGAACTATGAAAGAAATTTAGGAGACCAGTGGCTTCTCGAGCAAGAAACGAAAGATGGCTTCTCAAGCAAAAGGATGGCTTCTCGAGCAACAGACGAAGGACCTCTAGGGTTTATGCTGACCTCAGATAAATACGAAAGGACACCAGGATCGCCATGATCACATCACACTGACCCGCAAACCCATAGGAACTGCCCATGTTTTGCAACTTTTCTCGAAAAGATGGCATAGCTGAGTTACTAGGGTGTCGTCGAATTAGTACTAGGGTGACGTCAAAATTCCCGCCTTGTTCAAGCATGGGTGTCGTCGCCTTAAAGCTAGGGTGTCGTGAGATTTCAACTGGGGTGTCGCGAAGGTTTTTCGGCCGAATTCGAACTAGGGTGTCGCGGGGATTCTCTCCGTGGTCAGTTTTAAGCAAGGGTATCGTCTCTTTAAATCTAGGGTGTCGTGATATTTCAACTAGGGTGTCACGAAGGATTTTCGGCCGAATTCGAACTAGGGTGTCGCTGGGATTCTCTCCGTGGTCAGTTTTAAGCAAGAGTGTCGTCTCCTTAAAGCTACGGTGTCGTGATATTTCAACTGGGATGTCGCAAAGGATTTTCAGCCGAATTCGAACTAGGGTATCGCTGGGATTCTCTCCGTGGTCAGTTTTAAGCACGGGTTCGTCGCCTTAGAGCTAGGGTGTCATGAGATTTCAACTAAGGTGTCGTGAAGGATTTTCGGCCGAATTCAAACTAGGGTGTCGCAGGGATTCTCTCCGTGGTCAGTTTTAAGAAAGGGTGTCGTCTCCTTAAAGCTAGGGTGTCGTGATATTTCAACTGGGGTGTCACGAAGGATTTTTGGCCGAATTCAAACTAGGGTGTCACTGGGATTCTCTCCGTGGTCAGTTTTAAGCATGGGTGTCGTCGCCTTAGAGCTAGGGTGTCGTGAGATTTCAACTGGGGTGTCGCGAAGGATTTTCGACCGAATTTGAACTAGGGTGTCGCGGGGATTCTCTCCGTGGTCAGTTTTAAGCAAGGGTGTCGTCTCCTTAAAGCTAGGGTGTCGTGATATTTCAACTGAGGTGTCGCGAATGATTTTTGGCCAAATTGAACTAGGGTGTCGCTGGGATTCTCTCCGTGGTCAGTTTTAAGCACGGGTGTCGTCGCCTTAGAGCTAGGGTGTCGTGAGATTTCAACTAAGGTATCGCGAAGGATTTTAGGCCGAATTCGAACTAGGGTGTCGCGGGGATTCTCTCCGTGGTCAGTTTTAAGCACGGGTGTCGTCGCCTTAAAGCTAGGGTGTCGTGAGGTTTCAACTGGGGTGTCGCGAAGGATTTTCGGCCGAATTCCATGGGGGTGTCGCGGGGATTCTCACCGTGGTTAGTTTTAAGCATGGGTATCGCAACATTGGTACTAGGGTGTCGCATATTTGGCTTCCCCACACTCTCTTCATTATTAGTTTTTGTTCACGAGGGGGGCGAATTCCTCCTGGGGTGTTTGCTACCATTCGCTCTTATCATGTTGAAACCCACGACACCCTAGTTTAAAACCTACGACACCCTAGTTCAAAAGCCACGACACCCTAGTTCAAAATGTTAAGATAAACAGCATTAGTTCAAAACCCACGACACCCTAGTTCAAAACCCACGACACCCTAGTTCAAAACGTTAAGACAAACAACATTAGTTCAAAATCCAGGACACCCTTGCAGAAAAACCCACGACACCCTAGTTCAAAACACACGACACCATAGTTTAAAACGTTAAGACAAAGCATTAGTTGGAAACCCACGACACCCTAGTTGAAAACCCTATCGTCAAGCTCATAAACCACAACAACCTCATAACGAAAGAATGTTTCGTGCTGCGGACGACATTTCCTCCAGAAGTTTTTGTACAAAGACTCAAGTAGCCAGGTATTCCAGCCTCAAAGCTGAAATATTTTCTTTCGACCGAACTCTCAGAGCGAGGGCAGGGCGTAGGATCATGCCGAAAGCCAGAGCGAGGGGGAAGAAAGAGTTTTTCTTGCACAGATGAAATCCAACGTAAAATGGTGATAGAATGGAGGGAAAGGGCATTTTCGTCTGAACGCTAATTTTAAAAAAAGGGAAGCGCTTTAAATGGCCGTCACGTTCAGAACGTTACATCGTAGCATGGACATACTGCCCAGCACGTCATCCACGTAAGCTTCACGTGGATCAATCAGAAGAGGCGGTGCAGCCCACATAGGCCTTACTCACGTTCAGAACGTTACATCATAGCATGGACATACTGCCCCGCACGTCATTCACGTAAGCTTCACATGGATCAATCAGAAGAGATTGTGCAGCCCACATAGGCCTTACTTCACCAGAGACGATGTACAAAGACTTTTTCGTGAACCCAGTGATGGACCATGAAAAGGCCCAACAAAAAGTCCCGATCATGGCCCAATGGACGATAGCACATGAAACCTCTACGAATGGATTAGGGTTTACAGCGAGCTCTCATCTCGCTCCACGTATAAATGCGCCGCTCTAGGGTTTATTCCCTTTCCTCGCCCCGCGTCCTCCTCGTCGTCTCCGTTTCCTCTCCTCCGTGCTCCCTGTGGTGTTGTCAAAGACAGTGATGGCGCCGAAGAAGGCTAGGGTGAAGAGCCGGAACCCGGAGTTGATCCGTGGGATCCGGAAGTACTCGCGGTCGAAGATGTACCACAAGCGCGGGATCTGGGCGATCAAGGCCAAGCACGGCGGCGTACTTCCCCGCCACGAGCCCAAGGCGGCGCCTCCCAAGCCCGCCGAGAAGCCCCCCAAGTTCTACCCCGCCGACGACGTCAAGACTCCCATCCCCAATCGCCGCAAGCACAAGCCCACCAAGCTTAGGTACCCCCATAACGCTCCCTCTCCCTTCTCCCCTCTGATCTCTCTCTTTGTTTTAGTGTAAGAGTTAATGGGTGTTTCATTTGGATTCGGCGACCAGGCCGAGCATTACGTCCGGGACGGTCTTGATTCTTCTCGCGGGGAGGTTTATGGGGAAGAGAGTTGTCTTCTTGAAGCAGCTGCCTTCGGGATTACTTCTTGTTTCTGGTGAGTGTCTGCAGCTCGGTGTAACTTGGGTCTATTTGTATTGCATTTGATAGTCTTTTTTAAATGTTAAGAATCTCCTTTTATAACTTCGAAATGAGGTGATTGTTGCTGATGTATATAGGATTTGTTTGAGCTGTTTTGATGTATATTATCTTTTAAAGGTTGTTTTTAGCCAACTATTCAGGAATTTTGTCTGGAGCTGCAAATTATTATGCAGCATTGATTGCATGAATTGGTTTTGGCTGTTGTAGCTTGCATTTGCCATCAAAAGTGGGAATTGGGTAGCATGGGTTCTTTTCCCGCTGTGCACTTGGTAATTATGTGCAGTTGTGTGAATTAGGAGTGGCAAATGAAGATATATTGTTTTATTTATCATATTCGTTGGGATAGTAAGTATTTGGGACGGGTGCTGACAATTTCTTCCTGATTTTGTTAATGCATTATTTAGATTGGGGTTTTGCTGTGTTACATTTTATTTTATTTTTTTTCTTAAGATGGTACTTGTCAATTCCAGCTATCGATTTGGGAGGGTGCCAAAATGTAATTTTTCATATTAGACGCTTTCATCCTCGTCATCTGGATTGTGGTAACGAGTGAATAATGGTGAGAGCAGCAGCAGGAGTGGATTGGAGGAGGTGGACTGCTGGAACCAGTGAATTGGGGCTGAAGGGGGTGGTCAGGGCGAAGGCATGTAAGAGGAGGCGGATTGGAGTGTTGTAGCTGTTTTTTCATGGTCGTGGCAGATGGAAGCCAGAGGTGGAGCCAATTGCAGTGGAACAGTACCATGATGCACTTGTGGATGTGAAGTATGATGGCTGAGAGAAGCAACTATGATGGATTTGGTGCTGGATGTGGATTGCCTGGGGTGGTGGAAAGAATTGCCTGGAGCAGAGAGATAGATGGCCTTGCTGGTGGCAGCAGTGATGAGTTGAAGAGCCTCATCGATGGATGGATGGCGGCTGGCATGGTTTATGTGTGGAGCTGGTGGGATATGAGTGCGTTGCGATTGAAAGAGGAATGGAGAGGATTTAAAATGAACAAAAGTAACTTTGATGGTTCACCAATATAATAAGAAAAAACCCAAAAGATTTAACCTGTGCTTGCATGCATGACGATTAGCGACCAGGCAAACCTGTATTGTGTTATGTCTAATTCATTCTTATTCACTCGATAAATTTTGGAAGGAAGGTTGGGAATATGTCAGGTTAAGTTGAGATTGTTCAACTCTGCGCTTCATTCCAATTGATACAGGTCATGGATCTGACCCTGCTAACGGATCAAGTGTGTGAACTGAATTAACCTTTCTGGCTCTAGGTACTGTAGCTCCTTCAAAGATTATCACCACCCATTTTGCCTTCCTCAGCCTGATCTGATTGCAGCAAAACAAGAAAAAGGACAACAAATAATAATGAAGGATAAAGCACAAGATGGATAGCACATGGCAATATGTTCTAGATACAGAATTTTAAGTGAGGATAAACGAATGATGCTGACCATTGTGTCATTATTCTCCGGTATATGTTATAATGGCGATCTCTTTTCCCCAGCGAAGTCGATAAATTTGTTGAGATGCGTTCTTTTTGAAATAATTAATTTGTGATAGTTGATTTCTTTGTCTCACCAATTTTTTGCTTGGCATTGCTAATTGTAATGTTATGCTGCTGCAGGGCCCTTCAAGCTAAATGGAGTTCCTCTGCGTCGTGTGAATCAGTCTTATGTCATTGGAACATCCACCAAGGTTGATATTTCTGGGGTTGATGTTGAGAAATTTGATGACAAATTTTTCACGAAGGAAAAGAAGAAGAAAACGAAGAAGAGTGAAAATGAATTTTTTGATACAGAGAAAGATGTCTGTTTCTATTTATTGATCGCAGATTCCAGTTGATGACATCAATATGTGCTCCGTTGCTAATAATCTAATGCTTAAAAAAATGTAGGTAACCAAAGCACTCCCACAGGAGAAGAAAGACGACCAGAGGGCTGTGGATGCCCAACTGATTAAAGCCATTGAAGTTGTTCCTGACTTGAAGGCCTATTTAGGTGCTAGGTTTTCTATTAGGGCAGGCATGAAACCTCATGAACTTGTTTTCTAAAATGGCAATGAAAGCATTCGAGCAGCTTCCCTTTGAAATGCTGTTCAAGCTTTGGCGCCGGCGGTTACTTTCAGTTTGGATGCAGCAAGCGAACTTGATTTTTGTTTTATTTTTGGCATGTATTTCTTGAGGGGTGTTTATCCAGGGGGGTTTCATTTGGTCTGTTGGATTATTTAGTTAAATCTGAATTATTAATAGATACGTCTTTGTTTTTTTTTTTTTTTTGTCTTAATTTGTGCCTTCTTGGAGGATGTGTTGCTCAGCACTAAGAATAAAATTTCATTTGGAATCTGATCATGAGGGAATTGTTTTTGCCAAATTTTTGTGGTTAAAGTTCAGTAGCCTAAGCCCCCTAATCAGTGCTATGTGACGCAGGAGAATATACAGCTTTCGTTGATTTTAATAGTGACAGCACATATTCTCTCGCGCAATGCATGCATTCTTCGTCCTCTCCGGGCACTATTTACTTTTGAAAGCATACTACTACATCAAGCACAATTAAATGGTGGAAGGAGAATCTTTCTTTTATTAGAATCTCTTTATAGTGAGCTGGTTCCTTTGTTCTTTCCTTTTTTTTTTGTTCCCTCTTTAATCTTTAAAACCATCAAATTTTGGCCTATCCTTCTTCGCTTCACGCAACTTCTTGTGTGATTCTGATGTGGCGCGTGACCTCTGACGGAACTTGCTGGACGAGCAACCTGTTGATAACTTTTCTTTCAGAAAGAAAGCCGGAGGGAGAAGCATGAAGAACACACAAGTTTATATTAAAAGGCAAAAACATTACATTATTACATTACAAAAGGACCACCCGGAGACGTATACCAGGCTCACCTCACCATCATCCAAAACGAACAGCAGCAGCAGCAGCAGCAGAAGAAAGCTGAATTTAGGAATCATTAAACCGCATTAACAAAAACAAGTATATCTCAACAAATACCAAAATTATAACAGACCAAATCCTCCCATTCCACCCAACCAAACAGGCCAGGAGGTCTCAGAGCATGCTATCTATCCGCGACGGCAGTCTCTTGAAGAAATTGCTCGGCACCGACGGCAGCTTGCTCCTGAACCGGGGGTGGCGCAGCGTGAACAGTCCCGCCACCAGCGCTATCACCCTGAACGGGGTCACATACAAGCCCACAGCTGCAATCAAGCAGAACATGACAAAGAGACAGGTGGCCCTTGGATCCCTCCAACTCAGCAGGGACTGAAACCTCTCCCCCTGCGTCGCCATGTCCCCGACCACCGTCTGTATCCTCCCAGCCACGCTCCGAAGCCTGTCGTACCTCATCCGGACCAAGTCATGCGGCTTCGACGTGGGGAACGTGTCGAACTCCTCATCGAGCTCGTCCGGATGGATGGCCTCCGCCCAGGAGAGCTTCGTGTCCATGTGCGGCGGGTGCCTCGGCCGGTACCTATAATTCCACAGCCCAATCATGAACATGTAGAGAAACATCGTCGGCAGGATCAGCTCGGGGTAGCAGATCAGTATCACGAGCAAGACATGGACGAGGATGGTCGTGATCGGATTCTTCCAGTGGCAAACATCGTCGAACCATCGGCACATGCCGATGGCCCCCGAGAGCAGCGACATGATCCGAAAGAAGTTGGCCTTGCTCCTCCGCATGCTCCACATGTGGGAGTCCACGTCCAGCATGTACTCCACCACCTCCTTCCTCAGCGGCGGCTCCGCCCGACCGAGCCTTGCCGCCACGATGCTCGTCGCCTGATACCGCAGGTTGTCGACCTGGGTCACGGTGAATGGATGGATGTAATGCATCTTGGGCAGCAGAGGGTGGCCGTAGAGGTAGATTATGTTGGCGAGAGACAGGCAGGTGAACCGCACCGCCAAATGCAGCTCCCCCGTCTTCTTCACCCCCGACGGCTGGAGAACGATGAGAGGGTACGCATGGGTGTATATTCGGTCCATTTCCAGCGTCGACAGCCGGATCCTCACCTTGCCAATTCTCATGTCTCTCGCCGGGCCGCCACCCGCAGGCTTGTCATTGCCACCGCCGAGATGGCAGTTGTCGAAGACCCCAAGCGTGATCACGGTGCAGGGGTCGTAGACCTCCCATGTGTACTGCTCGTTCCATTTGGGGCTGAACGAGTCGACGATCGTTCGAGTTCGAACCCATTTCTGGCCATACTTGGCGACGCAGTAGGCGTCGGTGGTTCCCCTGCCGTCCTTCGTCTTCATCGGAATGAGACCCTGGGCGCTGAGAATGCCGACTTCCAGGATCCCGATGGGCTGCTTCCAGAGCTGGCGCGCGGTGGGCCGGGTGTCGCTGATGTACATGGTGGACTCGTCCAGGACGTGGTAGGCTCCCTCGAGGCAGACGCGGAGGTGGACCCTGGTCGAGAACTTGAGCTCCTTCCGCTGCTGGCCTTCGAGCGCGCCGAAGCCGAACCTCTCGAAATTGAACCACCGCGAGTGCACCGGCCGGTGGTCCAGCCGCTTCTCGAACTGCGTCAGCGGCAATGCAATCCTCCCGAGCAACTCGTCCTTGGTCGGCTGCACCCGGTCCTCGACCGTGAGCACCAGGTGCTCCTCGAAGGGCTCGGCCACGACGAACACCAGGTCCTCGTTCCACATTGGATTCAAGGTTCTCGTGCTGCTGACTTTGGTCTTGAGCACCTGGTTGCCGACCTGGGCCTTGATGAACGCATCCGGATACCGTCCCTTGTCGTTGGGCTGCACGTCCTGAGCTTCGATGACGTTTACTCTCAGGTACCAGAGCTTCGGAGAGACGTAGACCTTCGACCGGATGTTGAACACTCCCTCGCCTTGGACCGAGGCTGCGTCGGCGTGCCACGCCTCCGGGAAAGCCTCGTCGGCCTGCGTCCCCATCCACACTGCCAGCATGATCTCCCCCCTCACCTTGACCTCCCCCCGGCGGTCCTCCAGCCTGTACCATTGCGGGGCTAAGGGACTGTCCGGCGGGACCCTCGTCGGCACTTCGTTCAGGTCGAACACCACCTTGCCGACGTAGTCGTCCCTTGTCACCATCTCCCTATCTTTAACAAACACTTCGAGAAGTGTCGACTGGATCCGCTCCTTCGAGAAGGCGAACACCTCGTTCCATTCGGGATTGGTCCTCTTCTCGAAGTGTTTGGAGGTGCCCCGGTAGTTGCCGAGCTTCACCTCCGCATAGGGGTCGCAGCTTCCCGTCATGGCATTGGGGGGGAGATCCTTGGCCTTGACGACGCGCACGTAGAGGTAGTACATCTGCTCGACGAGGTCGTAGGTGCTCGTGAACTTGTCGCCGTAGAGGCCCATCATCCACGCGCCGCCCCTCCCATGGGCTCCTGCGGGCCAACGCTCGCCGAGCTGGGGGCTGGTGTCCTTGAGCTTGTACTCCTCCGCCTGGCCGTGTTGGACCTGTTGGTAGCTCATGGTTGCCGGGCTCGGATGCTCGATGGATTTCCCTGGCTGCGGCGAGACCTGATGCTTGTTGACGTGATGGGTGGTCTCTAGTTTTACTTCAATTGGCTCTTTGATAAGCTCTGTTTCGGTTTCAGGAGCAGGGATCGGAGGTTTAGTATTATATTTGCTCTCGACCGCAAAGGTGCTCTCAGTGGTAGTTTTAATACTAGTGGCTGTGGTGGTTTCGGTATCGGTGGAAAGAGGGGAGATGGGAGGGGTGGAGGAGGGGTTTTAGGCTCTGGAGAGATGTAGAGCTTGAGGGCGATGTCGCCTTTAACTGGGGAGAAGAACCACTTTCTCTCTAGTGGGAATCTCTGGAGGATTTCCTCGCCTTTCCTAACAATATTTGAGCCGTGGATTCTCACCTTTCCGAGGAAGTTGCGACCGGGGAAAGTCTTCCGGTCGTGGAAGACGGAGACCTCGACGCTCTGTTTCGAGAGGCCTTCAGGATCGTCGTCGAGGTAGAAGGAGAGCTTCTGGTTCCACGCGGGGTTGAGATCCTTGGGAACGGTCCTGGTTTTGATGAGCTGGTTGCCGAAGTCCACCTCGACGAATGCGCTTGCCGACCCCTCGCCGTCTCTGGGCATAAGATCATGGCGTCCACCACCTCCACCACCAGCTTCATGATCCTCTTCCCTCAGGCCAATTTTGCTCGGCTTCTCTAGCCGGCAAGGGAGTGGAAGTGGCCACCTTGGAATAACTTCGGGCCCGGTTGCGCTGCAGAGCTTGTCCTAGATTGTCTTGCGCTTTCTTTTTCAGTAGTGACTCGAGATGAGAAGTTCTTTCATGGAGAAAGAAGTTGCGTCGATGTGAACACGGGACTAAAGGTTCCAAAGAGGGAAGAACTTGAAGCTACATTTGAAAGGTAAAAGTGGAGGGAATAAAGACGCGATCATGATGGGTTGGTGGCGGTGCCTTAACCAAGTCAGTCGTGGAACCAGATGTCATGGAGAAAGCTCTGTAGTGAGTTTGTAAAAGAACCGGCGGTGTTTCGATATATATATATATATATATGTAGTGCCCTGTTTAGGAGAGGCAACTACAGGAAAGCCCTGCTTTTGGGGGTGGGCAGGACAAGGAGAGAGGGAGGTCAATTTGGTTGGGGGAATTAAAGGGGTCTCTCGGTGTCAATCTCTATATCCCTTCCTTCTTAGCCGAGCAATTCCATGGGGGAAAAGCAAAGCATGGACCCAAGATGATATAAAAGAGAAGCAGGGGGCGTTTGAAAAGCAAAAGCAAAATTCAGAGGCTTTTGGGGCACGGGGTCTTTAGCCAAAGATGCTTTCTTTGAACTTTATTCTTCTTGTTTGAATTAGACGGTTGCTTGCTCTCCTGCCACCTCATATTCCTGGGCAGCAAGTGTTCCTGATGTTCACTCGAGTGAACTGAGCCTCTTCCTCTTTTCTGGGGTAGGAGACTGGAGAGGGACCAGGTTTTTTTGGTAGAAAAATTAAGTCAGGCTGGTCCGGAAAAATAACATGGAGGAATTGCTAGGACGAAAGATCCAGAATATATCTATATATCAGGAACAGTTTGTAGAAGGATTCAAGTTTGTGAATGATGCACGAATTTTTAACTCGGATTGAACAAAGTTACTTCTGGACCTTGAGCACAATACTATATCCTAGTAAACCATAACAAAAGCTGATATATGGCTTATTGGCAGATATATTTAAGGAGAACGGAAAGCCAATACGAATCATCTTATAAGAAGTGATCCATGAAGATCGACAAAGCAGTGGTTCATCATGCAGAGCTTGACTGATGAATGCAAAGCATCAGGAAACTAGGAACCAATTTTCTTAAGGCAAATTCAACATCAACAACTGTGAGCTAGCGTCCTCAATTTATGTTGCCTGAACCCTTTGATCAAAAGAGACATAGGAAGAGACATTAAAAGAGGATGACAGCAAATACAAAGCTTTAATATTAAACTAATCGAAATCTGCATCGCTATCTGCATGAATCCTTTAAGCAAAAGATATAAAAGGTGATCCGGTAAAATATTTTTCCTGAGTGTTTTTAAGGACGGAAATTTCCTGATCACTCGAAGTAGAGAATAATCACTGGCTTTTGTGGTGGAATGACCTGGAGGGTTGATAACACCCATCTCTTTTCCACTCCATCCCAGTTCGCCGAAGGGATTGTTTTTTTATTCTTTATTGCCGACCAACGTCTAGGCCATCTTTCCATGTTGGAATTGATTCTCTACGCTTTTAAACCACACAGCGTGGATTCCCAATTATAGCCGTCCTAGCATCATCCCATGGCTTCAGTATTAAGTTGGGCCATGACCAGGATAATCATTCAAGGGCCACCAATGCTACCAAATTTATTGTTACAACTGACATTGTGTAATACTCACAGAATGAGTTTGTTTGATCCACTACAACGAGCACTTGTCCAACAAATACAGGAGAAAAAACTATGGCTTTAAAAGCTCACCATCTTTCAGATACTAAAACAACAAAACTCTCTCTTACAACAAGACTAATAAGATAGCTCAATTGTGGCATTTACAAAAATAGATATTCTTAAAAGCTGCTGAACTGGCCCATGTTTTACTAGTTAGAAGGCCTTGCCGGCTATGCTCTTCAGACATATCACGCAAAATACATGATTTAGAAAGTAATGATGACCTGCATGAAAAGAAGCTCGTATGGTCTGTCATCTTAATTCAAAGAGCTAAGCAACATTTATTCTAAATGAAACCTAAGTTGAGACCATACTGCCAACTGGAGGTTGGATCCTTGTTAGAATCCCCAGCATCTAAACTTTGAGTAACTCATCGAGAAAACAAGATCGATGAACAAATTTGGCATCTATCTGAATGTTCAAGACTCCAGTTGATGCTATCCTATAAAAATCTCGATGACAGAATGAAATTGTTCGCTTTTTATCATCAACTTCCCTCCAAAAAAGCAAAAAAATGCTCTGTGATCCTTAAAATTCACATTCATGTCCAAACTTTGAGCAACTCATCGAGAAAACAAGATCGATTGAACAAATTTTGGCATCTATCTGAATGTTCAAGACTCCAGTTGATGCTATCCTATAAAATCTCGATGACAGAATGAAATTGTTCGCTTTCTATCATCAATTTCCCTCCAAAAAAGCAAAAAAATGCTCTGTGATCCTTAAAATTCACATTCATGTCCAAAACTGCAGGCTGTATAGCCCAACTGTTAAAAAGGCCCTAATTTCCATCTCAAGTTGTGGCCTTTGTTTTTCATTTTTCCTTCTTGGGGATCAAAGAAGCTAAAAGTTCCCAAACCAAGAGGAGTTCGATCTTCATGGTTCTCAGCTGACCAACGGGCATCCTTTGTGCCAACTGAATTGCCAATTAAGATGGAGCTATCACTTGCTTCCTTCTTAGGTTCATAATTTGCCTGGGCATTTGGCTGAGCTTCAGAAGCAGTAGCAACAGAGTTGATGATACGACCATTACATTGAAGCTACATCTATGAACGCTCAAGAGAAATGCTAAGTAACTGCAGAGAGTGCAGAGCAAGGTCTAAATCATGACCGTGTTTTCTTGTTATTTTTACTTTCATAAAAAGGCAGGGGTTCCAAACAACTACAAATGCCTATAACTAACAGTTGCAACTATAGTTCCGGGGGACCAATCATGAAATATATCTTGGCGATGGCAAATTTGACAAGATCTTGTTACTCTTCTAATATGAAAAGGGAAAGGCTTTCAAATTTTGAACGAGTCCTCTAACATAATTACCAAAATCCAAACAGCATGATCTTGATCAGCATACCTTGAAACGCATGCTTGGCCAAACTTTTGCTGGTTTAGACTACACTCATAACACAATGAAAGCAAAACAAACTGTTGCTAGAGAAGCTATCTATTCTGTGGCCATGTTGTGCAACTAAGGCTAGGAGAAACTAAATTCACCCATGCATCTGTGCAATGAAATTTTAAAACTTAACATAATTCCTTCGTCAGAATTCTGCATAAATTTCAGATTTCCGCCTTGCATCACTGGATAAAGAAACTCTTATGACGATGATGAAATATAAAAATTTAATCATGGGCAATATGATTTGCCAAGTCCATATCAGGGAAGACAGTTCATGGTCAAGCAATTTAACAGGAACTAACAAAAACTGAAATATAATTTTAAAGCACACTATACACATATTTTATAAAGAAGAGTTTGGATATACCTTCAAAATATCAATAGCCTTCAGGGCAGAAGCTGTATTCAACACCTGCCCCTCTTGTTTCTCTGCACTTGTCTGGCCCAAACTAATTTGATGTTAAGTAAATTTTTGTTCTAAACATGTATTGTGTGAAAGCAAAAAAAAGAAAAAAAAGATCTCAGCTCTAAATAACCTCCACAACAGGACCGAGCAGAGTATTAGTGAAAAGCACCAGTTAGATGAGTATAACCGTCTCAGATAAAAGGTAGAGGAAATATAATTAGGTTCTCACTGGTAACTCAGCCTACCAGATATTAACAAAAATCCAAAAACTATTTCTTAGATAGGAAAAGATTCATAATCTTTCTATAAAGCTAACATGTGCGACTGGTTGTTCTCTCTACATCATATCTTAAACAAAAATTCTGATGGTGTTACCATGAAAATAACAGAAAATAAAATGCAAGGCCCTGCATATCTCAAATAATACTTGAGACCTAGTTGCAAGAAGGAAAGAAGAGGTGAAACAGATTAAAAATGACTTTGTGTGTAAACAATATCTTTCTATTATTGGAATCAAAGGTGTCAATTGTCTTGAGGAACATGTAAACAAAATTGTACATTCTTGATAATAGAATGCTTAAATATTACCAACCCATCCATTATAAGGGATGATACCAAAATAGAAAGGCATTAAAGTTTCATTGAACACATGAATTGCCCCTGAACACTTTTACTCAGTTGATACATTTTCAATTCTCTTTAAATTTTCCATTGGAAGTTAAGTCTTCTGATTTATCACACAAACACTTTTCTCCAGTGAAATCTGTGAATGGTCCACAAATCCTTCCAACAAAACAATAGTTTATTTTTTGAACAATTAATTCCATTCCTCCTTTTTGTTCAGTAGTTATTCACATGTTCATTTGTTTCAGCATAGTATGACACTTAATATTTTTACAATGGTATTGAACAGACTTTGCAGCTGCCAACTTTTCCCACATAATATTACAATCAAACAACAATATTGTCCTCTTCCTGATTCAATGCACAACCCAGTTTTTGTGACCATACTCCAAACTACTGAAACTTGCATTTACCTGCTGCTCACGCAATTTAAATGTCCTTATCCAATTTTCTGAGTCTTGTGTTCTTGCATCCTCCTCCCCAAGTTGCTTAACTTGTACATCATAAGTTTTCTTTTCATGTTGCCCTAAGAAGAAACAGTCCGTATCACAAATTAATCATATCTTTAGTTTATCCAATGACTAGTGCTTTAAGGTTCAAAATACATGCCTGAACAGAAAGTTTGTAGGCACCCATACAATTAAATGCAATGGCAAGAGCATGGTAACACAGCAGTTTGAATACGCTCAGGACCAAGCAGCTGCTCGTTCTTTTTTAGTGCTTCTTGCAGATAATGGAGTGCAGTATTCATATTCCCAATATCCTGGTGTACCATAGCAACATTTATGAAAGTTGCTGCAACATCAGGATGATCAGGCCCTGATGACAAACCTAGCAGCAGCAATGTTCGCAACATATGCTGTAGAGCAAGTTCAGTCTGATTGAGGCCATGGTAGAACAAAGCCAAGTTTCCATATCTGTTTATGGAATGTTAAAGCAGCTGAGTCATAAAAGACATGATTAGTTAGGATAATAAACAGTGCAAGAACAAGTCTGTGCCTGTGTGCAGTATCAGGATGATCTAGACCAAGACAGCGCTCATTTATTATTATTCTTTGTGCTGCTGCACGATGGCTCCTGCCATGTCACCAGCATGATATAGAACCATTGCAAGATAGCTGAAAAACATGAAACACCTATCAAGAACAGGAGGTTACAGAGATATCATGAGTAAATGTTTTAGCTACCTTAGGGAGAAACCCCAATTACAACTCAGGTCTCAAAGCAATAAAAAAAGAGCCCATTCTTACTATTCACCTCAACAAAGTATGAGAAGAATAGTAAATACTTGACAGTTACTTTAGGTACATGGATTATTTCTCACATAACTTACAGATGATCCTTAAACCCAAAAAGATTGCCACTAACAGATGATCCTTAAACCCAAAAAGATTGCCACTAACAGATGATCCTTAAACCCAAAAAAGTAACAAATGGCAGAGGCACTATATACACTTGGTGGCATGAAATTTATGATGTACCTATTGCATTCTGACAATTCATTTTGTGAACACAAATCCTTTACATCTAACAGTTATGCTCCACGTTATAAAACAAGCCATTTTTAATGCACTTCTTCATGGTTCAGCAACAGATCAAATAAGCAAGCATATACATATCCATGTATGTATACACATATTACACAATGCCTTAACTGGGGTGCTAGATAGGCAAAATTTTCTCGAGAAATATTAGGAAAAATTAGCATCATGCCGACAGCAGCCAGCAATATCCCGGTGCATAGGACCCGTAATCTGCAAACCATGGCTGACAAAGTTATAAAAAACTCCAGACAAGAAATCCAAATAAAAGAAAAAGGAATGGAGAAGAGTCTACTTGTTGAAGTATGAAATGCTTCAGAAAAAAGGGTATGGGCTTCATTTAGAATTCCCTGAAACATGAGAGCATTACATTACACACAGCATCTGCAAACTAGAAACATCAATCAGCAAAGTTTCATATCTTGCTTAACAGGCATACACAGATCATGCACACATACTTGCACTTAGAAACTCTTGCAATATCATACTGCAAGATAACAAAACGTCTTAAAAAATTCAGCACATACCTCAGCCAGTTGGGCTTTCCCTGCTTCCATGGGATTCCTTGCTTCTGAGCACGCTGGACCTGAATGCTTCACAACTGGTTGGAGATTTAGAATATCTAAGGTTTGAAATGGTGTTGAACAATCAAGAACAAATTTGCGCGCAGCAATTGTTACTCCTACCTGTCACGAAGAAAGCATACATGATACAAGGGATCTGTTGCTGTACAATTCTGAAAATTACAATATCAATATCGAAAAGCAAGAACATCATGACAGCACTACTAAATAAATCATGCAAAACAGCCATACTAACCATGGAACACAAGTCTTGGTCACTTTTAGTGCACCATGTTAAACACTAGCCCACATATGTTCACAATATAATTACTGCGAAATACTGAAACATGGTTTTTATTGTATATTTTTAAACCTGGATTAGAAAAAAAAAAATGAAAAACATGTTATTTAACATCCCGCACTATTCAGACGCATCATGCATGATACAAGTCTCAAGTATCAGTGTTTAAAAGAATCCAAGACAGGATCCCTCAAGAATTGCACATGGAAACATAAGTATCCATATAGATGTTTGTGCAGATATGCTTGGACATATGCATATAATGAATAATCAGTATGACCTATTCCTCACTAAAAGTTATAATAGATCTAACAAGTTTGAGATGTGATAATGATACATCAAGATCTGATGATCTTAAGTGTGAAGGATTACATGAGTTGTGCAAACATCCTAGTCCATGACATGTCAATTAACCGAAAACTTAGAATGTCCAGGTAACACTGGTAACTTTGCATGAAATAAGCATAAGGTGTCCTACAAATTATAAAGATCAAAAGTTCAATTGAGAATTCCAATCATACTGCAAAAAATTACAAGGTGGTTTCAATGGACATGCATTATTGGTGTATTGTCAGAAAAAGCTACCCATCTGTACATCGTACGTGTACATAAAGGTTGGCATAGGCATGGACCTGGGTTGGGCCGGGCCAAGTCGAGGGCCGAAAGACAGCCTGATGCACTAGGCTGGGCAAGGCCAATTATAGCCAGCCCAAGCCCGGGCCCAATGGGAAACTCTCACGGCCTAGGTCCAGCCCAGCCTTACCTTGTATATAATATACTATAATTTATCTACAGATTGTATCAGCAGTGAAGTTGGCTGAGTGGCTACGATGCTTGCCCCTTTATCTTCATGTCCTGCATTCAACATTTAAAAGAAAAAAACTATTTTAAACCAAAACACACACACACACACACACACACACACACACATATATATATATATATATATATGTATATATATATATATACACACATAATTTGGACAGGATCGGGCCTATCTTTCCTAGGCCCGGCTTGGCCCGAAAGTTGAATAGCTTAAAAACTTGAGCCTGGCCTGGCCCGACTGGGCTCAAGGTGGCTCGTGACTCAAGCCAACCCATGCCCACCCCTACATATATATGAGCACATTTCTCCATGCATGTCTTACCTCTTTATAGCTATGTGTACGTGTATAATCATTATAAATTACTTATTTTGTTAGTGAGTAGCTATATATACACGCATACATATTCATATATACTTACACGCGCACGCGCGCATGTGCGTGTGTGTACCAATACATATGTGCATGTTTGCATGTGTCTCTCTCGGTCCATGTGTTCGTGCAAGTGTCGAGACTACATAGCTACACATACGTGTGTAGAATCATAATAAATTACTTATATTGTTAGTGAGTAGATATTGACTGGCATATAAGGAGGCTGCAGACTATTTGACCACAATGCCAAAGATGCTGTAGGTAATGCTTTGGAAGAGTGGCATATATTGGATGCATACAAAAAGGAAGAGAGAGAGGATTTATAAGCCAAGAACTGACTATATGGAGAATGTTCATGTGCTCCGATTGTATAATAAAATGCATAGAAGCTCCATCACTAATTTCAACTACTAAAACGAGATTCCGAAGTTATTCTACCAGGATATATGATTGTATCAAAACAATGCCAGAAAGCTAATTACAAGGGCAATGATGGGACAAACTTCTCTCGGTTCACTCACATATGGAAACATTATGGATCGGTTGGACTAATAGGAGGTATACATCTGCGGAAGATTCCAATTGCTCCTTTAGTTGCTGTATCGGCGAAATCACTTGTCACTTTATAAAGAGTCCTGCCCACAGTATTCTACCACAAAATGGTCACTGTAAGTGATGCAGAAAGCTATCTTCGATAGCTTCTTGTGTGATTAAATGAAAAAATGTGTGTACACATACACACAAACATAAAACACGTGGAAACAACTGGAGCTGGTGAAATTGAAAGAAAAAGGAATTGAAAAAACAGTTAAAACACAATGCAGTGGATGATCTGCATTATGCATATGAAAATATGCACCTCTCCTGAGAAGTATTATGAGGAAATACCCGACAGGATTGTAATTCCTCATTCCAATCTCTCTGCATGCCAATCAGTTCATCACTTCCATAAGAAAGAACAAAGGCATCCGCTGCTCTGGCTGCATCCCTTTTGTGATCTGCAAACATTGAAAACAAGCAGTTATTATTTTAAGTGGTGTAACAACTTAAAATAGGAGAAAATAGATTAAAAACATGGTCACATTTTACAACATAAAAGGCATCTAAATTCTGAACAATGCTTCAACCCAGATGAAAACAATATATTACCTGAAAAGACATATATTTCCTGAAAAGACAGAGTAACGTAAGTTGGACAAAAAGTATCAGTGAAATATCATACTTATATAACAGTTTCATATATAATAATCAACAATTATGAAGATCTGAAGATAGTTATGCCCTGCAGTTATGTATTGCATGGTATTTTTCACCAGTACCACATAACACTGAAATCTAGGCATACAGCCTAATGTTTGCTCTTGCTATCTAGATGGAACCAAATTAATGAAGAAAAGTTTGCAAAAAATATTTAAAAATTAAAGCATCTAACTTTAATTAAGTTACTTTTCCGGCAATGTCTCTACCATATGGCCATCACAAAGGTGCATATAGAGCTACAATGTACCGCATGAAATGTAGTGCACCCACAATTTTGCATTTGAAAGCAGCTCCACTTGCCATAATATGGAACGAGGATCATCTTATACATTAATCATTGCAAAAGCCAAGAGAATAAAATAGTATTATGAGTCTGAAAGGAAGCAAATCAGCATGTAGGATCACTGGAAGAACAGCAACATAGTTTTAAACATGGATACAGACAATGAGTCGAATATGGACCAAGAAACAAAACTTATTATACATATGCAAGAAGTTTGTAGAACCAAGACCCATTTCACAAGGCAGTGACTGGGCCTCTTTTAAAGCCAGCGGACCTTAAGAGACTAATGGCTTGTTGTTTTCAGTTATGTCAAACAAAAAAGTCCTCACACATCATTTGTTGTCATATAGTTTCATGTATGGAACTTTAGGAATATTAAGTGGAATTTTGCCCCCCCACAAAAAAAACTTGGGAAAAAAAAAGAGCTTCATGAAATAGATGAAAGAAACAATCTGTAAGACAAAGTCCTAAGAACATCATCTCCAACTAAAAATTGAAGAGCAGAGCATCTAATAATGCAAAACCAAGAAAAAAGCTAAGATAAAAAGCACAGCATAAAGAGCACAAAGGACAGCTGCCCTTTATACCTGGAATGGTATAGTGTCCCAACCATGAATTTGGTGACAACAGGGATTGCACAGTTTCAAAAGGATGTGCAGAAGCTTTCTGGTCCAAAATTTCATGAAAACCTTCAAAGCATTTATCTATTTGTCAAATAAAGACAATAACAAGATGCCCAAGTTATGCTCCAAATATCACTATTGCTATTGTTTCAAAAAAAAGTAGCACACCCTTCCTGAACATAGAGCTGATTTTTGGCAATAGATCAATTAGCGTACTGGCTTCATAAGCAGGCTTTGATGGTCTTGGATCCAACATACTTCCTGTGCTAGCGTTCACATAAAAACCCTTTGAGGTCCCTGTGATGCAACATATTTCCTTCTAATGTTACTACATCAATATAAATCAGATCTCCAACTAACCTGAAAAAAGAAAAGGAACAAAATTAATTAGTCATACACTGTCCCATCATGATGCACTAAAAAAGTGATTGCTGTTTACTTTGTAACTAGTGTGAAGGTTAAATTACTCCAGATCCACTGAAGGATGTTCGAACATAAAAATGTAGGAAATGATGTCCGGTGCCTCTAGACACAGGTCTTAAGAAGATGTGGTCATAGTGGTAAAACATTTTAGTGTAGGTAGATAATGACAAAGATGATTCAACAAAAGATATGGAGTAGGGCCAGTTTGTTGTTCAATTCTTCCAGATAACTGCTAGATTCCCAGATATAGCTGAACAAAAGGTTAACATAGTAAAGTTCGGACAGTAAGTTTTTAACCACAAATCAACTACTCGATCATATTGTAAGTGGGTGAGAATTTGAGAAGGGAGCATTCTGCAGATCAAGATAGAAGCAAAGAACAAAGATCTAAGTAGAAAGGGTTTACCTTTTGTAAGTTGGAGGGGGGTTGAAAGAAGAAAATACTATGTTTTCTGCACATTTGATCTCATTGGGTGTTGACGTCACCAAATTTTGGAGGGAACTTGTAATATCCTCCACAAAACCTAACCCATCTGGAATTTCTGTTTTCACATCTGCATAACAATGAGATCAACAGCAAAAAGATGATAAGAATGATGGTAAAGCTGCATCTACTCCAGCTTCAGTAAAAATTGCGATATGCAAAAGATGTAATTGAGTTAAAGACAGAACAAACTATAATCCAAATGATGACTTTTAGTTTAGCATAATAGCTAACTACAGAGAAAACATGCATGAGGTTGAAAACACTGCACAATGCATGGCAGATAGAAACCTGAATTTTTTTTGTTGTGCAATATCATTCTGCAAAGCTAACAACAAAGATAATGAGACACGGAGGGTTGAAAGGGAAAGCAATTCTCACACACGATGTACATGTAACCTAATAGATCTCTCATCATGTAATGCTGCAAAACAAAGCCATAATGCCACAAGATTACTGCTGATACTACCAAAAAGCTCAAGGGATAAAGGAAAATGAGTCAATAAGATGCACATACCAGCAACCATCTCTACGGAGCAACCACCAGCACTGATATCTGCAACTTCAGAAATTTCATTGTAATCCTCTAAACGATGAACTGAACCATCTTTAGTATGTAGAATCAAATCATAGCAAATAAAGAAGCATGTCTCTGGAGCATCAAGAAGGAACTGTCTGACATCCATCACAGAATCTCCTGGACTTGGCTGCACATCCAAAATCAAAACTAGGATTTATAGAGGTGCAAATTTATTGGGCAAGGGATTAAAGAAAGTTTTTAGAATACTGCAACTGAAGCACATCAAAGATTTAAACTTCAGTAGATAATGTCATTCCAAATTACAACTGATGTTAGTTAATAAAACCATTACAAAGTAACTCTTCATTTGGTTCTTGACATTTCAGTTGCATGTGGAACAGAGCATGGCCACCAGCTGATGCCAAGCATTCTGATCAAGCAAGCACAGGTAGAACAGGATTTCATCGGTCGCATTGCATGATTTAAGGAAACTACATATTTCACTTTGTCGGTGAGTTGGTTGCCAGCCAGCTGGCACAGCTAGTCATTTTTTGGAATTCATGGCCAAAGGACTATTTTTGAATATTTGAGCTGTTTGATTAAGGAATGAGTTGGAGAAGTTCCCAGGTTCTCTTATTTTCAGACTTTCAATATAAACAATCCAAATATTCATTGCATTTTCTCTTTTCTTCTTCAGCAGAACGTTAGAAATATTCTTATTATGACTTTATCTTGCTGCACTAAAACCCTGCAGTTATTTGCTCTTTTCCAAATGCAATCTGCAAGACAGATGAAAACGTGCAAGTTGTCTCTTGATCTTCTTTAATTGTTTCTGTTGCTGATCAGCTTACTATTCTTCTAATGACAAATCAGTTGATAAATACACAAACCCTCTCTTTCAATAATCAGTAGCATTAACATTAATATACGGACTAAGGTAAAACATGCAGAAAGAAGCAATGCACGACACAAGCTTAAATGTTCTTGCCCCTTCAATTAATTTCACTTCTCTGCTAATCTGTAACATTAATGTTAAGCAAAAATTCATCAGAAACAATGAAGACAAAAAAGGAAAAATGCCCATGAAAAGTGACAACACCATTGCATTATTAGAAATCTAAAATTTGATTTGCACTAGAAAGGTAGATTGTTACCCAATGATACCCAACTATGACAAAACAACATTGAATTGATGTATGTAGAACTCCAAATCATGAGTCCTAAGTCTAGAAAAAGAAATTCCTTAGGTCCCTCAACAACCGCTTTGTGCCTCTATCATATTCATTACTAGAACATCACTCAGATGGCAGCAGACCTCACCAAATCACCATTTTGTCATGGTGTCTGTTTTTCAAAACATGCAGGGCATGATATTTTTTTTTTTTTTAAAACATCACTATTATCTTCCTATAAATTGCTATGTTGTACTAACTTTTGTATATGCTCAAGTACCTGGATGAAAATTCTTATTTGGAATGTGCGAGGAGCCCAGAAACCATCGTTTCGCTCCTCTTTTGGGAGGCTTTGCAGCTTCATGCTTTTGATATCTGTGTCCTGCTGGAAACTCGCTTGTCTGGGGTTAGTCTGGCTCGCTTACGGAGACAGATTTTCAGATCTTGGGCTTCTTATGCAGTTGAGCCAGTTGGTCTTTCCGGAGGTATTTTGGTGCTATGGAGAAATGATAATATCAGAGTGGATGCCTTTCACTGTTGCGGCCAGCAAGTGGCTATGGTCATTTTTGAGGGGACATCTGATCATTGGCTCTTTTCGGGTGTTTATACCAGTACTGACTTTAGGGTGCGTCGCGTGCTATGGGATGAGCTTCTTTCACTTCTTGCCCAGGGCTTTCCCTCCCTCATTGCAGGTGATTTCAACTGCATTATAGGGGCCAATAAAAAAAAAAGGAGGTAGGCAGTTTGTTCGATCCCCGAAAATAGTTGAGTTCAGAACCTTCATATCTTCTGCTGGCCTTTTGAATTTGGGGTTCTTGGGATCCCAATTCACTTGGTGCAATAATCGCTAGGGTTCTGCTAAAGTTTGGGAAAGGCTGGATAGAGCCATGGCCACTTCTAATTGGCTTCAGCTTTTTCCTTCTACCACTATCACCCATCTGTCCAGATTGCCTCTGATCACTATCCTATTCTTATATCTACTGATGTGTCTCTTCAGCATAGTAGGCAGTTCAGATTTGAGAAGTTCTGAACATTTTATTCTTCTGATAGGACCATCATTTATCAGGTTTAGCGATTACCTATCAGAGGGAGTGCTACCTACAGATTATCTAAGCGTCTGGTTCTTGCTAGACGCAGACTTTTTAGATGGAATAGAAGGAAGGTGAGGGACATTGTGAGGCAAGTTGAGCAGGCTGAGTCTATTATTTCTTCTCTGCATACCAAAGAGAATCAAGAGGGATTCCTTCCTGATTCTGATTTATCGACCCTCAGGTCCAGCTTGGCTATTCACCACTCTCTTTTATTGCAACAGGAGACTTTTTGAACGCAAAGGTCCCGAATTCAGTGGATTAAGGAAGGGGATTGCAATACTAGATTCTTTCACCAGGCCACATTAGAACGCCGAGTGGTGAACCATATCAGGCGTTTAGCTGATAAGGAGGGTCACTTTTAGGAGAATGTTCAGGTGATCAGGGATCAGCTTTTCCATTTCTTTCAATCTAGATGGACTGAGCATTCTGGTAAGGGGTTCCATATGTTCCTTGTTTTGCCCCCTATAGGGTCTCCACTGCGGAGAATGATCTTATCAAACCGATTACTGCGGAGGACATTCGAATGGCTTTATGAGATCTTGGAGTTGATAAGGCCCCTGGGCCTGATGGGTACCCATCTTTATTGTTTCGCTATTATTAGGGTATTATGGGCCAGGATGTTGTGCAAGCTATTCAGCTTGTTTTTCAGTCTAAATTTATTCCTTTTGATTGGAATCGGACTCTTATTACCCTAGTGCCTAAACGCCCTAACGCCTCCACTCATCAACACTACCGGCCTATCAGCCTCTGCACTACCTTATATAAGGTATGTGCGCATCTTTTGGTCTCCCAAATGCATTCAGTGATCCCTGGCCTCATTTCTCCGGAGCAAGGGACTTTTTTCAGAGGGCGTAGTATCACCGATAATGCCCTGTTAGCTCAGGAATTCATGCATGACCTTCAGAGAGCCTCTGGTCGCAGTGCCTTATGGCTGTTAAGCTTGATATGGAGAGAGCTTATGATAGATTGAGCTGGGCTTTTCTACGGCGTACTCTTCACGAGTTTAGATTTGACGAGCTTTTTATTGACTAGGTTATGGCCTGTGTTCACCGGTCGTCCTTCTCTCTCCTTATTAATGGATGTCAGACTGATTATTTTCACTCTGAGGTCGAGCTGAGGCAGGGATGTCCTCTTTCCCCATTCTTATTCATCCTCTCGATTGATGCTTTATCCTGGGCTCTATCTCAGGCTCAGCTGGGCTCTTCTCTGGTCCCCTACACCACGGGTCCCCTCGGGCCCTCGCTTTTTCACCTTCTATTTGCTAATAATTGCATTCTCCTGAGCAAGGCTACTATCCATACTGCTACCACTTTTGCGACTATTCTACAGTCTTATTGTTGGGCTTCTAGTCAGAAAGTTAATCTGAGTAAATCCTTAATCTGCTTCGGCCCGAAAACGACTCCTATATTAAGGAGGTCTATCTCGCAAATCATGGGTATTCCAGTTTAGGATGATCGGCTTTCCTATCTTGGGATACCTATTACGGGGAGACGGTCACGGAGTTCTGACTTCAGTGATCTTGAGAGGTGGGTCCGCGATCGCTTGGATGGGTAGTAGGTCACTGGGCTATCTATGATGGCAAGAATTACTATTTTACGCTCGGTATTGTCTTCTCTCCCTCTCTATCTTTTATCTAATGCTATTATCCCATTGACTTGCTTAAGGAAGATAGAGAGATATTCTGGAACTTCCTTTGGGCCTCGATACAGGATGATCATGGTACTCACCTTCTAGCTTGAAACATTGTCTGTTTGCCGATTACTGAGGTGGGCTTGGGATCCAATCTCTCACTATTAGGAGGGAGGCTTTGACTGCTAGGCATGCCACGCGGTTCTTGCTTGATCCACACTATTTATGAAGCTCCTTCATGCGTGCCAAATACAGAGATTGGAGTTCTTCCTCTCTTCCTTAATCTACTCGTGGGCACTCCTTTTTTCTAGAAAGAGGTCTATTGGCACGCTCCGACTATTCTAAACAGCATCTCATGGATGATTGGTGATGGAGCCTCTATGGATGTTATTCAGGATACGTGGATTATAGACCTCCCCTATCTCGATGGCCAATCTTTGCATGCACAAACATTCCTAATGGTATGAGTCTTTGATTTAATCTCCCAGGACAACACGACCTAGTCTTTCTCTTTAGTATCCAGCTTCTTCGGGGACGAGCTCTATCGTCGCATTCTTTTTATTCCTCTCATTTGGGTTCCATCACTGACATTAGGGTCTGGAGGAGATCCTATATGTCTCGTGCTTCCATCAGTAATCTCCTGAAGATTTACATGCCATAGCCTCAGCAATCGATGGATTTAGCGTGGATCTGGCATCTTTCCATTAACCCTAGGATGGACTGTTTATTTAAAGCTTGCATGAAATGTTCTTCCTACTTGTTCCCTGCTCTCTGGAAGAGGTATGAGCATCCAGCCTACATGCCCATTATGTGGTCTTAAGGAGGAAACGGTTGACCATGCTATCTTCACATGTACTAGAGCGAGGCAGATATGACAGATTTCAGGTGACCGCCCTTGGGTACATAGTTCTGCTCCGCAATGTATCTCTTTTTTTAGCTTGATCATGCAGGATATGGGAAGAGGTATCCATCTACGAGGGCTTACATAGCTTATCAGGTTTGGTTATCTCAGAACCAGCTCGTATTCACTGATGAGATTGCTCCTTCCTGTAGGGTAGTCAGGACTGCTTTCTTCTTATCCGCTAAGTATACTTTCCATCATAGAGCTCTTAATTCTACTAGCCCTGGCCTCTGGAACTCTCTGCTGCTTTGGCAACGCACCGGTGCACTGTCTTCATATCTTGGGAGCCCCCACCTCTAGAACAAACTTTGATAAAAGTATTCGAGGTAGATGTGCTGGACCGGCTTTTGTGATTCGTGGGTCAGATTGTGCGATGCTGGCAGTTGGAGGATTCGGCCTTCTTGATTCCTCGGTGTTTCTTGTTGAGTTGTATGCTGCATGGGCTGGTATTTTCGTAGCATTTGTAGCCTGAGCGCTCGCAGTCTTATTATTAAAGGGGATTATATTATTGTTATCCGCTGGCTCCATTAGGAATTTAGCGATCACTTGCCAACCATTTTTTTGATTTGCAACATTCGATATATACTTCAGAAAGCTTTTAGCATTCAGATTCGGCATATCTATTGGAGGTCAATTCAAGTGCTGATTGGATTGCCATCAAATGATCTATCACTCTAGTTTTTGAAGTTGAAAGCATGATGACCCATGCCTTTTTATCCTTATCCAAATATTATATTATGATATATCAGGTTTGACTCAACCTATATTGATGTGATAATCTGCATATGCCAAAAATAAAAAAACCCAAATTGCTCATTGCGGCTAAAATACCAATAATAATAACAACTGCTTGCTGCCTTCTAATCCGCAAAGAAAGCGACCTTAACACGAAATAATGGAAAATTTAAGCTCAATACTTGATAAAGATCGAAGACGGATGAAGCCAAATGAGTTCTTCGAACGGGGAGGCGAGAGAGAGAGAGAGAGAGATACAGAACGTAGCGGCAAACTAAAGGGCGCCGAGGGAGCGAGATTTGAAGGGAAGAGATAGAGACAAACCTGGTAAAAAAGGGAAGGAGGCGTCGAGGAAGAGAGGTGGAGGAGACTGGGCGGCGCCTGAGGAAGACGACTGGAGCCCTCTCCTTGCTTTATTGCAAGCCGGCTTTCTTTTCCAGCTGGCGTTTTGGTGCGTGAGATGGGGATAAAAAGCTATCGTGCTGGCATACAGAAACTGTTAAATTTACTTGTTCTGTTAAATTTACTAGTTAGGGTTTTGCTTGGGTTTTGGCCTCGAATTCTATCTCTTGACTCGTAGGATGCCAGTATGCCACTGGGATTTGTTCGTCTGCAAGGAATAAGTAATTCACACGGTTATGTGCCTCCGTTTCTCACACTTAGCCCATTAAATATACTCGATGTGAAGGATAAATCGCATGATTTTCTCCGGTTTTAAGACATGGATGCGCCGAGCGCTATTTAAGCACCTTGTAGGAGTGGTAACAAGAAATTTATTCTTTTCTGATTTTTTTTTTCTCTGGAAAAGGAGCCCACATAAACAATTTTCAAGATCATGTTTCAATTATTATTTGCGGCTTCATGATCAATGATATGCATGAAAAACATTGAAAATGTAGGAGAATAGTGTCACTGCCATTCATTAAACGTGAAATGCACATACATTTAAAGATTCTTATGTACAATTTATTTCCATTTTAGAGTAATCTTATTAATAGGATCATCGAATGAGTGGGTTATTTGAATGGCTTGCAACCAACTTGAAATTTGACTTAATGATAATCTTCTTGATAAGCTTTAAAAAAAAAACTTGACCAAGTAAAATCATAAAAAAAATGAATTATATATATTTCATATTATTTTATCAAAACTATAAATAGTCAATTTTTATACCCATTTATTAAAACTGAAGTAATTTACATGCAGATAAATGTATTAAAACCACGAGACTAAGATATGTTACTAAAAATTAGCTCGAAGCATAAATATGAAATCTTTGAGGTTCATGGAATCTCTCAACGTTGCCAAATTTTACACAGAAGCTATATATATAGAGACCTTTAATTCAACTTGAAATCAAATAAATCCCATGAAGCTCGACATGAATGCAATATATATTAAGCTATTTAGATTTATTTTACTTGAGATTAGTTCATTTATATCATGGTATATAAAAATTGAGCATGCTAGGCGGCATTATGCATGAACTCATGGCGCATATTCAATTAGGAGAAGTGACGAGAATGCTAGCCAAGAAGTTGCACCAAACCTTTTTTTTTTTTTTCTATAGAGAAAAGGTATTATCAAGATGATTGAAGATTCAAGACTGACATGGCTAAGCTAGGCTAGTAGAAATGACAATGCACCATGTGAACTTCAATGAATTTTGAATTTTCTTAAATATTCGTACCTTGATCTATCTAAATAACAAGGCAATTGTTTTTATAAGTCTGATATATTTTAGCTTTAAAACATAGCATTTCATCGCCAAGCCAATTTGGAATGCATCCCCATCTAGTCTCCCATGTGCAAGGAATTCATAAAGGGTAATCTTATCCTCGTTTACGCAAATGTACAGGCAAGGGGTATTGGGTAAAGGGTCAGTTCACGGTGGGCTAATTTGGAATGCGTCCCCATCTTGTCTTCTCGGTGGATTGTGGACATTTGTGCTATCCCGCAAAGAACGCTAAAGAAAAACCTTATCCTTGGTTCCAGCATGAGAAGACTGGGTCATGACATGCCATGTTATCATCTCCAAGCTTACCATCCAATTAATTTCGTTGGTAAGCTAAAATCAATGTTTCAAAAACTTAAATAAAAATTAATTAATAGTAAACAAGCTTGAATTATAAGTATATAATATATTTTTTTCATCAAATATGAGATTAATTTTGAGTATCGTAACCTTCTTCCTTAAATACAATGTCCTCGTTGCATGCCAAAGACTAGTCAAAATCTTTCTTCAAGCCGAGTCGTTGGTAATGTAAAGATAACTCTACACCACGTAGCATAGACTCTACCATTATCTTATAGATAACTCTTTCTTTATTCTCATCAACTTTCGCATATTCAGATCGGCTCTGATACTATTTGTAATACTCGAAGCTCATCTGCTATTCGAATTAACTTTATTAGCGAGCTTAAATCTCATGTTCCAAAAGTGAGCATGAGAAAAGGAAAAAAGATTGTGATGCCCTATCATAGATGGAGTCATTCTTACATTATCGATAATTCGGCTTGAAAATAGATTCGGGCTAACCAGAAGAAAATATCACATTTAAGAAAAAAGATTATGATGCCCTGAATGTAGTTTTATGAAATATATATATATATATATATATGTTTATAACTTAAGATTATTTGCTATTGATTGACTTTTGCTTAAATTTTTAAATAAATAATTTGATTCATTAACGATGTTAATTAGATTAGTAGGTAAACTTAAAATGTTGCATAGCAATACCATGAAATATTTTTCACCAAAATCACAAGACCAGAAAATGATGCCCTACCTAGATAAGATGCCTCTGTTCTCATAGTCCCTCCCCCATCATTCCAAAGTATAGCACTTGTCTTTTCTCTCTTGAAATAAATACAAGCAAAATTATTAGTTTGTTAGTTAATTAAGCGACATCAAAATGATGCATGAATGGTCCCAGCGGCCTTCTCGCGTGAAAAGTTCAGCCAACCGGACAACGACGAGGTGGAAAGTTAAAGGCACTGCCCGTGACCTTACCGCTCTCACGTCTGCCTTGACATCTGACATACGTGGACGAATAGGCCGCGGGATATTTAGATGGAGGTGACCATAACGTTCTCGCTCGATACGCAGATAAGAACCGGTGAGCCCGGGATGGAAGTGAGACCCGCGTCAACCGGTTTTCCCCTTACCGCGACTACGACTACCGTCACCACCAGTCTGATTAGCGCCGTGCTCTAAGTTGAATACGTGCTTACGTCGCGGAACGTGGACCGAGAGAGCGATCGAATATCGGAGGAGGTAAGTTCGGGGCAGGTAACGGGACACAATAGTAGCGTGGTCTAAAATATCTTCGACCACGCTCTTTTGAGCCGTTTCGTCCGCGGCTCTCGCGTTTCCGAATCCACCTCCGGCTCGCTTGTCGCGCCCCATGGGAGACGAACCGGCCCGCGGCGCCGACGGGTCACCGCTGCCGGTGGTGGAGCCGGCGACGGTGGTGGTGGACGAGGAGACACGGGTGGCGCTGCTTCGGAAGATCACGGAGGAGGGGGGTTTCGCGTACGTGAGCTCGGCTGAGCTGGCGGCCGGCGGGGATCTCCGGGCGGCGGAGGCGGCGAAGGAGATGGCGTGGGAGCAGCTCCACTCCGGCCGTGGCATGAGGTCGTCCCGGCATGGCGCGACGCGTACGCCATGGCGTGCCTCCACGTGGCGGAGCTCCGGGCCAGCGCCGGCCACCGCCGGGAGGCCCTCCGGGCGCTCGACATGGGGTTGATCATGGGCGGCCCGCTCCTCCGCCGCGACCTGGACTCTGCGGTGGAGAGGATCATGGCGAGGAGGGGCGAAGGGAAGGGGGAGGGTTCCGACGGTGGGGATGCTGCGGATAGGTGGAAGGAGGAGTTCTCCAAGAACTGCGACATGACAGAAGTGAGGGAAAGAATTTTACTGTTCTCAATCATTTTTTCATTCATTAACTTTTTTTAAAATCTATTGGGAAGAATTCGGTTGCGCTCGAATGTACAGCAAGCTCATCGACCTTAGATGGGCCGTTGCTTAAATTGTATATGACCCTGATGTTTATTTTTTTGTTCGTTTTTGTTATAATTTCTAGATTTATTTACGCACATGCGAAGAATTTATGCATGATCCTACCATGTGTGAGAATTTCGTTTAAATGCAAGCTTTTTAGTGTTATATATATATATTGTAGTGTTGGATACTTTTTAAAATAATTCTGGGATTGCTGATTTTAAATTGGTTTATTATCTTATCATTAGTGTAAATTTTGTTCTTTGTTTTCTAAAATTGGTAACTTATTTTGATAAATTTCAATATTGGAACTTTTTTGTATCAAAACAATTGGATTTCGCATGTAAAATTTTGAATGTTCTGTACTGTTGGATTTAAGAAACTTAGTCGCACTTTTATTATTTATAGATGATGCGGAACAGAGTGAAAACTAAAAGAGTTTATGCCATTGTCTATTGATGCTCATCTTGTAGGTGCTTAGAGTTCTGCCAAGCAGATCACTATCCTGCAAGATCGTGGAGAAACGGTCATCCCTTTCCTTGGAGACATTCATAAGTGATTATTTTTTACGTGATTCTCCTGTCATAATCGGTGGCTACATTGAACATTGGCCTGCAAGGACATATTGGAAAGACATTGAGTATTTGAAAAGGATTGCAGGAGATCGAACTGTCCCTGTTGAGGTGAATAGTCTTTCTCTGTGTAGGTCATAACATGATATTTTGAGAGCAAGTTGCTTATTATTAATGGATAGTTTATGTTGGATTTATGTGTTAGAGAACTCTAACTTAACCAGAGAGTTGCATTTGTGGACATGATCTAGCCATCTCTCATGAAGCAAATGCTCTTCATAGGCAAAAATATAACCCATGATCATATCTGAGAAGCAAGGCTTATAATTGAAGAAAAAGTAGGGAAATACTCCGGGTTGACTTGTGACTCAGTTATCTTGGACCAATCACTTGGTGGGTGAAACTGATGTAATCAATCAAATCAAGCATGATGTGGATCACCTTAATATAGATTTTGATGAGTGATAACTGTATATCTGACCTCTCTAATCAATATTTTGTATATATTTTGAGGCTTGTGCTTTTGGTTTTATCCAAATGTACCTCTAAGATTTTCGTAATTTTATATCCTTCACCCTTTGGTTTTCATAAATTTGTTATAATCTTATGATATTATGTTGTTTGGAGTTATTGAATTCTGGAATGTGTTGCTGTTGGCAGATCAATGGTGAATTTTCCCCTCTAAACCTTGATATTTAAAGGTTTTTAAGTGGTCGTTTTTTGATGAGGTTATGTATATACATGCATGCTTTTAGATAATTCATAGGTGTTTTTCTTCCACTTTAGTTTGAATTTTAAATCTGTTTCAATTGAATCACAAATTTGAATACTTTGCATAATAGCATTTTTTTTTTTACTGTGACATTTTAGGAAAAAAAAAGGCCTCCAAGTTTTCTATAGCACATAAAAGTAGCAGCACTTGTCTAAGCCCGATTAGCCTAAGTCAAACGATCAAACAATTCTGAGGTTTATCAACTTGGTTTTGGTAGTGCTGCATTATAACCAACCACAAGTTTTCTTCATCAGTTAATCTTTATTTGATTGATACATGTAAAAAAATATCAGTTATAATTTATATGTATCTCTCCCTGTTCTATTTTACATTAGTTAAATTGATTAAGTGCTACTTGATTTTGAGGTTTATATTTATATATTTGTCTGCTTGTGTGCTCTTGTTTTCTTGTTCATTGATTTTCATAATTCTTACTAGAAAGAGAAATGCTTTGGGCTTATGTTCAATATCTGAACTGAAGTCCAGTAAAGTTGATAATATTTTCAGGTTGGAAAGAACTACCTCTGTTCTGAGTGGAAGCAAGAGCTAATCACTTTCTCTCAGTTTCTTGAGAGGATCAGATCCACCAACCGTCCTGGCAACCTGACATACCTAGCACAGCATCCCTTGTTTGATCAGGTATCTATATCATTTTCTAATGTTAAATTTCTGCACCATGTAAGGACTATATGGTAGTGAAATAGTGTTTTTTGATTTGGGTTGTGGCTAACTCTTTAATTTTTAGATACAAGAGCTGCGCAATGACATATTGATTCCAGACTACTGTTTTGCTGGTGGTGGAGAACTCCAGTCTCTAAATGCTTGGTTTGGCCCACTTGGAACAGTGACACCACTGCACCATGATCCGCACCATAATCTTTTTGCTCAGGTATATTGAGTTAAGCATGATAAACATGGTTAACTGATAATTGAGGATGTCATAACTTTAAATGCTTAATAATTATGCCATTAGCCATAAAAGATTGCTTCTGGCACTTATTTCTGTTAGAGTGCTTCCACTAAACAATTTATTTTTTAACTTTTATAATGGGTTTTTCCTAGTACATGTAAGCTTCTTCTAGGTTTAGTAAATCTTCAAGTAAAAATAGTTTCCTGAATCGTGATCATTATTCCATGCATGGTTAGAATTTTAGACAAGAGTATCCAGTGAAATGAATCTTTATTATTGTGATGCTTGATGGAAGGCACAGGATCATTCATTCATGCACAATCATGCAATAGGCATCCCCCTGTTTCTACTGCATTCGTTCTAAAGGGAACTCTAATTTATGATATTTTTGCCACTAAGAAACATTTAGAATTCACTCGATGAAGCTGGGATTTTCATATGTCTTTGTTTACCCTGACCATGGCAAAATCGATGTATATGGCATCTATTTGGAAAATGGGATTAACTTGATAAATCCTTTCATATTGTTCTCATTGGAAATAAATGTTCAAATATTGCAAGCTTTTGTGTTATTAAGACATGCTATATAAAACTCTTGCTTCAGCCATGTGTGTACCTTATCACCCTCGATTTGAATTGGTAGTTGGATCCAGAATTTTTCCGGTTAGGGAGGTCAAATTTATGTGTTGGCTAAAACAACAGGTTATTTCTTGCTCCATGGGAAGTAATAAGTTGATCTTCAGGTACGTCCAATCATCATTCTTGCTTCATATCAATTCTCCTAGATCATCTCCATATTGTTGTTGATTACCATAATTGTCACGTCAAGAGGCAGGGACAATTTTTGGTTATTTGCCACTGCACCATTCATGTAGGCCTCAAGATGAGCTTCTGGTGTGTTTTTCCCAGCTGTTCAAGCATAACAAGGTTACAGCCTTTGCATTAGGTTCATCTAACTGAAGGCTTGCAAGTTTTAAACACCCAAGAGCATTGCAGGTGTAGGAAATTTGATGCACATGGTTTTACTGTGGATTAATCTTTCAATTCTGACAATCCTCAATCAAATATTGAATTCTGACTTGCTTCCTGCATTTGCTGTTCTCGCAACATCTGTAAGCCAATCCTTCTTATTTTGCACATGATTCTCCTCAAGTCCGACATCTAAGATCTCTGAGGCCCATTTGCATCATTTTCCCAAAGCCCACTTGCAAATGCTTATGAATGATTTATGAAAACCTTGGATAGGTTCTTATGAGGGTGCTAGATGTGCCCTCTGTCTTTTTCCTTTTTTTTTTTCAAATTTTTTCTTGAATTAGGGTGATATTTCATATTTGATACTTGGTATTAAATAAAATGTATAAAATCTTTTTTCCAGTGGATCCAGTAGAAAGATGCTTTTAGTCTTTTATCAACCAAATGGTCATATGTTCAGTCAACAAATCCGAAACAATGTTGTATGTGCAGCAAACTGTTTTGCAATATTTTGGAAGCATTTGCTTGTTGATTCTAACCACTTATGTAAAGGAATTCAAAATATTATATCCTTTCTTATGGATCCATTCGTAGTGTGGTATATGCATTGGACAAGTTGGAAGGCATGTCTGGTGTCTTGCTAGAGGGTTGCTTAGGTTTGCTATGGAGTTGCCATTGAGATGTATTTTCACCACAAGTGATCGATCTGTGGCTACCTATTCAATAGGAGCAAGTGATGCCCTGGAGTTTCAACTGGGTCTCCAATTGTAAAAGCACTGCTTGGAGCCTTGGCACTCGCTAAGCTTATAGTTTTATATAATATAAAATGTTTTTTTAATTTATATTTTGACAATTTGCACCTATGAGTGATAAAAATGTAAATTGTAATAACTGTTTGCTTCATAAGCTATTAATAATTTGGTCATCATCAATGTTATGTACAACTGAAGCTGAAACCCAGCCTTGGCTTGTGAGTAGAGGTAAAGAAAGAGTGGTTGTTTTTTTCTGCTTGTCCACTTGTCATAAAATCACTCTTCAGTCTTCCCTTGCCTCCTTCCTTGTTTTCTTTTTATTCCACATTTTTTTTCAATTGTTTTCTCTTTCACCATTTATTTTGTATTTTTTAGACCTTTTCCTTATTTGATTACCACTTATGGATCCACTAAAAATTCAGTATACATCTTGTATGGTAGATTTGTAATCCAAGCATAATTACATAAATTGGTAAACGAAGCATGATAGAATCATCATAACATAAGACATGCGATCAAGAAATACTGAGCCCATGTGAACTTTATCTCTGTTCCTAACATGCTAACAAAAACTGATCTGCAAGTACCAGAAATTGTTAGATCCAAAACGCCATAAAAGAAATAGCATCTTGGCAGCTGATATGTGTTCTCATATTTTTCTTCATATAGATTGTCGGAAGGTAGGCATATCAATAATCAAAGACTTGTGTCATTCTTTTCTTTTTCCTCATGCAGGTTGTTGGCAGAAAGTACATTAGACTCTATCCAGCTTCGGTTTCAGAGGACTTGTACCCTCATAGTGAGTCCATGCTGAGCAACTCCAGCCAGGTATATGCAATTTCTCTTAGAATGTCATTCCCATTTGTTTTTTGTCTTTACAACCCAATAGGGGCATGGCTTTGTTGTGTCTATGAACATCAGAATGGGACAATGGCTTGCTTCTCCAATATAGATGAAGTATTTACATGTGCTAACATAAATACAAAGATGCAAGATCTTGCTTTGTTTTTTAATCTTTTAGATGATAACTGGGTTCATAGTGCTGGTATCTAGTGTTTGATGCTTGATGTCATTTGAACTTGGCAATATTTGATGACTGTCTTTCAAAGAAATATTTCATCAAGCATAACTTAAAATGTGCCGACTGCTCTCACCTTTTTGTCAAAGGAGCAGCTTGTTTACCCTCTGTGAAGGTTGTTTCTAGGTTCTAGTGTTCTGATTTCTAGTTTTCTGATGAAATTATGCTTACAGGTAGACCTTGACAACATTGACGTGAAAGAGTTCCCTAAGGTGCAAGACCTAGACTTCATGGATTGTATCTTAGAGGAAGGTGATATGCTTTACATTCCACCTAAGTGGTGGCATTATGTGAGGTCCCTTTCCACTAGCTTCTCTGTTAGTTTCTGGTGGAGTGCCACAGGGCCATCATAGGGTTTATGGTGATACTCTTATATCTTTCCATACCATTTGTCTTACTGGTCTTGGACATCTGATGATAGAAAATTGAACCTCATTCTACTTAATATTTGGAATCCATTGTCACAGGAATGTGATGTTAATTGTTACATGGTTATTTTTGTCTGCGGATCGAAGAAAGTATACCATAACAAACTTCGTAGTTGTTGAACATTTCTTCTTCCGAATTAATATTTAGCGTGCTTTGCTGCCATGACTTGATGAGGCAACAGAACTGCTTCCATTATCCAGTTCAATCCGCCTTAACCCATTTTACATTTATTTGTGAAGATGAATGTTGCATCTCACCGAAAAAAAAAAAAAATCTCCACCATAAATAATGTAGGAGGGCCGGTATGCTTTTTTTTTGTTTTTTTGGTATTTTTTTGGTGGAAGGAGTCGGAGGCAGAGGATGGGAGAATTACAAGGGAGAAGAAAAGTAAGAGCAAGGATTAGATGTGATCTAATGGAAAAAAAACAATGCACTTAAAAACAAAGAGACCAAGCCTATACCAAATATTTGATACATGCTGGAGTTGTATTTGAGAACAAAGAGTAGACCAGTCGTCAAACCGTTTTGTTCAGAAATATTCTTTGCGTTTTTGACCTCCCTCCAATAAATATGAGCACAACGTTGGTCGACGCCCAGCTGAATTTTTTTTGAGCGGTGGTTGCGGTGGTTGCTAGACGAAGGAAAAGTCTTTGTACATCGCCTCCGGTGCTGCAAGGTCTACGTGGTGGGCTGCACTGCTCTTTTGATTGGTCTACGTGGATGACGTGCCTAGCGGTATGGCTCTGCTACGATGTAACGTTCTGAACGTGATGACCATTTAAAGCGCTCGCTTTTTTTAAAATTAGCGTGCAGACGAAAATGCCCTTTCTCTTCGTTCTATCGCCATTTTATGTTGGATTTCATCTGTGCAAGAAAAACTCTTTCTTCCCCCTCGCTCTGGCTTTCGGCACGATCCTGGAATCAGTCCAAGGCTTGAGCACGATCCTACGCCCTCGCTCTGAGAGTTCAGTCGAAAGAAATATTTCAGCTTCGAGGCTGGAATACCTGGCTACTGGAGTCTTTGTACAAAAACTTCTAGAGGAAATGTCATTCGCAGCACAAAGTAAAAAGTCCTTCTTCCCACTTCTTTGTAAAGTTCCTTTATTACATAAACTATTTTTTCTCGTTAGAGGTAGTTAATGCGTGACCAAACCATTTAATGCGCGGGTAACTTCCTTAGAATAAAACAGTTATGACATTCTGGCAGTCATAACTATTTAGAGTTTACTGTTTTGTAAGCACGAATGTCATACTTTTTTAACTAGGATGTTATACCTCATAAACTGGGGTGTTGTCAGAGTGTTTCGGCCTATATTCCCCGTTATTTTCTGTCCATATAGCTCTAGTGTCGTCATGCTCGGCCGAAAATCCTTCACGACACCGCAGTTCAAACATTACGATACCCTAGCGACAACGCTATGACACCCATGCTTATAACCTTACGACACTCAAGGAGGAATTCGATCTAAAATCATTGGTGATACCGCAGTTGAAACGTTATGACACCCTAGCGTTAACGCTACGACACCCATGCTTATAACCTTCGCGGTCTTCGTATGTTGCTTTCCGGGGTGTCGTAGCATTTCTATGGGGTGTCTTTAAATGCTAAAGGGTGTATCGTGCTTATAACTAACCCTAGAGAGCAGGCCCGTGACACCCAAGTTATGTTCACCCAAAAAAAGATCTACGACTATAGGTGAAACATTAAGACACCCAAGCGTCAACGCTACGATACCCCGTATGGAGAACAATCCCCGCGACACCCCGCTTTAACAGTCACATCATCGGTGTCATCACCTTAAAGCTAGGGTGTCGTCAGATGAGAACTGGGGTGTCGTTAACAGCCTGAGTCAGTGATGTCGTCGTTCGCGACACCCCAATTGAAACCTGACGACACCCTAGCACCAATTCTATGACACCCGTGCTTATAACTGACAACGGAGAGAAGGCCCACGATACCCAAGTTACAAACCTAAGACATCCGTTCACGCTTAGGAGAAAACTTTAGCACATCCCAGGATGAAATCGGTAGGAAAACAGTTACGACATCCAAGCTCCCTTATCCTTCGGTCTGGCAGTAACACAAAAGTTACTAAAATTTCTTTTTATTCATCACACAAATAAAGACAAGAAGAAAAGAAAAGAAAAAAAGTACAGGAGCCCTCACTGGGGCTTGTCATTTTCTCCGGGCGCTGCCGAGCTCTCCCCACGCTGCGGGGCTAACTCGGTGATCTGGCGCTGGAGGGACGCTACTTGCCCCTCCAACTGGCTGTTGGCCCGACGCAGGACCTCGATCTCTCGCGTTGAAATGGCCAGGTATTGCTCGGCCGCCCTGTGGAGTCGCTCGCTGTTTGCGAGCGACGATGCAAAGACCTCCGCATCGATGGTTACCATTGTGCGGCAGCTCCCATGGGTGCCAGTCGATCGCCCCTCGCCTCTAGAAGCCATCTCAGTATCCAAAAATTTTAGAAGATCAGCTGAAAAGATGATTAACGATCGCATTCCCCCATCCATATTTAAGGTACTCCTGGCGGGTGTTTCGATTGCCCGAGCTATCAGCTCCGGCGCCCCTATCGTGGAAACTCGCCACGTGCCATCATCTCAGTGGGCGGTCAAAGGAAACGAATGGGTTTTGAACTAGGATGCCGTGGGTTTCAATAAGATAAGAGTGAATGGCAGCAAATACCCCAGGAGGAATTCGCCCCCTCGTGAACAGAAACCATTAATGAAGAATGAAGAGAGTGTGGGGAAGCCAAATACTGCGATACCCTAGTACCAATGCTTCGATACCCATGCTTAAAACTGACCACGGAGAGAATCCCCGCGACACTCCTGGTGAAATTCGGCCGAAAATCCTTCGCGACACCCCAGTTGAAATCTCACGACACCCTAGCTTTAAGGCGATGACACCCGTGCTTAAAACTACCACGGAGAGAATCCCCGCGACACCCCTAGTGGAATTGGCCAAAAATTATTCGCGACACCCTAGTTAAAATCTCACGATACCCTAGCTTTAAGGCGACGACACCTGTGCTTACAAATGACCACGGAGAGAATCCCAGTGACACCCCTGGTGGAATTCGGCCGAAAATCCTTCGCGACACCCCATTTGAAATCTCACGACACCCTAGCTTTAAGGCGACGACACCCGTGCTTAAAACTGACCACGGAGAGAATTCCCGCGACACCCCCTGGTGGAATTCGGCCGAAAATCATTTGCAACACCCCAGTTGAAATCTCACCACACCCTAGCTTTAAGGCGATGACACCCGTGCTTAAAACTGACCACGGAGAGAATCCCAGCGACACCCCTGGTGGAATTCGGCCGAAAATCCCCTGGTGGAATTCGGCCGAAAATCCTTCGCGACACCCCAGTTGAAATCTCACGACACCCTAGCTTTAAGGCAACGACACCCATGCTTAAAATGACCACGGAGAGAATCTCCGCGATACCCCCTGGTGGAATTCGGCCGAAAATCATTCACGATACCCCAGTTGAAATCTCATGATACCCTAGCTTTAAGGCGACGACACCCGTGCTTAAAACTGACCACGGAAAGAATCCCAGCGACACCCCTGGTGGAATTCGGCCGAAAATCCTTCGCGACACCCCAGTTGAAATCTCACGACACCCTAGCTTTAAGGCGACAACACTCGTGCTTACATATGACCACAGAGAGAATCACAGCGATACCCCTGGTGGAATTCGGTCGAAAATCCTTCGCGACACCCCAATTGAAATCTCACGACACCCTAGCTTTAAGGCGACGACACCCGTGCTTACAAATGACCACGGAGAGAATCCCAGCGACACCCCTGATGGAATTCGGCCGAAAATCCTTTGCGACACCCCAGTTGAAATCTCACGACACCCTAGCTTTAAGGCGACGACACCTGTGCTTACATATGACCACGGAGAGAATCCCAGCGACACCCCTGGTGGAATTCGGCCGAAAATCCTTCGTGACACCCCAGTTGAAATCTTACGACACCCTAGCTTTAAGGCGACGACACCCATGCTTAAAACTGACTACGGAGAGAATCCCCGCGACACCCCATGGTGGAATTCGGCCGAAAATCCTTCGCGACACCCCAGTAGAAATCTCACGACACCGTAGCACCAATGCTACGACACCCGTGCTTATAACTGACCACAGAGAGAATCCCCGTGACACCCCAGGTGGATTGGATTTCGGCCGAAAATCCTTCGCGATACCCCAGTTGAAACCTCACGACACCCTAGCACCAATGCTACGACACTCGTGCTTATTGCTTTAAGGCGACGACCAACCTGCCTTAACATTCAATGCACGGGTGTCGTTGCCTTAAAGCTAGGGTGTCATCAGATGAGAACTGCGGTGTCGGTAACAGTATGAGTCGGGGATGGTGTCGTTAGGCCTTTCGTCAATGTGTTATTAATTGGTGTCATAATTTTACAGCTTCGGTGTCGTTTTTTGTAAACTGAGGTGTCGTGACTTCTGAATTCAGATCATAGGTGTCGTATTGTTTTAACCTTCGTGTCCTAATCCTTTGTCAGGATATATTGACAACTAAATCTATGGATATCATTGTTCATGACTGTGTGCCTATATTTCCACAGACGATGCTGAAATTAAAGATCGGAAAGAAATCGATAACACTCTCGATCGTGCACCTTCACCCGTCGCTCCAAATGCAGTGGATGATACTGTAGTTCCTCAAACTGGAATGGAATTCAATTCAGCAGATGATGTATATATGTTCTACAATGGATACGCGAAACGAGTTGGTTTTGGAATCATAACAGTGTGTAGCAGGGCCAACGATAAAAAACAACTTTGCTTCAAGCACCTGGCGTGTTGGAGGCAAGGAAAATCTAGAAAAATAGAGAAGAGTATGAATCATAGGGATACTGGGAAAGTTGATTGTATGGCATCCATAAAAGCAAGACTGAATGCTACAAGTGGTAAGTGGATATTGGATGAGGTTTCTCTAGAACATAACCATGGGATGTCCATAACATCAACTGGTTATCTATGGTCGCATAGGAGGATCAGCACACCAGAGAAGGCAGAGATCAGCAATTTACATGCCGTGAATGTTCCGACAACTCAGATATACTCTGCCATAGCAAGGAGAAAAGGGGGCAGAAGACAATTGATTTTCACCAAGAAGGATGCTCGTAACTTCATTTGTCGCGAACGTTAGTCTAAGCTGAAAGAAGGAGATGCTCAGTCGATGGTAATTTATTTCACCGAAATGCAACTCAGAAATCCCAATTTCTTCTATACCTTAGACCTCAATGATAATGGCCATCTGAGGTCTGTCTTATGGATTCATCCAAGGTCAAGATTGGCATGCACATACTTCGGTGATGTTCTAAGCTTTGACTCAACCTACTTGACAAACAGATATCAAATGCCTTTTTGTCCATTCGTCGGGGTCAACCATCATGGACAATCCACCTTGCTTGGTTGCGCATTGTTGTCTGATAAGAGTACTAAGACATATAAATAGGTTTTTCAGGCATGGCTGGATGCAAATGGTGGTCAAGCACCTATTGTCATAATAACTGACCAAGATAAGGCAATCGAGGCTGCTGTCAAAGAAGTTTTTCCTAACACACGACATCGATTTTGTCTTTGGCATATATTGAAGAAGATACCTGAAAAGATTGGCCATATTTGCACGGCAAATCCCAAGTTTATGGTTGATTTCGATGAGGCAATATATGATTCATTGACCATATAGTCATTCGAGAAAAGGTGGGCACATGTTATGGAGAAATATAAAGAATGCAAGTCTATAGATTGGTTCAATGTCCTTTACGAATGTCGGGATAAATGGATCACAGTTTACCTAAAGGATACATTCTTCGCAGGTTTGTATGTCATTGTCTTTGGTTCATGTTCGCGTTCAACGCTTTTTTTTGTTGACAAAATTTTGAACAGGGATGTCATCTTCACAAAGGAGCGAGGGCATAAATCACTTCTTCGATGAGTTTATAAATTCGAAGACTACACTAACGGAGTTCATAGGTAAGTACGAAGATGCCTTGGAAAAAAGATACGAGGCCGAAAATGAGGAAGATAATAGGACGTTGCAAACGATTGCTTTCCTAAAGACATCATCACCTTTTGAGAGACAAGCTACAGGAAGGTATACAAGGCGCATTTTCAAAAAATTTCAGAATGAGATCCTTGAAATGGCTGCATCAAATACTAAATTGATCAAGGAAGCTAGCAACTATTGTGTATATTCTGTAAAGTCGTACGAAAGGATTGAAGTCGATGGAATCGGCAAGGAGATGATCAAAATTATATCGTGTCGTACGATAGAAATATTGAGGATGTCCAATGCCAGTGCCGATCCTTTCAGTTCAAGGGATACCTGTGTAGGCATGCCTTGTTGGTTCTTCATCAAAGTGACGTATTTCGTTTACCAGATAAATACTTCTTGAAGAGATGGTGCAAGGACATGAAATACCAATTCGACGAATTCGACTGCAATACTGAAGGTTATGATAAAAGCACACGAAAATCATGGTACGCAGTGACAATTTTTTAATTGAAATGTCTTAATATATTTTCGTTAATATTATGTTAATGATTATAGATATAGTTTGCTGAGTCATTGGATGATGAAGCTCGCAGAGATAGCCTCCATGTCTGAAGATGCATTTAATGTAGTAATGGATGGTCTAACACCTATATTCAAAATTGTCGTGGATGCCAACTGTGCAGCTAAACCAGGTACAGAGCTTGTAATTCAAGATCCTGAACAAATTAGGACGAAAGGTCGCCCAAGAGAGAACATATTAAAGAGTGGAGTCGAGAAAAAGTCAAAAAGATCAAGGAAAAATCTGGTCAAGGAAAGAGCTGCTTCAAGCAACAGGCAGACTTGTTTGCAATCAATTAATACCAGAGAGGACAAGGAAAGAATTGTACCGCCTTCCGAAGCTTTGATGGACGAATTTGATGCTTATGTATTGAGTCAACTTACACAGGAGCATATATAAAACATGGGTGTCGTAACTTTCTAACCATGGTGTCTTGGTCGCAAATGAAGTGCTTTCAAACTAGGGTGTCTATTTCAGTCAAATGAAGTGCTTTTAGCGCGACGACACCCCAGCTCCAAGCTAACGACTCCCTAGATCTAGCGCGGCGACACCCGAAAGACGAAATCCTACGACATCCCAGTACTCACGAAAGGACACCGAAGCTTTTAGCGCGATGACACCCCAGCTCTTGGCTAACGACTCCCTAGCTCTAGCGCGGCGACACCCGAAAGGCAAAATCCTACGACATCCCATTACTCACGAAAGGACATCGAAGCTTTTAGCGCGACAACACCCCAGCTCTTGGCTAATGACTCCCTAGCTATAGCGCGGCGACACCCGAAAGGCGAAATCCTACGACATCCCATTACTCACGAAAGGACACCGAAGCTTTTAGCGCGACGACACCCCAGCTCTTGGCTAACGACTCCCTAGCTCTAGCACGGCGACACCCGAAAGGCGAAATCCTACGACATTCCAGTACTCACGAAAGGACACCGAAGCTTTTAGCACGACGACACCCCAGCTCTTGGCTAACGACTCCCTAGCTCTAGCGCGGCGACACCCGAAAGGCGAAATCCTATGACATCCCAGTACTCACGAAAGGACACCGAAGCTTTTAGCGCAACGACACCCTAGCTCTTGGCTAACGACTCCCTAGCTCTAGCGGCGACACCCAAAAGGCGAAAACCTACGACATCCCAGTACTTACAAAAGGACATCGAAGCTTTTAGCACGACGACACTCCAGCTCTTGGCTAACGACTTCATAGCTCTAGCATGGCGATACCCGAAAGGCGAAATCCTATGACATCCCAGTACTCATGAAAGGACACCGAAGCTTTTGGCGCGATGACACCCCAGCTCCGGGCTAACGACTCCCTAGATCCAGCGCGGCGATACCCGAAAGGCGAAATCCTACGACATCCCAGTGCTCAATTTACGACACTGTAGTGTTCAATTTACGACATCATATGAAAACTTAAGAAATTATGAAGTAGAAAAGGCAAAAATATGAATAAATCGAGGACACCCTGTTCTCAATATAAAATTTGTGCATTTGTATTAAATCTGAATCAGTGTTAATATGAATAAATTACATTCAATTTTTATTCAAAGAAGAATTAAAAAATTAAGAATATTTTTCGACAATGTCGCTGATCTTTTTGTTCAGGCCCTCTCTCAATATCATCGCAGCTAAGTGTCGCCGGTAATCTCTGACTTCCTCATCCGTGAAATCCATCTTCATATCAGGATTGTTCCATCGAGCAAGACATTCCATGTATCTCAGACAGTATATACCGCAATCCAGCGATCCGGTCGGTTGGCTTGGGCAATCCGAAATCTCTTCCATCGGCCAAGTCATCGCTTCCTTCTTATCGCAGTAGATATGGAATATGTGGCCAAGAATTGTATGTCATTTCTTTGCATTGGCCTTGTACTTGGGGTTGCGTTTCATTGAATTCAGGTGCATGAACACCTTTCTTTCCATGTCGACAGCAACCAAATGCCAATGCGAGTTATCGGAGTTTATTATGGTGAAAAGAAACCAAAATTGGTCCTTATCTTCATCGGATACATTGTCAAATATCGAGGCCCTTGATGTTCCAGCGAGTTCATGAGCAGGCGATGAAGAAGTCAGACACAGAGCGGATACGAAAACTGATGCAAATATACACTTATGGTATCGGTCCGGATGCTCTGTCTAGTTGCGCATCAGAAACTCCTGGCCGGCATCAATTATCTGCCAATGCAATGTTAACCGATTAATATAATTCTAAAATCAACAACTGGAATATGTTTCTTGATTTACTTATATCATCTATTATCATTTCATTGTTAATGAGATCTTGAAGATTTTTCCTTGTTATAATGCCAGAAAACATATTGGTGTAGACGATCTCGTCGATTAGTCATTCACTTAAAAAAATTTGAATAATAATTTGGTCATCTTCGACCGTTGTGTTGGGCTTTGACGTGCCCACTGTCTTCGCCGACTTTTTAGGACGGGTTGTCTCATAACAATCTCCGACGACCGTGGATGCCTTACGCTTCCTCGGCTCTTTTTTAACCCTCCTAACAAGCGAAGGCACTCCAAGTTTATTAACGGATTTGGACTCTTTATTTTCATTCCCATGCTCTATTTTATCATCCAATGAATCCCCTCCAATCTCTTCTCCTCTGCTTTTGCATTCCCCGTCTCAGTTGGACACTCGGATGAATGGTCCTCCTCCATCTTCTTCTCCTCACTATTTCCATTACCAGGCTCGCGGAGGACCAACTCCAGGGAATGCACCTTCTTTGTTTTCTGTCTCCCTTGTCCTCCTCATTTCTTGCATTACTTTCCTTTCTGAGCAGTGAACTGAGGAGGCTCTCAGCAATGGACAGCCTGTGCCTGACATCATCGAGTTGATCCTTAACGCACTCCAATTCAGTCCTCAACTCGGCACATCCTGCGCAGCTATCCGTTGGTTGAGGGGCGCAGCTATCTGTTGGTTGAGGGGATGCTACATTATGCTGAGTGAGAAGCCAGCGCTCTTCTGACAGTGGTACAGTAGCTCCCTCCATCTGCAACACAAGATGATAATAAATTAATATTAAGTGAACATATTGACACATTAAGTTGAAAAATATGGTCAGAGCAATGGAGCAATGTACTAGCTTACCAAGTCGTGAGATTGCAAGTCAGCAACCCGAACCGACTGGATCTTCATTTGGTGGTCATACCACTTCAACAGCCGGGGCAGTTTATCAGGATATGCTGGTGCTCGCATTGATGTATGCTCGAGGAACCACGCCTAAACATGATATTTTTTGGATATTAAATAATATAATATTAACAAAGAAATTATACTAAGAAACTATTTTTGCGTCTCAATAATCCTTACCACCAGTGCTACCGAGCATCCGAACAGGGTAGGCTGCCTCCTAACTTTTTTTGCATTCTTTAAGTGGACCGGCTCCTCGGAACGCAAGCAAGCAGCTATTTCTGGGAGAGCCAGAACAATCAACTCCTTCAATGCCGAAGCCCAGTCGATGCTATCCAGTTGACTTAAGTCATCCAAGTGCTGGATGAGATACCATGGATATCTCTGATTAGACTTTGGAGCCAAAAACATGGCCAACATGTATGCGATCCAAAGTCGGACGGTGTCCTCGACATCCTCCTGTACCTTAGATGATCGGAGTTGAAATATTAACTTCTCCAAACCTTCTTGGTGAAGATCTAAACCCTGGCCAAACCGTCTGAACAACCTTCCGTTGAACAATTGGCTGGATGTGTCGATCTTCTTCCCATGAGCTGGAAGACCCAGAATGAGTGCGACTTCGTCGGCACTGAATAAAACTGGCTTTTCGCAGAAAATGAACTCGTCGCCTCCATTGTGACATCTTATGATGTCTGCTAGCAGTCGCCCGTCGACTGTGAACGTCTGCATGTCGATGAAGGCACAAATGGGGTCCTTCGAATAAGTTTTATATGCCGTCTAGTGAACCCCATCCTCCAAACCTTCTGAACATATACGGCCGGCCTGCAACTATTCTTAAACAGCTGGGAAGCCTTCACTGGGGGGACTGGAACAATTTTCATGTCAACTGAAACAGGGGGTAAGACATAAGACATACTTGTCATGAAATTTTAAGAGAGGATGTCATAATATTTTTAACATAGTGATAAACATACCTGAAGGAGCCGCATCCTCATTCGAATGAAGAACGATGTCCTTGCATTGTTCCGCCATTTTCTTCGTCTGGTTCTTCCTTGTTCGCGGTCTTCGTCCACAAATGAAAGCACTCATCTCCATGAATGAAGTATATGGAAGAAAGAACTATGGAAGAAATTTAGGAGACCAGTGGCTTCTCGAGCAAGAAACGAAGGATGGCTTCTCGAGCAACAGATGAAGGACCTCTAGGGTTATGCCGATCTCAGAGAAATACGAAAGGACACCAGAATCGCCACGATCACATCACACTGACCCGCAAACCCATAGGAACTGCCCACGTTTTGCAACTTTTCTCGAAAAGATGGCATAGCTGAGTTACTAGGGTGTCGTCGAATTAGTACTAGGGTGACGTCAAAATTCCCGCCTTGTTCAAGCAGGGGTGTGTCGCCTTAAAGCTAAGGTGTCGTAAAATTTCAACTGGGTGTCGTGAAGGATTTTTGGCCGAATTCGAACTAGGGTATCGCGGGGATTCTCTCCGTGGTCAGTTTTAAGCAAGGGTGTCGTCTCCTTAAAGCTAGGGTGTTGTAATATTTCAACTGGGGTGTCGCGAAGGATTTTCGGCCGAATTCGAACTAGGGTATCGCTGGGATTCTCTCCGTGGTCAGTTTTAAGCACGGGTGTCGTCGCCTTAGAGCTAGGGTGTCATGAGATTTCAACTGGGTGTCGCGAAGGATTTTCGGCCGAATTCGAACTAGGGTGTCGCGGGGATTCTCTCCGTGGTCAGTTTTAAGCCGGGTGTCATCTCCTTAAAGCTAGGGTGTCGTGAGATTTCAACTGGGGTGTCGCGAAGGATTTTCGGCCGAATTCGACTAGGGTGTCACGGGGATCTCTCCGTGGTCGGTTTTAAGCACGGGTGTCGTCGTCTTAAAGCTAGGGTGTCGTGAGATTTCAACTGGGGTGTCGCGAAGGATTTTCGGTCGAATTCCACCATGGGTGTCGCTGGGATTCTCTTCGTGGTCTTATATAAGCACGGGTGTCGTCGCCTTAAAGCTAGGGTGTCGTGAGATTTCAACTGGGGTGTCGCGAAGGATTTTCGCCGAATTCGACCAGGGGTGTCGCTGGGATTCTCTCTGTGGTCAGTTTTAAGCATGGGTATCATCTCCTTAAAGCTAGGGTGTCGTGAGATTTCAACTGGGGTGTCGCAAAGAATTTTCGGCCGAATTCCACCAGGGGTGTCGCTGGGATTCTCTCCGTGGTCATATGTAAGCACGGTGTGTTGCTTTAAAGCTAGGGTATCGTGAGATTTCAACTGGGGTGTCACGAAGGATTTTCGCCGAATTCGACCAGGGGTGTCGCGGGGATTCTCTCCATAGTCAGTTTTAAGCACGGGTGTCGTCGCCTTAAAGCTAGGGTGTCATGAGGTTTCAACTGGGGTGTCGCGAAGGATTTTCGCCGAATTCCATAGGGGTGTCGCGGGGATTCTCACCGTGGTCAGTTTTAAGCACGGGTATCACAGCATTGGTACTAGGGTGTCGCAGTATTTGGCTTCCCCACACTCTCTTCATTAATGGTTTCTGTTCACGAGGGGGGCGAATTCCTCTGGGGTGTTTGCTGCCATTCGTTCTTATCATGTTGAAACCCACGACACCCTAGTTCAAAACCCACGACACCGTAATTCAAACCTATGACACCCTAATTCAAAACGTTAAGTCAAAGCATTAGTTCAAAACCTACGATACCCTAGTTGAAATCCCACGACAGCCTAGTTCAAAACCTATGACACCCTAGTTTAAAACGTTAAGACAAAGCAGCATTAGTTCAAAACCCACGACACCCTTGTAGAAAAACCCACGACACCCTAGTTCAAAACCCACGACACCATAGTTCAAAACGTTAAGACAAAGCATTAGTTGAAAACCCACGATACTCTAGTTGAAAACCCTATCGTCAAGCTCATAAACTACAACAACCTCATAACGAAAGAATGTTTCGTGCTGCGGACGATATTTCCTCCAGAAGTTTTTGTACAAAGACTCCAGTAGCCAGGTATTCCAGCTTGAAGCTGAAATATTTTTTTTTGACCAGACTCTCAGAGCGAGGGCGTAGGATCGTGCTCAAGCCTTGGACTGATTCCAGGATCGTGCCGAAAGCCAGAGCGATGGGGAAGAAAGAGTTTTTCTTGCACAGATGAAATCCAACGTAAAATGGTGATAGAATGGAGGGAAAGGGCATTTTCGTCTGCACGCTAATTTTAAAAAAAAGCGAAGCGCTTTAAATGGCCGTCACATTCAGAACGTTACATCGTAGCAGAGCCATACCGCTCGGCATGTCATCCATGTAGGCTCCACGTGGATCAATCAGAAGAGGTGGTGCAGCCCACGTAGGCCTTGCTGCACTGGGGGCGGTGTACAAAGACTTTTCCTTAGATGAAAGACCGACCATAGCGAATGTTAGAGCATTTAGGGAAGATGTGATCCATAGATTAGGCGGTCTCGGTCTAAAGATAACTATCTAAATTTGATCTTGTTTTCTTCCCGAGATTTACTCTGCTGTTGAGCATTGTGTCTGCAGATCTAATAGGCTTCACCTAAGATATACGATATGTCAGTCAGAGGGACAAATTCTTGTTGCACCTCTAGCTGCAGAGGATGATCGACTTTGTTGTTCCATGAGTTTGTTCTATGGTGCCGTTGTGATTGGACCTTTCTCCTTTTCTTCCTTGAGTGGTTACATTCCTAAAACATAGTATCTTGGCCATATTCATGTTTCTATTTCAGCCTATTCCAGACGGGAAGGGAAGCTACTATGCCTTTCTAGACTGGCAATAGTCTTTTCCAAACCATCCAATGGGATGCAAGTCTAATGTTTGTGTGTCAATCCCATTGAATTTGTCTTTATAGGTGTTTCCGCCCTCATTTGGTGAGTAGAGCTTGGTTCATAACCTCTGGATTGTAATGAAATATTGAAGCGACTAAGGCTAGCGTTTCATATGCTTAGCCCATCTCGATGGGAAGTCACTACATTCCAGTGGTTAATCAAGATTCAGTTATTCAGACACTTTCTCGGAGTCGTTTTTGTATATCATCCCATCAAACAACTTTTTTTGGTATGGAATAAGATCTGTTGGGGGGTAAAATCGTTATGGCATCAATATTCGTGCGAGGAGGCTAAGACTGACCCCATCCTTCGCCCGCCATGGTGTCCCCGAGCTTCCCGTAGCTCGTGTCCCTGAGCCTTCCGTAGCTCGGCTCCCCCGAGCTTTCATAGTTCGGCTTTCTCCGGGCTTCCATAGTTCGGCTTTCTCCGGGCTTCCGTAGTTCGGCTTTCCCCGAGTTTCTATAGCTCGGCTTTCTCCGAGCTCCCTATAGCTCGGTCCTCCCGAGCTTCCTATAGCTCGGTCCTCCCGAGCCTCCTACAGCTCGGTCCTCCCGAGCCTCCTACAGCTCGGTCCTCCGAGCTTCCTGTAGCTCGGCTCCCTCGAGCTTCCATAGCTCGGCTTCACTGAGCGATCCACGATCCAATACTCACCTCCGCGGAACCTGACGCGGGAGAGCCTAGGCCTATCGTAACAACATCCCAAGCAAGGAATCATGTTGAGAAGTGGCTGTCTGGGACCTACGCACCTACTAGATCTCAAACCATCAAGGAGCTCTCCTAGCGTCGATCCCCTAACAAACAAGATATGGATCCCAACGGCCCGATTCGATCTATCTCCGTATCTTAACAACTTCGAACCTTCCAGAAGGCGCTCAAGATCCAGGTGACAACCTATAAATATAACATTCCAGATTCCCTCAGGTACGCGCTCACCCTCACCCTCACTCTCCCGCTCTCGCCAGCTGCTCGTCGGTGCTCTCTCCCTCTAGAGCTCCGATCGGCCGCCCTGGAGAGACTCCCCGGAGAGATCCACCTCCCCGTTTCCTGATTGATCGCTGATTTCCTCCCACTGACTTGAGCGTCGGAGGGTCTTCCGCGGAGGGTCACCCCCAACGCCTCTCGCACGAGGACTTATGTGCAGGTCCGCCCCAGAGATCGACTGCGCCCGAGTCGGAGGACGGATCCCGGCGGCAACAGATTGGCGCTAGAGGAAGGGCTCAAGTCCCGTTAAAACTTGAAGAAAGGAGATAAGGATCTCGATCTGGAGTAGAACCTCTCTAATGGCCAATCGGAGAAGAGCAACCTCTGAAGCCCAAGATCAGGCCGCTTCCCAGAGGCCTGATCCGGTGAGCGGTGTAGCGCCGCAACCTCCACCAATCGAAACCCCGTCACCGCCTGCCATCCCGGTGACCCAGGACCAGTTCGCCTCGCTGGTCCAGCAAGTCCAGGCCCTGACTCACCTGGTCCAGGAGCGCCTCACGGCTCCTCCCGCTCCGTACCTTCATAAGGAAGCCGCGATTCCTTCTTCGCCGGCGACTTCCTCATCCAGTCCGCATGAAACCGCGGACCCCCCACATCGACCCAGAGGGACAAACCAGTCCCGCGAGGCGTTACGACAGGGATCCTCCCAGATCTCGGCGAGCCGGTCCCTCTCCCCAGTAACCTCCCACCATGATTCGACGTCGTCCCTGCGATCCTCATGCCTAGCTCCTCCTCTGACCGCTGAAGAGGAGATCCGTCGGCAGATCCAGGAGATGCGTCAGGAGCTGGACGCTGCCAAGCAGGCCCATCCGCCTCAGCCCAAAGCGAAGCAGGGCATCCCTTTCTCCAAAGGGATTATGGAGGAAGTGATTCCCTCCCATGTTAAGCTACCAGCCGTCGAACCCTACCACGGCTCTTCTGACCGACGACCATCTTAGCAGTTTTCGGTCAATAATGATGTTCCACGGAGCATCCGACGTGATCCTCTGCCGCGCTTTCCCCTCCACCCTCAGAGGATCTGCCCGAACCTGGTTCAATGCCTTGAAGCCAGGTTCCATCGATTCATTTGACGAGCTGAGCCGTCTTTTTATTGGCCAGTTCGTCAGCAGCCGCCGCCACCGACGAAGATCTGACTCCCTCTCGAAGTCAAGCAGAGAGAGGGGGAGTCCTTAAGAAATTATCTTTGCCGTTTTAATAAGGCCATGTTAGAGGTGGACCACCTTAATCATGAGGTGGCTATGTTTGCCTTAGCAGGGGGAGTCTCAAAGGAAAGCAACTTCTACCTGGCTATGGAAGTCAGCTACCCCCTAGCCTCTCTGATATGATGGCCCTGGCGGACAAGTACGCTAGGGTCAAAGAATCGCGGAGAGTTGCCCGCGCCGAGCTGGCAAAGAAGAAGGAGCCCAAAGGTCCCGACAGGCACCGTCCCGCCCGTCGGCCGAGTCCACCTTGCCGCCGTCAAGGAATCGCTCCCGGAGCCCTCCCAGGCGGTTCGATCGCTATACTCTGCTAACCGTGCCCCGGGCACAGATCCTCATGGAAATAGAGTGCCAGCTCCCCCGGCCAGCTCCTCTCCGAGGGAACCCGACCCGAAGAGACCCCATCAAGTACTGTCGCTACCACCGGGAGCACGGCCACGACACCGAAGAATGCTGGTAGCTGAAAAATGAAATTGAGAGGCTGATCCAGCGGGGACGACTGAATCAGTTCAGGAGGGCGCCCGAGCCAGGACAAGGAGGTGACCGCCAGCCCGAACCTCAACAACCTCCTCCTCACCAAATCCGCCCGTGATCGGCCGCATCAACATGATCGAAGAGGCCAGCGGGTCGAGCCCCAGGGATAGTGGTGAAGGATCAGCGCCAAAGAGGGCGCGGATGGGCAAGCTCTCCTTCTCCGACGATGATCTCCAAGGGATACAGTTCCCCATGATGATGCATTAGTTGTATCCCTCAATTTAAACAACTATGATGTAAGCCGAATCCTCGTTGATAGTGAAGTTCGGTGAATGTTCTGTACCTCGATGTGTTTGCCAGGATGAAATTACTCATGAAAACCTTCGAGCCGTGGATTCCACCCTAATGGGATTCACAGGCGACGTCATCGTCCCGGAAGGGGTCGTCACCCTGACGGTCCGCGCGGGAGCCTGGCCCCTCGTGGCCACTATCCACACGGACTTCCTAGTGACCAACCTCAGGTCCCCATACAACGTAATATTCGGCAGGCCTGGCCTAATGTCCCTCAAGGCAGTTGTCTCCATCTCGCACTTATCCATGAAATTCCCCACCGAGCAGGGAGTTGGAGTTGTTCGAGGAAGTCAAGCCATGGCTCGGCAATGCTTCGTTACAAGCCTTCAGTTAGAATGCCGGAGGTTGATGGGCTAGACGCTCGAGAGGACTTTGCCGAACAGCGAGGAGAACCAGCAGAGGAACTGGAGGAGGTGCCGTTGGATGAGGCTCGTCCCGACCGAACCATAAAAATTGATCGCTACTCAAGGGCAACCTCGGCACAGATTGATCAGGTTCCTCCGAAGCAACGCCGACATCTTCGCCTGGTCCGCCTCGGACATGCCAGGGATCAGCCCCGAGGTTCTCGTCCATCGTCTCAACGTGGACGAGATGCACAGG